>JNEN01001272.1:0-327058 GCA_000697355.1 Syncephalastrum monosporum B8922
TTGCATGATCCATTGGCAGACACTTCGCCGCTTCAAAAACACCGATTTTTTGTACATTCAAAGAAGGGCACAAACAGCACTACAGTGAAAGTGCAAAACTGCCTCTCCTGATCGCAAACAACGAAGCGCAATTTTACTTATTCTCACGAGTGTTTTTACAGTACTGACTCTTACCGCAGTCAACGGTCTGCCTCGGCAGGGAAAGGTCAGCTCAGCGGAAACCCTCTCTTTGAAGACTGTGATTTTAACATGAACTCATTCAGCGGATCTCCTGCACGAGGCATACGTACAGTTAGGCTCCGTAATAATTGCAGTGGAGCATTATCTCATCACTCGAAAGTTTAATTGTATACCAATGTAGATTTGTGACGCAAGACAAAGACGCAAGACAAAAGACATGGACCTTATACTACGAGTTATGAAATAGCAGCCACAATATCCAGAATGAGTAGCATTTGCTAAAACAACGATAAAACAACGATAGATCATTACCCAGAGGTTTCAACCCATACCTACAGGGCGAATAAAAAAAATATACTGTCCCTAAAGCTGCGTTGCGCCCTTCTTTGAATGTACAAAAAATCGGTGTTTTTGAAGCGGCGAAGTGTCTGCCAATGGATCATGCAACAACTCAGATAGAGTTGCACTAAACTTTAATGCAGAGCAATGCAAGAGGCTTCTGCCTTGTACAGTGATCTATTAAACGTGATAGTGTATGCTTTGGAAAGTTTGTTTTATATATGTCAACACAAGCTAGTGTCCATCTCATCAGAGTATGTCTCCATAGCAGCCTCCAGGGCAACCTGATGGAGGCGCCAGGCAACGGCTGCTAGTCGTGTGCGACAGACTGATCTTCAGGCACAAAAACAGGAATAAAAGTACTGAATCCCAACTCCATTGAGTCAATGAAAGTTTACCATCTGCTCGTGCGGGCTGTATTATTGTCTCTTCTCACATACACTGGCTTTCAAAAATCGTACACTGGCGCGCGCGCGCGCGTACTTGAGCGTGAATTTTTACGCGTTCTTTTTTTTTCTCCTTTTTTTTTTTTTTTCTTTTTTTCTCTTCACAGCTATCGTCATGCCTAACGCTCAGACCAATCGCTGGACATTCGCACCGCGCATCACGCCGGTCCCAACTCTTCGCCTGAAGCCCTCCACCACTAAATTCGAACCTGCAATTGGCGACGTGCCGACCCTCCGTCTTGCCCCGCCCGCTCCTCCACCCCGCCCGAACCTCGCCGCCAGACTGGAGCGCCGCTCGTCTGCTGGGCAGGTCGGTGCCTCTTTAACCGCCTTTGACTTTCACTTTGCGTCGTCCTCTTACGCCGGTGCCTTGGCCCTCCGTCTCGGTTCTCCGGATGCGGCAGACTACCGTCTCGCGCCCCCCACCTCAACCGACTAGCGCTCCCTGCTGTCTTCGCGCGCTTCCGCCGCCACCGCAGCTCTGTGGGCCGCTGCTGCCCCTGCACCTGGGCGTGCTTCCTCTACCTCTTTCTCTTCCACCACCACCTTGGTGTCGTCGGTGTCGTCGGTGTCGTCGGTGTCCTCGATGTCTCGGTGTCTTCGGTGTCTTCGGTGTCTTCGGTGTCTTCGGTGTCTTCGGTGTCTTCGGTGTCTTCGGTGTCTTTGGTGTCGTTGGTGTCTTTGTCTTCGCCCTCGCCTGGTGCTGTCGCTTGGTCCCCCGTGTCGGCTCTTGGCCCCTCCGCTGCCATTGCAGTTGGACATGCGTCTTCGTTCTCCTCCGTGGAACCTTCCCCGCCTGTAGCTGCTACTGCAGCTGGACCTGTCTCTGGTGCTGGTGCCCGCCGCGGCTCCGCCCTCCTTCGCCCTAGACGTCCCTCTGGCGTTCATGCTGCCCTCGCCACCGCCGCTCATGCTGCCCTCGCCTCCACCGCTCGTGCTGCTCGCGCCTCTCCCGGCCATGCTCCTCGCCTGCCTTCTGGCCCCGTCTCTTGCCTGCCTTCTGGCCGCCGCTCTCCTCACCTGCCTTCTGGCCGCCGCTCTCCTCACCTGTCTTCTGGCCGCCGCTCTCCTCGCCCGTCTTCTGGCCGCGCCGCCCCTGGCCGCGCTCATCGCCCGGCTGATCGTCGACATGCTGTCCGTTCTGGGCGTATATCTGGCGCCCGACGTCCTGCTGCCCGTGCAGCTGCCCGCATTGCTGTCTGCGTTGCTCGCCTCTCCGCTGCACGCAGCCGCCGCCATATCGCCGCTCGCGCTGCCTGCGTGGCGGCCATCCGCGCTCGTCGCGCCTCTGGCGCCCGCACCCGCCGACTCTCTGCTGTACGAGGTGCGTGTGTTGCCAATGTCCGGGCTTACTGCGTCCGTCCTGTCCGCACTGGGCGCGTCTCGCGCGCTCGCGCTCGTTCTGTGTCTGCCGTCCGGGCTGCGCGCATGTCTGTCCTTTGGGCTGCGCGCATGTCCTCTGTGCGCCCTCGCCGCGTCGGCCACCGTTCGCCGGGCGTTCTTCTTGGCCGTGGTGCTGGCCCTGCCCGTGTGTCCGTCCCTGCGCCTTCTCCTGCGCAAGTACCCGCCGAAGGCGTCGGCGGGTACTGGGACTTTGAATTGGGGGCGTACGTCCTCCCCGACGAGGACGTCCTCATGGGGGACGCCCCCCCGCTTCGCCGATCTGCTTCGTCGCGGTTCTCTTTGCTGCGGCGTCGCCCTGGCTTGCCGGGGTTTTCTCGGCTGCGGCGTAGGCCAGGTGGGCCGCGCCATGAGCGGCGGCTGGGGGCAGGCATGATGCGGTGGTGCCTGCACCCGTATAGCCGCCGCTAGGCGGCTGGTGTCCGCCTCGTAGCTGGTAAGAGCTTTGTCATTTCTTGTATTCTCATGATCAGTTGAATTAACTCGCTTTTCGTTTTTAGGCAGCCCCCTCTGTGGTGTACCGGGAGAGCCGCCTGCCCATAGCTGCCGTATCCGGAGCCGACTAGCCGGTGCTACTTCACCCCACGACCGGGAGACCCTCCTGCCCAAACCGATGCACGCCGAGACGTATAAGGTCCTTAGCAGGCATCTCGAGAACAATGGCATCCAAGTCCTCGCGTCTTTTGCTCGAAAGATAAGTGTTTTTCTTCCTTTTCTTTAATTCTTAATGAACGGGGTCTAACAACATGACGCAGGTAGCCACCCGTCGGAAGTGAAGGATAGTATCCCAGTCATCGGTCTCCTGGCCACAGTATATGACTGCGAACTATCCTACAACCCGTTTTGTAGGGCTCCGGATGATGCCATTGTTCTTCCGTTTATCTTCCTTCGCTTATGCTCGCACTGCCGCAACAAATGCACCGCACTTTCATGGTGTCAAACTGGACCAAGTAAAATACATGGACGGACGGTTGGGAAAGGTACAGTACAATGGGAAAGGAAAAGCAAGAATAAATAGGTACTCATCTCCTTTGATAGTCTCAAAAGTGCACGGTCTTGCGGTTAGGGGGAGTCTCCAACCGGGGTGGAGTAGTATCGGTAGGTCGGCAAGGACGGAAACACTGTCGGCACGCGTCAGGGCGAAAGGCGGCGAACCCGGTGCACCGCGAAGGGGGTCGCCATCGCTGCGGGGCGGACGCCATTGCGGGGAGGTTGATGGAAAACAAGGCCTTTTGGCGGACCTAACCGCCGGAAGAGGTGGGAGGAAGGAAGTTTGGGGCAATACGAACGGTTTGTCCTCCAGGAGCACATTGCATCTTTTCATGTCAAGGTAAAGTACTCACTCACTGATTCACCAAACCAAGTCCATTTACTCATATCATTTGAATCATACCTATTTGATTAGGTGAAGCGACGTTTTCCTCTACGGTTTCCTACGGTTTCCTACGGTTCTGGTGGTATCAATGGGAATCGTCGCTTTTGTTCCGTTCCTCAGGTCGGTACTCGGACTATACAAAGCGTCACACCACGCATTAACTCCTCAATCTTCTCATGGGCAGTTCGGATGGCAAAACAAACACACACGATACGGCACACGACACGACACGCGACACGGCACATGGCACACAACACGGCATACTCGGCATACACACAAACTACCTCCTAGCTCTCACTCTCATCGGGTGAAGGATGGACGTGGCACGATGATCAAGACCTGGATCTCCCATTTCCTGTGCATGGCGGGCGGCTTAGCACAGAGGCGTTGTACTACAGCGGACATACGTTGGCGTTGGTGGACCAAGGTCAGTTTACAATATCAATTGAAAATGATATATGTCTTGCTCATCAGTAATGAACAGTGCAGGCTCCGATTGGGCTCGAGGTCGCTTCCCTACCTCTGTCGCGGTAGCTACCAATACATCTCCAAAGGTCCAGTTGATACAGTACCGTATCTACTCTCGATTGCTTGGACAAGGCAGGCAGGCGTATCATGCTTGGGCAACCCGGAATCAGCAAATATACACGCCTTCATGGTGGCGACAAGTACCCAAGGCCACAGGAAGACAGACAGACAGACAGACAGACAGACAGACAGTCAGACAGACAAACAGACAAACAGCACGGGGACATGTGTGCGAAAGGTATGCTTTTGATCTCGTTCAGTTCACAATATCAAATACTTATACTATGCGAGGACCATTGATAGGCAGACAAAGATAATCGGGCGGACGCATTGGGTCGGATGGCGATTGATGACGAGGAAACAATCACGACAAACAATCACGCGGACAGCACGGTGGCATGTATACACAAAAGGTAAGCTTTTAACGTCATCCAAGGAACAATATCACATACTCATATCGTATCTTTCATCGCTGACAGGACACAAAGATAATCGGGCGGACGCATTGGGTCGGATGGCGACTGTTTACGACGAAACAACCACGACAAACAATCGCACGGGCAGCACGGTGGCATGTATACACAAAAGTATGTCATTGGTCGCATCTGTACAATCATATGAAATGCTTATCCAATGCTGATTCTATTCGCTGACAGTGCGCGGAAACAAATCCAAAGTACACCCTCACATTCGGCGTAAACCATCTCCATGGTCCACATACAGCGGATCCCGACATGCGATCATCCCTGCTTTCACATGAACATTGGTGCGCAGGCGTCTTATTCTTCTATCGTGGCCACCGCAACCTACTTTTTACGTGGGCGAACACATCCAACATCCTGCTCTGGTAGCTCTCAATGATCGTTTTGAGAATGCTGGAAGTACCTCGAAAAGGTAAAGCAAGCATACCGCAGTCGACATGGCAATGATCTTATGTGATTTTCATAGAGCATGTGCCGTATCTGATACGCGACACTTGTGCGCATACTGTGGACGATACCTTTCATCGCTACACGCATTCCGAGCTCGAAGTCATACGCTGCTCGGGTGGACAAACTGCTCTCTGGATGGAACATCAATCTGCGCTTGACTCATCTCGGCTGGCTGCAACAACAACAACAACAACAACAAAAAAAAAAAAAAAACCAAGTCAAACCAAGTCAAACCAAGTCAAACCAAGTCAAACCAAACCAAGTGAAATAGCGTCGTCCGGCCCAGACATTACATGGTAAGCAAAAAAGACAGGTAGTGATCATAGCCATGTACTAAATCCATCATTGTTCAATGTCTTGTTTAGGTCACCGGACAAGGTAGACGGACACATACACAAAAGTCCCTTTCTACAAAGATCTACTGCCCTACGAACCAGTCCAGTCTCCAGTCGGTGGGCAAATCCAAAGCAAAATCTTACTCAATCTGCTTTCTCAAGCAGCGGCTATCAACGGATGCATACGCAGCACAAGCCCCAAGGAAGAAAAAAGAAAGAGCAAGCCAGTTCTACGATGCGCTATCCAGCAGACGCACGTGTTTCACCCGGGTAGCATTGCCTAGAGCTCCCCTTACAAATAAACATGCCACCCACTTATATCATGATATGGTTTGCATCTTGACACTGTTTATAAGTACTGTACATCTCTCAATTGGTAGCACGAGAGGCATGAGGGGTGGTGCATGGCGAGTGCGTGTCATCGAAAATGACACCGGGGTGGATGGAGGACGTCAGGCCAGAGGCAAGCCTTGAGGGCCGGCAGCCATTCAAACTGCTTCTGTCTTGAACCAACATCGGCAGCTGGTGGTGCATCCAGTTGCTGCTGACCGACTTGTTGAAAGGCTTTAACGTGAGCAGCCAGAACATCGTCACCGCTCGTCACTTCCACGTATTGAAGGATTTTCATGCATAGTCGCCTTGCTGAAAAGGTGAGGCAAGCATGCCACATGTCCGTGTTGAAATGGAGAACACTGGAGTGGCTCTTATGGTTGGAATGACTACCCTGGACAAGGCGCCTCACCGATGTCAGGAGTATCGCTGTCCTCCTTATTCCATCACTGCTTCGACTTCGTGTTGCTGGTAAATCACTGAGCGCTCTCATATAACTCCTCCTTGTTCCTGCTCCTGCTCCTGCTCCTTGTCGTCACCGTCATCGCCATCGTCCACTGCTTGATGCTAAATGAGTATGCTCACATCTCTGTACATATGAGCAATGCAAAAAGTACGACGGCTGACGTCCTTCTCTTATGTTGCTTCGATTTCATAATGCAGTAGCCGCGTGGATAACTGATAAGCAGGTGTAGCTGCTGGGCACATGAGCATGCCAAACATTGCTGTGCCTTTGTTACCCTGGATATGGCCTAATCAGCTCAATGGTGCCCATCCACAGTCCTGAGCAGGAAGTATGAACGTGCGAGCGAGAGATCGGAATGGAGTTCGATTGGTTTATGACTCTGACCTGCAGGCTAAGAGGCTTTACAATGGATGGAGCACTCTTATGAATACTTTAGGAACAAAAAACTAAATTATCATGACAAACTCACGGAGAGTGAGCTTCGAAGGAAGGAAGGAATGGAATGGGATCCGGGAAGCAAACCTCCCGCCCCCGTCGGCGACTTTGGCAGGCCTTGCCTGCCCAGCCAAACCGAACCGCATCGATCCTGCCTACCATGAAGGTGGGTTGGCTTGGCTTGTCTTGCCGGGGCCGTTATGCCGCTGGGCACCGCCGGGGGAACTCAGCCCTGCTGTCTTGGAGTGAGCGGGAGACGCGACTCAGCCCCACCATCCTCTGTATAGAGATCAGGCTCCATTTGTGCGGTGTCTGCTGTCTGCGTCCCCACGATTTCGATCCGGGCCTCTTGTTATCGTTCTTGAACCATAGCCCCCGCGGAATAGCGGGCGTAATGGTCCAAACCCTTCCTCTTCTTTGATCCCGCCGAGCCGTCACGCGATCTTGATGAAAGGCGCCCCCGATCAATGCCCAGAGTCGCTCTCCGAAGACACTGCCGGCTGCGGATAATGACACTCAGTAAAACCAACAGACATGGCAATGGCTGGGAGTGAGTTGGCCTGCATATATGGGCCAAGGCAAGGTGCTCATGCTGGAAAAACTAAAGAAAGAATAAAAATAAAAAGCGCCTCCACTCTTCAAGATATACATAAATAAGCACTTGCCTTACTGTAAGATAAGCTCTCGTCCGCCAGCTAATCCCGATAACTTTATAAATACAGATGTAGGGCGTCATCAACGATATCCACGAGAAAAAGCATAACTTTTTGAACTTACTCGTTGCCGTAGCCCGTATTGCAAACCATCCTGGGAACAAAGTTCCTATAGGGAAATGCTGGTAGTATCTGTCACGGAAGCACCTATCAAGCTCTCCCTTGGACTTGCGTTTGTACCAGTGAGTGTCTTTACTGGGTCGATTCATCGTCGAAGGACCACATACGCAGGTGGACAACGCACTCCCAGCCATTGACATGTACTAGCCAAGTAAAAAGAAACTTAGATTGGTGCATATTTGTTTCTCGAATGCAGTTATTATTGACAACTTACAGCTGCTGAGAAAATGTCGAAACAAGGAGTCCTTGCAAGAATGCGAGACGACGAAACCTCTGAAAAGACTTCCTCCTACACTACACTACAGTACTTTACAGTACCGCAAGCTTCCAAAATTCTTTACGATGTAGTATCTTCCTGCAAAATATGGCGCTTTACCTTGCTCTTTGCCACCGCCCAGAATTGTTCCTTGGGTTAAACTCAGGAGAATAAGTAGGAAAACGCACGCATTTGTGTCCTCAGTATTCAGTATACTTATATATGCTTTCATGACCATGAATGGGTGTATTATCCGTCACTATGTACCTTTCTTACGTGGATTGTTTATTTATTTCATTAAGGGTCATTTTTGAAAAAGCTAGTGTTGGGGCCGATTACCGTCCTGAGCTAATGCATTCACCAGCTTTTCTCTTCTTAACGGACTTTGGGTTTTTCACACACTGGCTCTTGACTGAAATTTGCAGCAGACATGGCACCAATATAGACGTTGTTTCTGCCCTTGCAGCAGGTTGGGTACCAATAGCGCGATCACCTCTTTTGTACCAAAAAGCAGATTTTGATTGGCCAATGACACCAATTCTGGCTGACCAGTGATATTGATTTTCGATTGGCTGTGACATTACTTGTTGGAAAGGTTGTACTGAATCCAAATCTTTTGCACGACAGAGCGCTTGTATCCATTTACATAAGAGTTTTTTTGCCCAAATGTAGAACATGGAATCCATGTAGGTTAAATCATAAGAGACGAAGATATGTACCATCATGTGTCGGCAAGTGGGGCGAGACATGTGATGTAAGGGATTGCTCAAGGCCGATACAAAGTATAGCAACTACACCAGGGTTCTGGATGGAACCTCGGCGGTCAGTATGCGAGAAGTGTAACAAGGAAAAAAAAAAAAAAGGTATGAAGACAACCTGTCTTTGCATTTATTTGAGGCCGCTCACCCTTTTCCGGCAATCCATTTGTACAACCGCTACTGCAGTACAATCACTTTTTGCTACACCCAAGACATAACCGCGCGCGCTTTCCTCTTTGACACACACGCACACAGAGCACGAACACACAATATACACTCACAGGGTCTCTTTTCTTTTTTACTCTTTTTCTCCACTTATTTCTTCTTTCTGTGCATAACCTAAGGAAGTAATGGCAAACCAAGTGATTACACAGCCCACGGCAGCCCTTTTGCAACTGGCGAAGGCGTTCAATACTTCATTGGACTCGCCTCGTCTGACGATCGTCAAAAACATTGTCTTTGTCTTGGTCTTGCTCAATTACTGGTCCCGGTTCTACTCGTCGGTCCTTGTGGCAGGACCAGTTCGAGCCGCCAAGGACTTCAAGGCGTACTTTATGAGAGTAAGCATGCATGGTAGGCTAATAAGAAAAAAAAATTAACTGACACCGTGGCGATGCAGCTCGTTTTCAAGCAACTGCGACGTCTCCCGGCAGTGCGGGCAAAGATTGACGCCGAGCTCCACAAGACGCTATCCGAGATGGAAGAATCCATCATGTCGCGCGAGCGCGGTGTCGCTTTCACCGAGAACACCGAGTTGCCCGCGCATGGCTACACCAACGAGCAAATTATGGATAGCCTCAGAGGGTAAAAAGAGAAAAACAGATAAGAAAAAGGGAAAAGGGGGCAAGTTGCTAATTCACCAGGCAGATTCCAGGAGATGCGGGCGTTGGACTGGCAGGGAGGCAAGGTATCGGGCACGGTCTACCACGGAGGCCAAGAGATGACCGACTTGCTGTGCGACGCGTATCGCATGTTTGCTATCTCGAACCCTCTCCATCCCGAAGTTTTCCCTGGCGTGCGGCGCATGGAAGCCGAGTGCGTTGCGATGGTGTTGCGCATGTTCAATGCTCCCAGAGACACTGGCTGTGGCACCATGACGAGCGGTGGCACCGAAAGTATCGTCATGGCCTGCAAGGCGTACCGTGATATGGCCAGAGACCTCAAGGGTATCCAGTACCCCGAAATGTAAGCTTGGCCTCCTTCGCTTGTTCTTCCTTTATCTTCCTTCTGTATCGAATTGACACAATCCATTCAAGGGTCGTCCCTGAAACGGTGCACGCAGCTTTCATGAAGGCGGCTGAATACTTCAATATTAAGTTGATTCTCATCCCCATCGACCCCGCCACCTGCCAGGTCGACATCAAGCGCGTTGCGCGTGCGATTAACCGAAATACGATCATGGTACATGATACATTATATTTAGAAGGCATCCAACTTACGACGTCGTTATAGCTTGCTGGCTCAGCCCCCAATTTCCCTCATGGTATCGTGGATGACATTGTCGCCTTGGGCAAACTCGCCAAGAAACACAAGATTGGTCTGCATGTCGACTCCTGCCTAGGTAGTTTTATCGTGCCCTTCCTTGAAAAGGCCGGTCTGCCTACCGTACCATTCGATTTCAGGGTTGACGGTGTCACTTCCATTTCGTGTGACACGCACAAGGTAAGCGGGATATATATAGGGCCCTCAGAGTTTGGTCTAACGAAAGGAATATCGTATGTAAAAAAAAACATGACAGTATGGCTTTGCTCCTAAGGGCTCGTCAATTGTCATGTACCGCGACAAGGTAATTCGCAAGTACCAATATTTCTTGCTGTCCGATTGGACCGGTGGTATCTATGCATCCCCAAGCATAGCTGGCTCCAGGTAAAGAGAGGCAGAAAAAAAAGGGCAGTTGCTGACAGTAACACCATGATTGACATTTCCTCTGTATAGACCCGGTGCGCTGATTGCTGGCTGTTGGGCCGCACTTGTCAAGATGGGCCAGGACGGCTACCTCGATTCTTGCAGAAAAATTGTCGGTGCGCGTCAGATCATCGAGGACGGTGTACGTTCGATTCCTCAGCTCGAGGTCAAAGGAAACCCTGTGGCGTCCGTCATTGCGTTCGGCGCCAAAGAACCCTTTAACGTATATGACATTGGCGACTGGCTCAAGGAAAAGGGCTGGGATATCTCGGCCACCCAAAACCCGCCTTCGCTTCACATCTCGGTGACCTTGCCGTGGGTAGCGACCGCCGACGCATTTGTGGCCGACCTCAAGGCGGCCGTGCAAGATCTCACGGAGCACCCGGAGAAGGCCAAGGGCAGCACAGCTGCCATCTATGGTACGGCGGCGAGTATACCCGACAAGACCATCATTGAAGACGTTGCGGCTGGCTTCATTGATTTGCTCTACAAAGCTTAACGATAGGGTAGCTATTGATAATATATTTTCCTTCTTTCTGTCATCTTTCTAATAAAGTTATTCTAACGTGCGGGCCACCGTCTTTGCATCAGCTTGCGCAGTTGGGAAAACAAGCATATCGGCAATGTTAACATGGGGAGGACGCGAAGCAGTGAAGACGATAATTTCGGCTAAAGCAGAGAGAGCCATGAGTCTCGTAATCTCCTTCTTCCGTGAACACTATCTCTCTTATCTCCAAGTACTCTTACCGATATCCTGGCCCACCATGGGCTGCATACCCTTGTATACATTATCAGCCGCGTTCTTGTCACCGCGGTAGCGTACAGTGGAAAACTCGGTGTTGACCAAACCGGGACAGATCAAGCTCACGCGGATGGGGGTGTCCACCAACTCGTGACGCAGGGACGTTGTGATGGCATCCACCGCATACTTAGTAGCTGTTGGATCCATGAGAACACAATTTTTGGAACTTGCAGCATATTTAAAATTCTTACCGCAGTAGATGCTGCCGTTGGGGTAGGCCTGCTTGCCCGCGATGGAGCCGAGGTTGATCACGTGACCTGACTGACGCTCCTTCATCCCCCGCACCACGGCCTTGGTGAGAAACAAAAGACCCTTGACGTTCGTGCCAAACATGGTATCAAACACCTCCTCATCCACCTCCGTGACGGGCTCCACGCCAATGACGAGACCGGCATTGTTGACGAGCACGTCAATAGGGGGCACCGCATCAACGACGGCGTTGATCTGCTTCGTGTCGCGCAAATCAAGTGTCACTGCATGCACCTCAATGTTGTGCGCCTTGGAAAGTTCGGTCTTGAGCGCCTCGAGGCGATCGGAACGACGGGCAGCCAGGATCTTGAGGAGTGTAAGCTACACTTTTTTATCTTCCATTTTTTTCAACACGTACGAGGTTGGCACCCTCCTTGGCGAACTCACGTGCGGTCGCTTCACCGATACCGGCCGATGCACCTGTGCTTCGTTTGGGGATCAGGCAATGCCCCCGTTTCTTTCATAAGTTGGTGGCGCTTACATCATAACATTTTTGCCTTGGAGACGACCCATTTTACAATTATAAAGACGGAAGAAAGCGTATGTGAGAACAAGCGGGACACGTCGCTCTTTCCACCGGGGTTTTAAGGTCCCGATCAGTTACACAAGGCCCTGGCCGCGCCATGCTTCTGCCCGATGGCGCGGGAGAGATCATCGAACGAAATACGACTTCTTGTAAATCGCAAATAAAATTTGCGCCACAGAGAGAGTATTGATATAGACGTATACACTTTAACTTCTTAGTAAAAATTGCTCCAATATTGATCGTGTCACTAGCCAAGTAAAAAGAAAATTAAATTGGTGCATACTTGTTTCTCGAATGCAGTTATTATTGACAACTTACAGCTGCTGAGTAAATGTCGAAACAAGGAGTCCTTGTAAAAATGCGAGACGACGAAATCTCTTTAAAGACTTTTCTCCTACACTACAGTACTGTACTGTACAGTACCGCAAGCTTCCAAAATCCTTTACGATGTAGTATCTTCCTGCAAAATATGGCGCTTTACCTTGCTCTTTGCCACCGCCCAGAAATGTTCCTTGGGTTTAACGCGGGAGAATAAGTAGGAAAACGCACGCATTTGTGTCCTCAGTATTCGGTATACCTATATATGCTTTCATGACCATGAATGGGTGTATTATCCGTCACTATGTACCTTTCTTATGTGGATTGCTTATTTATTTGATTAAGGGTCATTTTCAAGAAGCTAGTGTTGGGGCTGGTTACCAGCTAATGTATTCACCAGCTTTTCTCTTCTTGACGGACTTTGGGTTTTTCACACTGGCTCTTGATTGAAATTTGCAGCAGACATGGCACCAATATAGACGTTGTTTCTGCCCTTGCAGCAGGGTGGGTATCAATAGCGCGATCACCTCTTTTGGACCAAAAAGTTGTCAATAGTAACTGCATTCGAGAAACAAGTATGCACCAATCTAAGTTTCTTTTTACTTGGCTAGTACATGTCAATGGCTGGGAGTGCGTTGACTGTTGGTGTCGATCTCCAATACAGTGTAGTATAAAAGGTCGACTAAGCACAACAAAAGCTCTGCGTGCATCTTGTAATATTATTTCCTTTATTTTGCTAAAAGTGGTAATAAAATGTATGAAAAGATGGCTGTCATTTTCGTGGCTACCTTGCATTGCGTAGAAAAGGCATAGGGAAATGCCTGATATAGTTTCGATCGCCCATATTCCACATAATAAGACGCTTGATGTGTGACACAGATGGATTTTTCTTTGAACGTGGCACCTAATATACATTCTCCCTTTGCAGATGATGTATTGATGTTTTTAATTAATATGGAGACTTGACTCTAATAGGATAGGGTATCATTTGAACTCATGTATCACAAACGAAACAGGTATACTACATGAAAAAGCACACGCTTTGGACCTGTTCTTGCAAAGATTAAATACAAGGTCCAACTCCAGGCAAGGACTTGCAGACCATGTCAATCACCCACGCGTCGTGTTACCTTTTCTTGGTGGTGCTTCCGCATCGACAAATAAACATGGAAACCTGCTTTTTAAAAGTCGTCTGTGCAGGGATTTTCCGAGAAAAAAAAAAGTGGGATTTGTGGGGTCGATGTGTATGTGTGGCAGCGAAGACACAAACAATGACAAAAAAAAATTGGCCTGTGCGAGAAACTATATTTCCGCTACAGACAGGGTTTCTAAGGCATTAGGAAAAAATCATAGAGTTCGTTTGTAATCTGGTACCTAAGACTTGTCACCCGCCTTTGCCCAAAACGAAAACGAACTTGGCTCTCTGCGTGGCTCTCGTCGTTTGTTACCTGTGAGAGCATTGTTTCTCTTATCGTCTTTTTTCCTTCCCGCTGGGTCGTTTCTCTTCTTCTTCTCTCTTTTCTCCCGTTTTGATTTTTACAAGTTGAACCGTTACCAACGACACACATCGAAAACGAAAAACGGAAAACGAGAATACAAACCACCTTGCAACTTAGAAACGACGCTATCATGCCGAGACGCGATTCGTCCATCAACACCTCCTTGTCGCCTAGATCGTCCGCACTCTCGTTTGAATATACCAGCCAGATCATCGAGGCGTCTTGGAACCGCGTCTTGACCTTGGCCGAGAACCCCAACACATTCCAAGACGATGCATCCCTGTCGGATACGGTACGGCGGGAGCAGACGTATGACCGTGAGCGCACCATGGTCCAAGCCCTCGACACGTTGTATGCGCTCTCCTGTGAACGTAAGTTTTGCGTCGTTTTAGAACACAGCAATAGGTTGACCTTGTTTTCCCATTGATCCACAGCCTCGGGCTATTTGGCGTTCATATCGACCATCACGCAGACCCTCAACCACGAAAGCCCGGTCGCGATGGCGTTTCTGAGCCACATTATTGACAAGTCCGCCTTGCCATCCAGGGAAACCATGGCAGCCGTGTCGCGCGTAATCCTTGAACGGCTCGCACCGCCACCACCCAGTAGCGGTTGGAATTCGCTCCTGTTTCGCCAGGAAGGCTCGTACAGCGGCACCCCGACCGCACTCAAGCTAAACGCGACGACGCTCTGGTCGCTACTGGCTGAAAAGTTTGCGGGTGAGCTCGCGATTCTGTTATGGAGCGATAGCGTAGGTGAATTCCTCGTCAGCCGCTTGTCGGACGCCCACGAAGATATGCAGGTCCGGCTGTTTAGCCTGATTGCGCTCGAAAAGTTTGCTCTCACCGGCGCGGTCAAAAAAGCGATCCTCCGCCACGACATGTGCCAGATCCTGACGAGTGTCGCCAAGGAGTGCGATCTCGCGAACCAGCGCATCTTTCTCGCGTCACCCTACTCGCCCGTGTCCGCCCTTGCACCTGTGCCATGTGCCCCGCCACCCTCGCCGCGGTGGCTGACGGAAGCACGGATAAAGAAGACAAAGAAGAGGCGATGGCTCCGCCGCATGATGAAAGGCTGGAAGCACTTCTGGCAAAAGCCGCCGCTCATCGAAGACCTCGTGGACGACGAAGATGTGAGGTCGATGGACAGCGTCAAGCCGCGCGCAGCGGAGGAAGATGTCCTGTTGAGTCTCAATAGCTTCGACACGGGCTTCATACCGCCCGAGGGCGACTTGCGGACCGAGTGGGCACACTATATCCAGCTTTCGCATTGTGCACGTTGGTCATTTGATAATGTGTTTGGTAAAGTGAAACCGGATCATGCAAAGAAAAAAAAAGACGACGATGGCTAACATATTTTACTTCTCTTAGGCAATGGGACCAAGGTAGAAGAGAAAAGAGAGATGCTCACAATGTGATTTGATGTCCTGATTCTTACATTTTGCCTGTTGCTTAGCTCGCCTGCTCTTGGGATCTGTCGCATCACAAGGCCATGATGAATATATTTGACGCGACGCAGCATTGGAAAGTTGGCAGTAGCGGACTCGAGGTATGGGCATTCCTGGCAACAAACAAAATAGCAACAACAAAAAAAGTCTAATCTAAAACACTATGCAGTTGCGCAATGACCGGCCCCATTTTGAGTCGATACGCGCGACAACGGGCGTCAAGACAGGCAAGTGGTATTATGAGACGCTTCTCTTGACGAATGGCATCATGCAACTCGGCTGGGCGACACATCGGTGTCGATTTGCGCCCGAGGAAGGCTATGGTGTTGGTGACGACACAGTAAGGACATTTCCCTCCCCACACCCGCAAAAAATTAGGAATCTGCTCTTAGACTCACCTCTTTCTCTACGCGTGTCCCTTCAGAATGGCTTCGCTTTTGATACCTTCCGGTCCGCAGTCTGGGCGAACGGGCAGGCCGTCTATCCACGAACGGACGCCAAGGTACAGTGCCGAGCAGGCGACGTGCTCGGCAGCTTCCTGGACCTCGACAATGGTCTATGCACGTACTTTGTAAACGGCTGCGATCTGGGCTTGACCGTCGAGTTTGAACACCCCTCGACGATCGCACCCAACCCAGGACCGGGTCAGAGCCGGCAGCGCTGGCTGCACGCCAATGACGACCCCGAGACCTTGCGGCGCCTGCGCTTGAGCCTGTATCCGGCCGTCAGTCTGACCACGCACCAGCATGTGATCCTGAACCTCGGTGACCGGCCGTGGATCTATCCACCGCCCGTGTCGGTGAAGTACAGAGGTATCAGCCATGCAGCCAGCGCCCAAGACCTCGACGACCCCTACAAGAAGCGAGTCATGCGCCATATTCGGCGCACGAGCGAGCGGACTGCAAGCAATAACGAGCGCATGATGACCGCTGCGGCGGCTGCATCTTCGATGACGAGCACCGTGGTCGGATGCGACGACGAGACCCGCCTCAAGTTTGATGACGCTGCATCGGCAGCAAGCTCAGAGGCGACGAATACCAGCGACTATGATTGGGACGGACCACTGTGTACGATCTGCTTTTCGGAGCCCAAGACAGTGATGTTAATGCCTTGCAGTCATGCCGGCTGGGGCGAAAAATGTGCAAGAGCATTAACCATGTGGTAAGCCTCACCGTTATTTCGTTCTATATGCGAGCATCATTCTTATCTATTTTTTTGTGTGTGTGTGTATGTGTAGCCCGTTATGTCGTGCAGCGATCACGGAGCGTTTGCCTATGGATGAGTCCGCCACCAAAACAAAGGGAGCGGATTGTCATCCAAACAATCGCAGAAAGGAGCCAAACGAACATCCTAGCTTGTCTGCCGTCTGCGGATAAAGTTTATTTTTCATTCAAAACTTCCACATACACACATACATACGCTCCCTCTCTCCCCTCTGCTCTGTACATAAGCATTCGGGCTGTCCTTGCCCAACAACGGTACATATATATATATATATATATACATATATATAAACGTATATACATTGCAATTCATTTCAAATTGTTGGTTTTCATATCTGTGGTTTTGGGATATTGCCGTCATGCCAAATTTCATACCATCGCATATCACGCGCACACGCGTGCAATCTGCATCGTTGCGTTGAGAAAAGTAAGAAAAGAAGAAAGCGTGCATGCATAGATGTAAATACATACGTACACAATAGGGGCAACGAGAATAATATAATAACAGCAGCGCGAGAAAAGCGAAAGGAAAAAAAAGGGCTATTGAGCTCATTCCTTTTTTTCTCTTCCTTTCTCTGTTACTTCTTTTTCCCTCTTCTCCTGGGGAATGCCGGCGATCCTTATCACTCTCTTCCACATAGCGAATGAACCTGTGCGTTCTCGTCTGCTTCCAACTCCTTGCATTCGACGTTGTCAGGGCCAATAACGACGCTGCCCTTTTGCACAAGCTACACTCCGATGAGGAGCACTTGCGCACGCTGGTCGTGCTCCTGTCTCTGACAGGTGGACTCGCGCTTTCGTTTGCGCTAGGAATTGGTATTTTTTTATACTGGCATGTCCGCGAGTACAAGAGACGAAGGCAGCGAAGGTTGCGGCGGCGCCATGAAAAACTCATGTCCCTCACCACAGCGATCCATCACCCTACGCCGAGTCACCCCTACAGCGACGAAGACGACATCATCATTCAAGCACCTGTGCAGCCACTAGCCACCTCGTCTCCCGTCTCACGTTCCGCTGCCGTCCCCTGCACGCCTGAAGCGCACGTCGCTGACCTAGCAGAAGAAGAGGTTGAAGCAGAGAATGTTAAAGACGAGGATGAGGATGAAGCTTATCATTCGAGCATATCCAAAACACCTGCGATATCATCTTCGCCTGTGCCGCCCACGCCAGCCACAGAGTCGGCGAGAGAGACGGCACCGCCTTCGGCCCCGTCCGCAAAGGAACTACTGATCGCCTCGTCCTCGTCGCGCATGGAAACCAATGCGGAAGCTTCGTCGTCAAACGCGACGTCCTGCTGCCCGCATTGCCCTTCCCCATTCATGGTATCGACTACACTTATGGACACAGTCGACCCGCCGCCACCGGCTTACCAGCAAGTCGATACTCGCAGCAGGGACGAAGGTCCTCTTGCGATGCTCTACGATCCAGAAACAGCGGCCGCAGCGTCGTTTGTGGCAAATCAGCCAATTTATTCAAATCAAAACTGAATGTAAATAGGATCTTCAGGATGAGGGTGATTGTGGTTGTGGTTGTGATAGGGATGATGATATCGTGGCATCTTCGGCCATATAGTCACGTCTGTTGCGTCACAGCGTTGTTCTTGTTGCCCCCAATACGGAACATGCGTCCAAAAAAGGAGTAGTTGCCGCCGGACGATTTCGTCTTGAGCATGCGCTTGTAATTATCCTATAAAGAAATACACATAGAAAAGAATGAATATCAATTCATACTCCACGAGTCGATGCATGCACATACCAGGAATGCGATCTGGGGTTTGTTGAAAGCACCGCGGCGTTTGTTTCGAATGTATTCGATGGCATCCAAGGGCTTCATGCCCATCTCGATGAGGGCAATAGCGACGAGGACGGGGGCACGGCCCAGACCTGCGACACAGTGGACGGCGATGGTGGCGGGTTTCTCGTCCGTGGCGGACTTTCGTTTCTCTTCTACGAGGGCGAGCCACTCACGCACGACGGTGAGAGGAGGCTACAATAATAAAAAGTAAAGTATATTTTATGAGAAGATCGATCTTACAAAATCAAGCACATGGCTACGATGAGTCATAGCTCAATGTGTCCCTTACCACACCGCCGTCCTTAAAGGGTATGTCAATGACTTCAATGCCTCGTGCGGCCAGGCGAGCTGCGTTGTAAGTGGGTTGGCAGCAACGCACGACGGCAGAGACCTGCAAGCGATCGAACTGGTCGAGGTAGAAGTCGAGGGTGGACTCGGTGGGGCAGTCGAGTATGAGGTAGCGGAGGTTGGAATGAGGGCAGTCAATGAGGGAGAGCATGCGGCCCAAGGGGGACGCACCATTACGGGCAGGAGCAAAGCGTTTGTCGCCAATGTTGACCATCTTTCAAGGAGAAGAGAGAGAATACACAGTCTAGCGTATGGAGTATACGATATATAATATATTTAAGGGAGGAGGAGAGTGTGCCGTCGTCGGGGAAGCTGCTGAAGAAGACCGGTGATGCCGAGGATGGGTTGATCCAAGAAGGAGGACAGAAGCATGAAGTGTGTGGAGAGAAAAGATGCAGAAGAAAGGCCAAAAAAAAATAGAGAAAAAAATAGTCGAGCGGCAGCTGAAAATATGTCTATGTGTATGGTTATCGATCCCAATCAGGGAATGCGCGGTATTTTTTTCTTTTTATTTTTTTTTTCTTCTTTTTGGTGCTTGTGGCAAATTTTGTCTCCCAACCCCTTCACCAAAAGAACGGAACCAGATGCTTTTGTTTCTTTCTGGTTTCGCAGCCACTGTTTGTTCATTTGCTAAGAAAAAGAAAAAAGACCTCGGTTGACAGGGCAAGCCATGACGGGCGCAAGAAAAATAAAAAACATGTAGTCGGGGGTGGATGCGGGTGGGTTGATTGATTGATTGGTGTGAAACCCGCTGATTTCGACTTGCTTCGCTGCAATAATCGTATCACAATCACATTCCCCTGATGATACGATACAAATTAGGATGTTCAACCGAACCATAATATACGTCGCTTGTATAACACCGTGCTGCGGCTGCCCGCATAAACGCAAATGAAGAGAAAGATCATATCAATGAACGATTGGCATAGAGTTCACGCCATACATCTATAGAGCGGCTGACCTTGATATCCTCGTTGACGAGTGGTGCGCGCCTTGATTCCCAGCAAACTCTATGACGACAAAACCATGACATCAAGGAGAATATTAGTATAACAACAATATGCATGCTCGTCAGTCTAGATACCCTTTTATTTCACCCTAGTCGGTGCATCCGTCAACCCTGTTTATTGTTCGTCCGGCTGTCGGTGAACCCTAACCATGCTGTGTTCCAGGTGTACGCGCTACAGAAGACGAGGGTCCATTTCACTCCCATTTTACTATATATAGCTATCGCATATGCCACTCGCCGGTTTTGGACGCCCAAAGCAAGGCAAATTATCAAAGGCACGGGTTTCATCTATATATCGTCATCAAGATCCTGCTTTTGAGAGAGTCATTTTAGGCGACATATTGCGTTCAACCGTTCGAAAAACAGAATCTTCTTCCACTCTTGTGTGTGTCGCATCGTTTATTTGTTTCAAAAAGATAGTCTGCTTGGGCGCTCGTTTTCTTCTCGTGCGTATGAATGACATGCACCTTAAAAAAAAAGGAAGGGGATCGACACGTTTCCCGCGTATAATACTCATCGTCCTCTGGCTCCGAAGATGACCGGGTGTCAGGCGGGCGTTATAACATTATTCTGCCTACTGTTGTCAGGGAAAAAAACGCTCCGCGGCTTTTAAAGAACAAGTTCTTAGTCTTTTTTTTTTTTTTTTTTTTTTTTTTTTTTTTTGCATATCATGAGAAAACACCACTATCCTGTGATGGATGAAACATCATTCTGCTGCTGTACACACACGTCATCACAGGATCTATTAGGAAAAGACGTAAGATAGACAGCTGGTGAAAACAGGATTTTATTTTCAACAGGGATCCTGCGCAGGTGATGCACAGACTTTATGCAGCAGCAAAGGATATCAATGTAGGAGGAATACAGATTCAATAGTGTTGGCCATCTTATTACGTATGAATGAGCTATTTTTTTCTCCGAGGCACACGCTTTATGTTATACATGATACTAAACTGGTGAGGTAAGTATTTCTGTTATATGCATCGAGCTACCAGATAGATGAATATGGGCGATCGTGTCATCCTGTGATATTTTTTTGCCTTGGTCTGTGTTGAAATGATCCTTCGTCTATCGTCGTGAGAAAGAATATTTTTGCTCAGATGTGCCACATCTCTGGTCTCAGTTCATCACGTGCATCACCTATCGAAACATGTAAAAAAAAAAAAAAATACCGCATGCGCCACCTTTCGGCGCAGTAGACTAAAACTTTCCAGCAAGCTTATTTTTGTTTAGGATGAAAGAGGTGTACGAAAGAAGGTCATTACGACTCACGACATGTCACGTTTCTTATGTGATACACAAGAGCAAGCTCCCCGGTCTTGCCATGATTGCGCTTTCTTATCGCAGACGCGCCAGTTCCGTGTGACATTGCTTATGTCGGTAAACAGACTTGAGATAGATAACACGCAGTATGTGCTTAATCCCGAGCATATGCCAAAAAGTGCTCTTGGATGTATAAATAAATGTCCAAGTATGTAGTTGTTATTAGTAGGTAGTATGTATGGATTTATTTTTCTTTTTGGGCACTGAATAGACCCGTGTGAAAAGGAAGACTGAAGCTCACGCTACGAGAATACCTGCGGCCCTTATAGCACATTTGCGACGAGGAGACTGAGCAAGACTACTCATCTGCGGAGTCGTTTTGTTACCCATTCAAGTAAGCAGCTGCATCAGGTCTTGCTGGTATGACGGGTATACGCTGGTGGGTGCACATACATAAATTACGCACATACGCAATCAATGTGTATGAACGTCGCGATCATCAATAATTTCCGGAGTACAGTATTTGTTTCTGCGACTGTTGTTGATATAATTATAGAGAAACCCTACAGTCTTGTATCAACATGTATAGTATATCAACTAAGACAACCAAAATTTCTCGCGGTAGTAGACATCATTATGCGACGGCTTTGCTAACATTTGTGTCTCCAATTTCCTAGAAGAGCGTGAACATGCCTTGTTTTGAATGTGATTAGCGCTCCTAAAAAGTAATTCATGGCTGGAGATAACCGCTACACCACCGAACTGAATAGCAAGCCAAACGAGATTAGTATACAGTGATCAGTCTGCAGTGATATCCATATTTCTGTTGAAAGAGTATTTTAAATATTCCGCCTTAAAGGATGAAAGGAACTAAAGTAGAATCATAACGGAGGCTCATGAAGTGCTATTGGACGAAGTATCTTACCTCACATCTACTTACCATTGCTTTTTAGTATCATCCTCTCTTGGTAAATGTGTTCTGTTTTATCATTGACTTCGTATATACTATGCCGTTGTAAGCAGTAATAGACTACAACCTGCTTACCTCAATTATGCATCGACCCGAGGTTCTTTTCATCCTTGAATTAAAGCAAATCAGTGGATATATAAGGACATAACTGTGAGCGCTTTGCGTAAAAGGCGTTCTTCTCTCAGTTAGTCCATGTAGTTTGATTGACGATAGCCAATCAAAGTCAGCATGGTGAGCATAGAAATCGAACAGAAGGGGTGGCGCATGTGTGCATGTGTTACTACGGATGACACTTATAATGAATATAAGCCGAAAACAGCGCTTGGTAAGAGATGGAAAGCAGAATAGGACCAAGAAGAGGAGTAGAAAGAAAAAGTGTGCAAGAAGGACTGTCACATGAGGGGCAGATATTTTCCTTCTACATTTTTGAATTTAGTTTTGTTGGCCTATCAAAAGCGCTTCAAGAATCCTAAGATAGTTATATAATATCATTAAACACAGTCAGACTCAACAGCGACCATGCTGCCTGTGCATCGTCCTGCTACCATGTCTGGCGATTATGCAGATGACAAATATACGAAAAGACACAATCAGACAAAGGTACGTGTCGTATATGCCCTGATCCTCCGTTTCTATAACAAGGCTGCAGTTTATTGGTAGTCGACGGCGTGTGTTACTCGTTGCCCTTTTCATCGTGGGTGCCATCTACTTGTATACCCATCGCACCACCAATGAAATACAGGGTGCAGACGATGCAGCCGTGCCAGCGTACCAGCCACCGCCTCAGGCGACAGAGGCAGTCGTGCCTCCGAAAAAGAACGACGATGCGCCCTTGATTGATGACGAAGACCCCTTAGCACCCGAGGTGCTTGAAGAGGAGGAAGTCGAGGCACAGGTCGCCGAAGCTGAAGCCGCTGCGGTGGCCGAGGCACAGGAACGTCTAGCCGAGCAAAAGACACAGCTGCCCACGTCGGAAGACGCCGTCGACGATGCTCAGGTCAACGCTTACCGCCAGCGCAAGGTAGTCGAGGCCTTCAAGCACGCCTGGAGGGGATATGCGACCGACTGCTTTGGCGCGGACGAGTACCAACCCCTTTCGCACCGTGGGCGCGACTGGGCACAGGGCGGCATCGGTCTCATGATCACCGACTCCCTCGATACCATGTTGCTGATGAACTTGACGGACGAGTACGAAGCTGCGCGCGAGTGGGTCGCCACCCGCTTGGATTTCGACAAGAACCAGGATGTCAACGTGTTTGAGACGACCATCCGCGTGCTGGGCGGTCTCTTATCTGCGTACCATCTCTCGGGCGACGCCGTCTTTCTCGACAAGGCCACCGATCTTGGCAACCGTTTGGTCGGCGCCTTCCAGACCGAGTCTGGCATCCCCTACGCAAGCGTCGTCCTCTCCACCGGATTGCCCTTCACTTTCCATGTCCCAAGCAGCACTGCTGAGGTCACCACCGTCCAGCTGGAGTTCAAGTACTTGAGCTATCTGACGGGAGACAGAAAGTATTGGGATGCGGCTGAGCGCGTTATGCTCAAGATGAAGGAGCTCGTGGACAACGGAAATACCCTGGACGGTCTTGTCCCCATCCTGATCAGGTTCGTTTGGATCGGCAGGAAAGAGGCGATGTCTAACGCACTTGTGACTTGTGTAGCCCCACATCTGGACAGTTCAGCACCCAGGAGATCCGTCTCGGTTCGCGCGGTGACAGCTACTATGGTACGACTATACACCGTCTTGCTATCTTGTAAACGCTTACGCCTTATTGATTAGAGTATCTGATTAAGCAGTATCTGCAGACGAGCAAGACTGAGCCGCTGTACCGCGAAATGTACGACCAGACTGTGCGCGCGATCCGGCAGCATCTGCTTGCGCGCAGCTACCCGAGTGGCCTGCTTTATATCGCCGAGCTGCTCAACGGACAGCCGGGCAGCAAGCATCCCAAGATGGATCACCTTGTCTGCTTCATCGGCGGAAGCTTTGCCCTCGGCGCCACCGAAGGGTTGCCCGAATCGGCTGTGGCCTTAACAGAAGCGGCACGTCAGGATCTAGAGATGGGCCGCGATATCACCGAGACGTGTTACGAAATGTACAACATGACGGCCACCGGTCTTGCGAGTGAGATCGTGTACTTCAACACAAACGCCGAGAGCCCGCTGGACGCGCCTGACATGACGATCCAGATGCGCGACAAACATAATCTGTTACGACCCGAGACAATGGAAAGTATCTTTCTGCTGTGGCGTATCACGGGCGATAACATCTACCGGTACGTAATAACTGGATTGGGCATGCGATTCATATCGCTGACGATCGTATCTTAGTGAGTGGGGTTGGAAGATTTTTGAAGCATTTGAAAAGCACTGCCGCCTGCCTGAAGGCGGTTACACTGCCCTGCGCGATGTCACGCAGGTGCCACCTGTCCGCGACGATCGCATGGATACGTTCTTTTTGGCAAGTGCATTCCATGAAGACATGTAGTGTAGGATACTAACAAACAATAACCACGCACAGGGTGAGACGCTTAAATACCTGTACCTGCTGTTTAGCCCCAATGATCTGGTACCATTGGACAAGTATGTCTTCAACAGTGAAGCCCATCCGTTACCAATCTTCCGCCCATAAATGAAAAGAAAAAGTTTAAAAAAGAACAGCACTCCATCCATGCACTTTTTATATATACATACACGTATGCCTACACAGCATATGCATATGAGCATAAATATGTATATATCACATACATCCTTTTCACAGATCAGTCGGAAATAGTCAAGATAGAAGAGTCCTGCCGAAGGTTTTATTTTTTTACACACAAAGGCTCTTACAACAGCTCGGGGTTCTGCGAGAACTCGAAGACGACAGCCTTGCCGGTGAGCTGCTTGTAGACGGCGGAGAAGGTGTCGATCTTGTACTCGAGCGAAGTAGCGTCCTTGGCATCGAGGAAGACGCGGATGGTCTTGTTGCCATCGACGGCGAAGCGGGTGCGCTTGCCAACGATCTCGGAGGGGTAGACGAGGTCGTCGAGGATGGCAGAGTGGACAGCCTTGAGGGTACGGCTGATGGGACGGGGCTGCTTGAGCACCTCACGGCGGTTGGGCTTGGCCAAGATGCGGCGCTGAGCAACAAACACGATGTGGCGGTCAGAGAACTTCTTCTCGAGCTCACGGGTCAGACGGGCCTGGATCTTGTTGAAAGCCTTCTGCTGGGGAACGGGCACAAAGATAACAATGGCCTTGTTACCGCCAGCCACGTTGACTTCCTTGGCGGCCGTAATCTTGAGGGGACGAAGGTCCTTCTTGAGCTCGGGAACGTTGTTCTCGAGGTCAATCAGAGCCTGGGCAACCGAAAGTTCGAACTCGTCAGAGGGCTTAGCGCCGGCGATCTTGACAATCTTGTTAGAAGCCATGCTGGCGGCTGTCATAGTATACAAGAATAATAAGTTGTGGTTAGCATTCCATCGCATTCACACATGAAGTATAAACCCCCATTGCCCGTTTCCAAATAACCCTCTTTTTTTTTGTAGCTCTCTCTAGCCATGCCCATCCATCCATTCATCCATCCATCCATCCGTTGGTGCATTCATCCATCCCATGGGTGCGTTGTCTCCTCGTGATCCACTTGTATAGGGGCTGATGTTGTCATGTCTATACTTACACTGGGTGCGCAATTGAAAGAGGGAGAGCACAGGTTGGCACCTACCGCGCCTTCACACCAGCCAGTCTGATTCAAACCCAGACATTTCAATTTCTCAATTTGGAAGGGGCGGTGAAAAAGGGACAATCCTCGACCTCTTTGCCTGCCCATTTAAAAGCCTGTCATCCGCTCTAGTTCTTCTCATTCATTGTGTGGACTGGCGTCATTCTAAAGGATCACTTCATATAGACATATGGCGGTGTATAAAAACATATTCGAGCATAGTGATATACAGACTGCATCGGTATGATGTGTCGACTCTATCTACTCTAGATACAAGGCATACGCGTTTGTGTATAAATTAAATGTGATGAGGGCTTTAAACTTATGGGGTTACTTGAGAGCATATAGCATGTAATTTTGTGCATACAAATCTTGAATATATGCGACATCCTTGTCTAGCTAGCTATGAGCTCAATCGGATGCTATGGCGACGGTCAGCAGTGGCTTAGGACCTCCAATGCAGAAAATCAGGACCTGCTTATTCTAATCGCAGCCAAAAGTTTAATTGCTGATACGCATATTTACCTCGTCTGACTGTTATGAGATATACGTTTGGCTACGTTCAGTGCGCGCAAGATACTCCTCTTTCCGCTCATATATGTCTTTCTACTCCACTGGGTGACAGAGTCGAAACTGTCCTTAGTGTCTTTCCAGCAATTGTATGTCCATGGGGGGCTTGAACATGCGTACAGAAGAAAGTTATCACACAGCACGCATGTTTTGTGGTTGCACAAAGAACACAGTATAAGGCACTCTAACGCAGTCCATGCTTCCTTTACAGTTATACCTCACTGTTTCAAATGAACCGGGCAGGTGTGCCTTCCGGTCGAGCTTATTACTCTTAATCTGACCAAGTACCTGAGCAACCGGTAGTGTGTGTGCGTTGTTTGGACAAACCTCATACACCAGAGCCCGCCCTTCACGTCACAACTGACTTCACATCAAAGAAAATGAGCCAAGCTTTAGAGCTTACAGCCTCTTAGACTGTGTCGGTATTCTATGTCTTGAAAGCTGGTTATGGCAATTCCTGTAAGGCGGTCTCCCTTTTGTAGCTTGTTGCTTGGTTTAACCTAAAGAATATCCATATAACTTGTAACAAGGCTTATAGTGTGCACGCATTTATTTTGCTACTCTATAAGATGGGTGTCCGTGATGGAAGTACATAGCTCAGTTTCATGGGAGATAATCAACTCAACTTCTCGCGAGAAATAGTTTGGTGGGAGCAGATCTGGTGCCTTTGGATATTTCGATGACCTACGATTGATATGACCTTTTTTGCTGAATTACTGCCGTCTGTTTCTGCCTTATGCAGCTTGCTTGAGAAATTCTCGGCGACGGATAAAACAAAAGAGATTCGAAAGAAAATCGACTTGAATGCACACAGATTCTACGCACACTACAACGCATAGGAGTCGAAGCTTGCGCCGCAATGCTTGGTGGATTCCATTGATTTCGCTTCTTATTTCCAGTATCAAATGCGAGAGAGTGTATTCCCCATACCCTGTCTTTATCGCTTTGTGGTCTTCTTGATTTGTACGCATGCCACCACTTGTCTCCCATGAAGCGCATCCCAGTTGACCTTTCGGGGAAGAGAAGATATAGGCACCATTCGGCATGACGCAAACAAAAACGAGCCAAACAAAAAGAATAGCAATTTCTGCGTGGATACTCACTTCATATGATACCTTGATACTGTATTTCAAAACTAACATACAACTAGGGGAAGGGGGAATCAGCAAATAGAGTAAAAGGTGGGCGATATAGCGAGATGGTGGCTGTGAGTATTACCATTGCCAAAAGAAAAGTGATACGGACAGAGCTTCTACTAGATGAACGATCCCAGGTCAGTGGAAATACACCATCGTTATCAGCTTCTTCCAGCTTGGGATGACTGGTAGTAATTGTATGATCTGTCCGTGAAAATGCCCGCGATTCAGCTTATTCAATTCGCCCATTTTTATACAATAAATGAAAGGATTGATGTATTTACGTTGGGCTCTATTGTCTGCAGATGTGGCTATAATATTGACCACATCCATTGAGAAATACGTCCTTCTTCATGTCCCAGATACGTTGCCTTGATGACAGCAAGACGCGTGAAAATGATACACAAAGACAGCTATCATACAACACAGTACGACATATGACAATGAAGAGCAGGATTCAATGATTTGAACCACACAGATAAATTGCGCAACTTGACTCAGCATATGCACCTCACTTCTTCCGCACATGACAGACAGCAGCTTTTGGCGCTTGCTCGCAGTTATACAAAACGAGATCACCCATGCATTGAACAACAATGCTTCGACTACGCCAACTCATAATAAACGTGCCCGCCATGTCCGGAATGTTGCGATCCTCGAAAAGCAAGCCTCAGAAGAGTTGTCAGAGCGCATGTACTTTAAAGCACTTACCACTGGAGCAGCCTTGATGTCACTTGGCCACCTCACGCAAGGCCTGCGCATCGTGGGAGACAGCTTTTGGGGTATGCATCGGGTCAACAAGGCAATCCTCGCGTACAGCGCCGCTCTCAAGTGTAAGGCACAAGACGACCACACTCAACTCGCTGCGTCGCGCATCGAAGCAGCACGCACCTACGTCCGCAAACGGAGGGATCCCCTTTTATGCTTACCCGACGAACTCGTGTCCGAGATCTTTTCTTTTCTTGATACCCAAAGCCGAGTCGCCTGCACGGCCGTGTCGCACACTTGGCGTCCGTATGCATTATCGCCCTTCACGTGGAAGAGACTCGATGTACGTCTGAGGTCCGACTATGACATTACCGATGCATACATCGACAGCATCAGTCGCTACATGACGCCTCAACTGGCCCACCTGACAGTCTATTCTGACGTCGATACGCGCGATTTCATGTCTTTAGTGGAAGATAAAAACTGTTTATCGTTGAAGACCTTGGGTAAGTGGCAGTCACCCTAGCACGCTACCTTCCTTTCCTTAAACGTCTATCTGTGCTAGAGCTGCTACGTCGTAACTCGCGCACGATAGGTCTTGATACATCGCTGCCACGTAAATATTTCTGTGATCGCTTCTTTCGTTCACTGCAGCTCGTGGGCCAAAGACTCGTCCACTTACATATCGCCCTTTCTGTGGGCACCCTTTCGACACACACCCTATGCCTGGTCCTTGATACCTGTCCAGCCCTGGAGTGTCTTGATTGCCGAAAGGACGGCATGCGCCTAGATGATCGGGATGACGTCCATGAACCGAATCTGTCTCTCGCCGAGCGAAGGCAGCCTTACCCGCTCAAGTATCTATCGTGGCCGATCGAGAGCTCTATCTGCAGAGATCCAGATTTCATTCCTTCCAAATTACCGAATCTCGAAATACTGATCTTATATCAGTCCTTAGTTTTTCCGCATCGTCACGATTTCAGTCCATTTTTGGAGCGACTCTCAGAGCTAAACCTCAAAGTTCTAAAGCTCGGCCATGATGCGGATAAGTCATCCGTTCATACATACGCCAGCGGCCATAACACGAAGAAAGGCATCCGTTGTCTGGGTTTATCTTATGTACCCATCAGTGATGCTGCACTGAAACGCCTGTTATTGCGACATCAGAACACCCTTCAAGACTTTGTATCCATGACGTGGGAACCTGCTGGACAGGATTATGGTGGGCCCGGTGCCAACATTCAAGGCATACATTTTCCAGAGTTGAGGAGAGTGCACATAGTAGAACAATCCGAGAGCCTACCAGCCATTTTCCGGCCTCTCCCCAATTTCTTCGAGGCCTGCACATCAGCACTCACATCCGTCACCATTGTACAGCACCTTTTCGACCTGTCCTCCGCACGTGCGCTTCTGAACTTTCCTTATCTGAAGCACGCTTCCATTTACGAACTAGGCAGCCACCCACAACAAGCCATGGAACCTATGGTAGCCTTCGTAAGAGGGCTAGCCAAACAAAAGACGGCATGCCCGCTTCAAGTACTCGACCTGGCGATAGGTCTCTCGTTTGATGAAGATTATGAGAAGCTTTTTGTTGCTGCCGGCAAAATTGCATCGCTGCAAAGTTTCAAGGTAGTCCCTGGTACTCTCGTACACCGAAATCCTGCTTTGAGTGTAAAAGCTGTCACTCGTTTCATCAGACATGCCGTACGCTCAGGCCTGCCCGAAAACTTGAAGCGTATCGAATTTGTCTTGGAAAACGGGGACATCATGGGAGTAGAGCATGATCATTATGAGCTTGCAAAAGCTAACTTATATGCCGCCTTTCCACGTCTCGAAGAAATCGCTATCTCTATAGCCTAATTACTCGATAGTAATCAAGATACCAATATTCTCATCTATGTACTTTTCAAATAAGAAAATGTATCAACAAAGCAGCAATACCACACAGCTTCTATGTGCTAGTCAGCAACGGCTACTTAATATCCAGCGTGTCGACGAGATAGCATGTAACAAGAATGCTGCTAGTCCAAAAGTAAAAGTGTCATCGTCCCACAACTGCACAGTTTTGAAGTTCAAGCGACGTAAAATGAACGTGTTGACACTGAAAAAAGAAGTGGTCCTTGACCCGCAAGATGACTGACGGACCAGAAACGCTACAGCCAAGTTCACAATTTTATCCAATTGCCTCGTCCTCTTGTCCCAATGCAAGAAAAATTTACTGCACAGTCTCGTCCTTGTCTTTCTGATAGACGAGCTTTCCTCTTTTGAATAGCTTTGTTCGTCTTGTGTGATCTCTCAATACTATGTTATCCATGTACGCTGACAGGCCATGTTCTGATGGGAGATTAGCTACAATGGAGAGGAAAGGAGAATAGGACAATAGAAGAGGACAACACCCGTAATCCATATAATTTGGGCTGGTCTGAAAGATTTTGGGATGTCAGAGTCCCGGGGCTACGTCACAAATTGACGGCCGGTGCCGGCTGTCGACAAGAAAAACAGCAAGCACAGGCAGAGTAAAAATTTCCCACTTTTTGCTTTACTTACCCCCTTCTCTACCCATCGCCATGCACTCCATACGCGCTGTTGCACGCAAGGCCGCCGCCTCTCCTCTTCGCCTGAACCGCCGCTCCCTCCATTCCTCGCAGGCTGCCTTGTCCGACGCGCTTTTCATCGTACGATTTATCCGATAGAGAAGCAAGAAGTGCATTCGATATTAATTCCCACCTTCCTTCTTTTCACCTAGCATCGCGACACGCCCGAGAACAATGCAAAGATTCCCTTTTCGTTCAACGCCGAGAACGAGAAGCGCATTGAGGAGATTCTGAAGAAGTACCCTCCCCAGTACAAGAAGGCTGCCATCATGCCTCTCCTGGATCTCGGCCAGAGACAGCATGGCTTCACCTCCATTTCGGTCATGAACGAGGTCGCCCGTCGTCTTGAGGTGCCCCCCATGCGCGTCTACGAGGTGGCTACGTTCTATACCATGTTCAACAGGTAATGCGAATGCTCCTGCTATCGTGCATCGAAACTGACGGCAGACAATAGACAGCCCGTCGGTAAGCACTTTTTGCAGCTGTGCACGACGACACCTTGCCAGCTGGGTGGCTGCGGCTCGACCAAGATTCTGGACACGATCACCGAGCACCTCAACATCCAGCCTGGTGAGACCACCAAGGATGGCCTGTTCACCCTCGTCGAGGTCGAATGTGCCGGCGCTTGCGTGAACGCTCCTGTGATGGCCATCAACGACGATTACTATGAGGACTTGACTCCCGAGACGACCAAGAAGCTGCTGGATAACATCAAGGCCGGTAAGCCCATCAAGGCCGGTCCCCAGTCTGGCCGCCACACCTGCGAGCCTGCAGCGGGCGTGTACACCTCGCTCAACAGCGAGCCCTACGGCCCTGGATTCAAGGTGCGCTCCGACCTGTAATCCCCTCGCCACTCTCTCTCTATCTCTGTCTCTCTCTCTCTCTGTCTCTCTTTCCTCTCTTTCCAACTTTTTAGATATTGTTCTTTATAAATGTTTCGTGTTGATGCCATAAAATAAACAAAAAGCGCGTATACATAGTGAGGGTGATATATTTTGGTATGACGGGAGGTTTGCAAAAGGAAGATAAAGAAAATATGAAAGCGCGATAAAGAAAAAAAATCTAGACTAGATATACAAATGGAAGGCATACATATTAGGCTTTTGTTTTTTTTTTGTATATGTATGATATTATTATAATGCGATGGTGTCCTTCTCAGCGTGATAGATTCTGTAGCTGGGGATACCATAGACAGAGAAGCCCATGGAACGGGCCACCTTGCCAAACGCCTCCGAGTCAATCTCGTGCTGGTACCCGAATGCGGGGAAATTGGCCCCTTCACGGTGGACGTGCGACCTAGTTTATTCGTTAATCCGAAAGCTCTGGCTTCCCTCGGCTGAACTTACTTGACGAGCGTAAATGTCGCACCGACACCATCCAGCGGTACCTTGTGCTCATCCCCAAGGTGCGTGGGCATGTCCACAAGGAGCGTCCGCCCGGTCGCAATGGTATCGAAGCCCTCCATGAGAATAAAGTCAGGGTCGATCCACTTTTGTTTCTCCAGCGAATAGTCGGTCTCTTGCCAGTTGTTCTTGTCGTAGGCCCAGTACTGGTTATCGGCCCGGGCCATGAGACAGTTGGGCACAATGACATCGACGTCCGCTCGCATGAGGTCGTCAAAGATGGTGGCGGGGTATTCAACGAGGTCCACGTCGACCCAGGCCACCCACGAGTGATAATCCCGCAGGGCAGACGACAGCAAAAAGTTGCGCGCCCGGGCCATCACTGAGCGACGGTACGGCTGCTCCTCGTACGCGTCCTGCTTACGGATAGGAATCTCGAATGTAAAGTGCCGGTCATAGACCACAATCTCGTGGAAGGCTGGTCCCGTGCTGTCATACCACCGGTGTTGCCGTGCTTCCACTGCGTCCACCACACGTTGCACAGCATCCATCGTGTCCTGTCCGTCAGTGACGAGCAGTCCAATCGAGATCAGGTCGTTGGGGTATGTTGTGCGCTCGAGCAACTCGAAATAGCGTTCGAGGTATTCGATCCCTTCGTGCTGGATCGGTGTAAGGACCAGCAGCCGTTCTCGACGCTGGCTGGCCTCGGCTGAGGCATTCAGGCCATTGAGATTAAGATAATAGGACATGTGGTTATGCTGTTGCTCTGTTGCTTTTTGGAATGGTTGTGCGTTGAGAAGCGACCGTGCGGCATGGCAGGTCGTAGCGTGCGGTACATTGCGCTTCAAGAGATAGAGCGACAGCGAAAAAAGGAGAGCCCCCATCAGGGCCAATCGCTTCACGCCTCGGAGGTTCAAGGCCGCTGTGGTGAACATTCAGCCAAAGGAGAGAAGGAAAAGGGAAAAAGGGAAAAGAAGGAAATAAAAGAAAATAGGAAGTGCCGGGTTTTTTAGCCAACGCAACACAAACTCACCGCCTAAAAATGGCTGTGTATGTGCGTGCCCGCGAGTCTGTGTGTGCCTGAGATGTGAATCACTGCGCATTGGCAGGCAAGGTGCTTATAAACTTGCAGCTTAGTTTTTCTCATCTTTGACGACAATAAAATAGAGACAGGCCAAAATGAAAACAACGCATTACGGCAAGAAAAAGAAAAGTCAGAATAGTATAGTCTACTTGGAGGTGAACTTCACCGCAGCACATTTGGAAAAAAACAAAAAAAAAAGCTGTACTCTATTATTGTTCATCACTGCAGGCAAAAATAAATCAGGTACCAAGGGCTGAGTTTCCGTAGGAATCAGCTTTGACCTAGAACGTCCAAGGCCGGTGCCGACCGTTGCACAAGAGCGATCCTCAAAGCAGAGATCGACGGTGTGGTGCCAAGACGACGCTAATCATGGTGTTTTGGCCTCTAATTTATCGTACACACACACACTTTACTTAATACTTCTCAATTCATTAGTTATCGAGCGATGAGTGCATTGCAGCAGGAAAAAAAAAGGAATTAGTGCCATTCGAACTTCACGATATCAATTTTTTCCCCAATTCTGGGCGGCGCGGTCTAAGTCACCTCAATAGCAGCGCCGCTTTTACACCTTGACCCGGGCTGTCCAATCAAAATCAGCGCCGACCAGTACGAAAAACCCAGGGAAATTTCTTGTGCCATCCTTCCCCGCAATGGATACGTACGTATGCTAATTCGGCTTCATAAGCTGGCTGAGGGCAGCTCGAAAAAGAAACAGGAGCGAGCGCAAGTCTGTCACACAATTAGAGAGATGGCGTGTAATCATAAAAGCGGGCTGTGGTGGAAAGAAAAAGAATTGATCTAAAATACTAGAAAATCCTGAATTTTTTTAAAATCCGTCGCCTACGCAACAACCAAGAAGGACATCCAAACGCTTTCTTCTTTCGCCGCTGTGCAATCTTCAATAACAGGCCTCAAAGGATGAAAGGGTGGTGTCATACGGAGGCTCAATTACACTCAATTAGGGGAGCAGTACCACCAAGGAGACAACTAGTTGCTGTATATAGATTTCCATAGATGATATGCAATTCTGAATCGTGCAGTGCTTCCGGATTCCAGTGTACCAGAATACAACTCAATTGCCGCCAGATAAAATCCGAATGTTGCAAAGAAAGGAACCCAGTTGTCGCATCACAGCAATCAATAGCTGTAAAACGCAACATTTAGCATTCAGAATGCGACACTTGCATTTTTCATGAATGGCTTTTTATTTTGCTACACTGTATGTTCATTCACACGACATCTTTTTTGGTAATTTGTGCGCTGCGAGTCTGGGCTTGACGGCATGTCATCGCCCGCCGGATTGGCCGACCGGGGCGAGACCATTTTTGCTTTTCACTCCATCTGACATGTATGGTAAGATATAAACAAAAGAAAGCAGCAGAAAGCAAGACCAACAAAGGATGACATCGAGACGATAAATCACATGCAGTGTAAACAGTGTGTGCCATTATCATTACAAAAGACGCAACATAGCCATCTCTATGACGGCCTTTGCGCAATGGCCCTAATTCCCCCTTGGCTTGGAGTGTACTTCTGTCAGAAACAGGCCGCATAAATTATACCGAGTTTATAGGTGATTGTTCCACCATACCAGGGCACTGGTTACAAAAAAAGGGAGGGTGGGGGGAGGGACGAAAAGTGCGTACATCCTTTGACTGTGGGACATATTTTGAGACGCCACCTAATTGGGATCGACGCACCACCCTGTCTGGCTTCCTTTTGGTCCACACATCGGCTGCGCGGATTTTACGACAGTATGTGCCGTTTATGCGTGTATTCCGCAGCCATGCTTTTATTTCGGCGATCGGCAGGGCGTAAAAGGAGTGCGTGCAAGAATCCAATGGTAACAAAACCTTCGTTACAAGGATTGAAATATGTACTTACATGAAAGTCACATGTTCTCTTTAGAGTTAGTTACGTCGTAAAATGTTGGGTTGATGAGGCTTTGCTTCTAAGCACCTGAAAACTCTAAACAAAGAAATGCCGAGTGATGAGATGTGTACACTGTGTGCCGTTTGTACGTGTGGGCGTGTACGTGCTCTCTCGCCCGTGCACTTTAGAGTGATAGTTTTAGTTGTTTTGTCGGACGCCTCCATCATGGCACGGCTTGGCACTGAGAATAGCACGAGTGTTCTGGCTTAAACATGGTTCTTCAACGTGCTGTTCCCGTTCTTATTCTCTCGATTTTCAGTTGCATCACAACACGCCCCACGTGCTTTTCTTTTTCTTTTTTCTTGCGAACACATACGCTAAACCTGTACAAAGGGCGCAGCAAACAAAAGATAGTAAAAAGCATAGCATCGCATGAGGCACGCGGCATGTGCAGCTCCTTCTTTAGAGTTGCACATTTAGGGAAAAAAACAGAAAGGTCCCTGTTCGCTTTAATTGCCTTGAGTCCAATTTACACCTGCAATTGCGAGCATCTGTTGGGTATATGCAAAGAAGTTATGGGCAGAAGAATTGTATTGTCGCAGCTCCATTTGCCTTTTCGTGCAATGCCAAAAATACCTGCTTTACACAGCCGATGGTAGAGAGTGTGACGATCACATACAAAAGAATGGATTGGCCCACGACTGAGACTTTTTGGCTGCAGATGTATCCGAGAATAAGGTCCAATGCAGCCCAAATTGGGCTTCATACGCCGATCCGCTTAGGCTATATTAGGATTCGAACCCGAACGAATTTGGTCAAGTCGTGACATGTCAACTCATACCCGATCTGCCTCTATTCTCATACGGGAGTGAGTCAGCCAGGGACTGTCGCATGACATACACTGACTCGGTCGGCATAGAAGGGATGGTGTAATTGAGGGTGGTGCTGGTCATTATGGATGTTGCATGAAGTAACGAGCAAATGAGAGGGGCTACTATATCCTGCTAAAAGAGCAATAATTCCAGGCTATTATGACATACTTCATGCCCCGCGCGCGGACAGATAGATGAATATGACGAAACGCCAGAAAAGGAGATCAGAGAAATAAGGGAGACAAAAGAAACGCACACACATATATGCATGCACATACGTATACACGCACACACACACAATGAATTGGAGAAGAGGGCAGCGACGTGCATAATGCATATCATGATAAGAACCGAAGACATCCATGGGATGAACTCCTTGGCTGCCAAGAAGTGTCAAGAGATACTTTTGAAAGACGAATTGCAAGATGTTAGTTGTCAGCTGTGAGACCACGCCATCCACCAGACCATTGTTTCTTTGAAACAAAAAGCATACAACACTTTTTTTTTGCTGAGTTAATATTTTTGCGTCCAGAACGTCCAAAACCACGCCAGCGTCATTGGTCACACGAGCAGAGAGTAGTATAGTATGAAGTTACAGGGGATCGACGTCTAACTCGCCTGGTAACTTTTTATAATACGCCAAGAACTCACTAAATTTCAACGCTAGCAGGATCCAACCCAATTTTCTGATGTCGTGCAGAGAAACAAAGTCTTTTTCATTTTATAGAGCATATATGTACAATATACAAGTTAATCTTTTTATATACAGCAGGAGCAAAGGGCATGGATGATATGGGAGGATGTGAATCATGGGTAAAGAGGAAAAGAAAGAAAGAAAAAAGAAAGCTTAGTTTGGCCAGTCAGGGCCGAGCCAGCCGAGACGACCAAAGACACTCCACAACGTGGAGACCTTGTTGACGTCGATCCGGCACAGCTTTTGAGCGTCCGACTTTCGGAAAGGAGATTGGGCGCGATGGGCGGCCTGGGCAGCGAGCACGAGGGTGCGCTTGCACTTCAAGTATTGTTCAGGGTTCAGGCGCAGGGTGGAGGCGATCGTCACCTCACCAGGGTGGAGGCGCTCATAATAAGGCATGTTTTGTACATTGAGGGGGGAGCCCTTCCAGATCACCCGCACGCCTGGTTTCTTGTCAAAGACGCCCATGTCGGGCATCCAGCCCTCAGCAAAGACCTCGTGATCAGAGACGCTGAGGTCGACACGGTCATACGCTGCCGCAGCGTCCGTCTTGGACTTTTTGACTTCCTTGCTTGCTGAGCAATTCGAGGCGCTGCGCTTGCGATTGACCGTAACGGAAGGTGTCGGGCTGGGCGGCAGCGAAGGCGACTTCTTCACCGAGTGTTGACGAATGGGTGTGGGCTTTTTGATGGTCAAAGAAGAGGAGGAAGGACGACGAAGGGTAATGGTCGTAATGGCAGGCGAAGTGGGCGAAGTGGGCGGAAGCGTGAAGGACGGCAGAGGCGATGACAAGCCGAGGGCGTGGTGACGCTCCCGATGGAAGGCAAAGACCTTGGGACGGGTAGCTCGTGTGCCAAAGCCCTTGGGCGAAGGCAGGTGCGGCGGAGGTGTCTCAGGCAACATCTCGCCGGAAGAGACGGAGCAGGATGACGACATGTCGCTCATGGATGCCTTGGGAGTCGCAGGTGGCGACAGCAACCGGTCGGTAGGGGTGTGTACTAGTGTCGAGAGATCCATTGCAAAGAAAAGATAAAGAACGTGAAAGCAAAGAGAATGGAACAAGAGAGAGAGGAAGAGGGAAAGTTCTTGATAAGAAAGAAAAAGCGAAGAAAGGATAAAGACAACAAAAAAGTGAGCGCAAAAAATTGGGTTTATATAAAAATGCGGTACAATGCTTGGCGAACACACAGATGCAACACACGCACAATACACACCAGAGAGAGGGAGCTCACACACATCATCAGCGTCATGGGCCCAGGATGCCAAACTCAATTTAGCAGCGGCCGATAATTTGGCTTTCATCAGCCTTGTTAAACCTGGGGGGAGGGGATTAATATTTTTGGCTGGCTGTTCCAGAACGGCCAGAACACCCAACCAGTCATAATAGAATCCAATGACATTAGGTACATACTTTTTTTCTACCATTTTATGAACTTGCTACTTTTACTTATATTTATATGCGTCAGTATCCATAAGCGCATGACTCGCACAGCCGTAATGGCTTTACACATTGGGATATTACAATCGCACACAGCATATGCATCCCAACTTTGAATTCTAGGCTAGGCCTTGCGCTTTTTTGGATGATGCCACGGATTGGGAAAAAGCAGATTGCGCCATGCTATATTTGGAAAAGGCTTGTTCAGTGCGACCGTCGATCTCATCCGACACATTTGAGTGGCTGGCTGACAGAATCGAATGAAACTTTAGCGTAATGGATGGGGGGAGGGACCAGCCTTCCCAAGTTTATTTGTGGTGACCCATTTGTTCTGAATTTTTTTTTTTTTGTGGTGGCAGGATGTGGTTGGTAATCCCATCTACTCCACACCACACACATAGCCAATAATTGAAATCTTTCCCTTTACTCCTCCAAGACTTCTTCGCCTTCAATGTCGAAGAGATAATGGTAATGAAGAATCAGATACTTGACAATGTTCTGCTGATGCCCCAAATTGGAGATAGTCGTCGCACACGATGCCGGACCGGGTGCTGGCTTGAGCAGTGTGGGCCCAAACACAATGGCTAGGTTGGTTGCATACATATGGTTGATGGCTTCAAAATCAGTGACACTAAAAAATAAAGAAGCAGCCAACCAAGTAATAAAAAAAAATAGAACATACGAGTCAGCACATCGTTTTTTTTCTAGCGTCCACAGAAATTCTTTGGGTGGTGCGACTTACATGACGAAATGTTCAATGAGACGTCGCAGTAGGATATAATTAGCTTGCGGGAGCTTCTTGAGCACTTGCTTGATCAGGTAAACGCGCTGGTCATGGTCCTCCGACGCTAAAGTAATCATTATTTTATAAGTTTCAGCGGCTCTTTTTTCTTACAGCAGCAACAATAATAGAAATGAAGAAGAATAAATGAATCTCTTCCAACGTACCTGAAGCATGGACGAATTCGTCATAATAGGTGTGCGTCATTAAAGAGCCGGGTAGATCCCGCAAGAACTGCTTGAGCGCGTCGGCGACGACATTGATATCCGCCCAGTCGGGATCGCTAAGATCGACGCTGGCCATATCCTTGTTGAACGCCGCCTTGAGCTGATTGACGGTCGAGCCCATCCCAGGCACGCGATAGATTCCCACTTCTTCCAGACCGCGACGCTCGATCTCGTGGATGCACTTTTCCACAATCAGCGGCACGGAGCCGTCTCCCATGAGAAGGTTAAGATCGACGCCGTATACCGACTTGCGTCCCGTATGAGCCGATGCCAAGCTCGCGACGTCGTCCGCTGTCCGGAGTGACTCGTCCTGTGCCTCGGCTGCCAGGACACTCTGGCGTTTGGCAGCTCCCTCGCGCGCGGCATTGTTGATCTCTTGCATCCACGCATGCATATCTTCGCGGCTCATGCCCTGGAACAAGTACTGGCCGCCTTCCTCGGTGACGACCCGGAATACATGGTCGCGCTTAGTGTAGGCGCTCGCAATGGACGTGGTCGCGTGGATGAGGTTGATGACGGTGGATGCTTTGGCAGTTGCGAACGGGATCATCTCATGGTCAAGCAGCATCGAATGCGGCCGCAGACTACGTAGAATCGAGGGTATCTTGGGTAGGTGGTGGTGCTTTCTTTTATAATCCTGTTGTTGCTGCTGCTGCTGCTTTTCCTGGTGCTTGGCCTGTTCTAGCTGTCGTTTTTGGAGCTTGTGCTGCAGCTCGAGACACTCCTTGTCAACGCGATTTCGCTCCTTGATGTCACGCTTGAGCTTGTCGAGCTGCTCCGAGACAAGCTTGGAAAACACGGCGGTGCGTGCGCTGGGTGCACCCCGCACGAGGCCTGCCGACTTGTTCTCGGCCGATGCGAAGTCTTTAAGCTCCTTCCAGGTTGCCTTGTGCGGATCGGGCGCGATTACGAATGTAATGATATTCTGGTTGTAGTGGTCTGACTCTTCGTCGAGGTCTACTTGAGAATTCATAACGAGTTGCAGGAAGTGAAAGATGTAGCGCCGCTTGTCGAAATTGATCCACTTGTCCTGGTGCAAGTCGGGCACCGCGCATAGCTCAAGCATGCGATCGAAGATCCAGCCGATGCTGGGTACGAGTACCAGGTCATGGATATGCATGGCCTTGCCCGACTTGGCGACATGCGCAAGCAAGCATTCAAAGGTGTCGAGCTGTGTCACGCCGTAGCGCTTAGCGACACCTGCCCAGGCCTTGGAAAAGACGCGCACCTCAGGGCTGATCAGTGCACTCGCAATGGCATACTCGACAAAGCCAGGCACGCGCCGTGGGCGGTCCTCGACGTCCTTGAGTTCAGGAAAGAGCACCATCTGCTCGCTCGCTACTTTGCTCGCGACTACCATGCAGACAAACTTGTCGATCCGTTGCATGCGCACCTTGAGGTCGATCTCTTGCGACGCGATCTCGCGGATCACCCAGCTGCGGATGGTAAAGTGCATGCAATACAGATACTGGATCGAGCTCGGGAAGGCCAGGAGGAGATCATCTGCGGAGAAGGCACAAGGGGATACGATTGAGCGGCGCGCGGCTTCAATAGCAGTGAAGATATCCGAGACAACCACATCTTCTGAAGGAACAGTGTAGCTGGTCTGCTGGGCGGACGGTGCGCCGAGCACGGGAGACAGTGCAGATGACATGGGCGGCGTCTGCGGCGGCTTGTGCGAGGGTAGCCAGGAATACAGGTCGCTGGACTGTGCCTCGAAAATATCGAAGGTCTGTATCCAGTCCTGCAGCGTTACGGATGCAAAGAGCGGGCGGATGCACCGATCCACTTGTGCGAGGAGCGTCGGGCCGGGAATGCTGTCGACCAGGCACGGACCGCGTTGGGCTGGCAAATGGGACGGATCGCGCGGGTGCAGAGCCAAGGAAAATGTTAATGGCTTGTTTGTCCCCGATTCGATTGTGACACAAAAACCCTGAGCGCCGCTGGTCAGGTGACGGTATAGCTCGTCCACCTGTCGAGAGCAGAATGTGTCGTACTGGATGGCCTTGAGGTCGTAGCACGGCGAGAGCGCGCTGCGGACCATGAGCGTGCGGATGTTGTGCATCTGCTTGTCGATCTGGACAGCCATGGCGAGCGCAGTCTGGATATCCGTTGTGGGCTGCTTGATCCGTTGGAGGGGCAGGCGCCACGCATCGAGCGCATCTTGGGCGAGTTTCAGCGACTTCTCGACAAAGCGGATGATTTCGATCTCGTCTAGAAAGTCATAAAAATGTTCGTCCATCCAATATAACATGAGGTTGAGCACTCGCAGCTGCGTCTGCGCGACCGCCTTCCAATCATACAGCGTGTCGTCGGACGATGATCGGGGTGCCTGGAACACCGATTCTAGAGCGCTGGCTTTGCCTGTCGAGACCCGCGCGGCCTCCTTGGCGCCGACAAATTTGGACCGAAGCAAATCCAGCAGCTGCAGACAGGAGCAGAAACTGCGGTAAGTGACAAAGAACACATTCAGATACTCCTCCTCATCGATCATCAGCTGCTGGGGCATGTCCTCTTTTTGGAAATATTGCCACTGATCTTGCATCGCGCCGCTGTATTGGGACACGCCGTGGACGAGCACGTCCACCAGACGCTCGAGCGTGGCTGCCTTGACATTCACCAGCATCGGCGACGCTTTGTCCGCCTTTGGTTCTTGCTGCTCCTGTTCTTCGATTTGGGACCAGAGGTTCTCGATGCCAGTCACGGCGGCGTTGCATAGCGTGCCTGACCGTGAGCGCATGCCCGAGCTTCCTTTTTCTGTTAGTGCCAAGAAGCCACTCGACGTGCTCTTTTTGACGTTTTTGGGCATCGTCACCGAGTCGTTTGATTGGAGCAGTGTGGATGCCTTGAGGACAAGGTCGTCGTCCGTGACGAGCCACGCATCGTGCGAGCGGCCTTGCATCGAGTCGATCAGGGCCTTGGCGGTGTAGGTGCCGTGTTTGCTGGATATCAACGAGCCCAACCACGTCTTGCTGTGCACCGTGTCGAGATACTGCTCGTCCTCATTTTTCGGCTTTTCGAGCTCAGGGCCGGCACCGCCCGGCGGGAAGCTGTACGTGCGCCGTCGAAACATCTTGCGGCCTGTGACACTCGGCGAGCGGGTCTGCACCAGGCTCTGTGGTGTCTTGGGCGGCTCGTCATGGACTACAAAAAAAAAAAAATTACATGTTAAGATTTCATAATTACACACACACCAAGTTTTCTTTTTATCTTGTGACTTACTGGCTGTCCTAGCCGAGTGAGGTATCGCCTCGTCGCTAGGAAAGAGGCAGTATCCTTCGAGGACTTCAGGGAACGTGAGTGTGGAGGCCGAGGGCGGGGCAACATCCGTCTTGTGGAATGTGTTGACACGGCGGTGGCGATCGAAACTCTGGCCAATCACGCGGGGCTCGCAAGCGAGGGAGCACTCTTGCAAGTACTTGAAGTCATGGGGCACGGCCTTGACGGCTGTCACCGATCTTTCAAAGAAGTCCTGCAGAGGGGCCACGGCAGCAAAGGGAGCGGTTTCAAGCACAGAAGGTCTCCAGTTCTCAAGGCCGTGGTAGACAAGGTCGAGTACGCTCCAGCAGCGGTCAAAGTTGACGAGGCCCTCACTGCGAAACGTGGCAACGTGCTTGCGCAGCCGATCGACGCCTTGCTTGATGGGACCAAAGTAGGGCAGACTCGGTAGATCGCTGTGGAGGCGGTCAAAGACGCGCGCATACTGCTCCGTCGCGCCGCGCTCCTCCCATCGATCCATCCAGACGTCCTGTGGAAAGAGGCCGTGGGAGGTCAGAAGAGGCACCCACTCGTGCATGATGACGGTGATGAGGTCGCGGTCGACAGATTTCCACGACTCCTTGAGGCGGCTCACGCCGAGACAGCAGATGCCGCTCGCGACGGCGCACCATCCGATCATATCGCCCATGCGAAACAGGGCCTGGCCGATGTGGCCCCAGTGCTCGAGCAGGTGGGCGCGCAAGAGAGCGCCGTTTTCAGTCTTGTCGAGCTCTTCTTGCTGTGAATCGACGAGGATCTGGTGGCGGATGAGTTTGGTGAGAAAGTGGGGCGAAGCCGTCGTTGCGAGCAGCGAATTAAGGATTTGAGGCGAACCGCGCGCATTAGGGACGTACGAGAGCGGACTGAGCAGGGCATCCTTAAAGTGCTTGTGCAAGACATAGTGAAATAGGTAGACTTGCTCGCCAAAGCTGGTCGGGTCGATGCTGAGGAGGAGGGATGGGGTGAGGCCGGTCAAGACGAGGTTGGAAAGGTCTACACAGCCAGCGGGAGGGTGGCCGTCGCTGCTGACGCCTGGGATGTCTTGCCGGAACTCGGCGACTTCGTCCCGGATTGACACGTTGCTCGCCTGCTGGCCATTCTTTTCGACCGTGGCAATGACCACGTCCTTGGTGTGGCGTGCGCGCTGACGTAAGGTCTCGTCCTGAGACGTCTGCACCTTGTCGAGCAGGGCAATGATCCCGGTGGCCACCTCGCCCACGACGTCAGGTCCAAATTGCATGCACCAGCGCATACAAATGTCCAAAAAGCGCGCCGCGATGCGGTCAAAGTCCTCGACGACCTGGGATGCATACGAATTGAGGACCTCAAGTACCCGTGTCGCGGTAGTGAACATAGAATAGGTGAGTAAAAACGCATCGAGGAAATCATCCTGGGTTTGCGTTTGGAAAAGGAGCTCGTGGATCAGGGCCGTGACCGAGCCGGCCTTGACCTGGTGTGAGCGGCTCGAGATCGCCAGACCAGGGTGTTTCTGGCCACCGTAGTAGGACCGCCGCGCAGCTTCTTCGAATGCCTTGCGTACCTGTGCTTGCTGTTCTACAAAAGCATCCTGCCATGCTTTGCCGGCCTCGTCTGTCGTGAATGAAAAGGTGCGCTTCTCACCGCGGTAGCCGAGCGTCACGGCTGCAGGCTCGTTGGAAAGGAGCTTCACGTCATGGATCGGCATGCGGCAGTCGATTTCCCAGCCCTTAGAGTCGACGGGCGTGCACATGGTCACGCTGTCGCTGAATATGAGCAAAGCCTGCCGTCGACCAATCTCAGAGACAAAGGCACCTAGCACAAAGTCACCGTCTTTGTCTTCCGACGCCGCTGCTTCAGTATCATCGCTAACGGTGGTCGCCAGAGGCGGGCACTGGTGCAGAAGAGCGCTCGGTGAAGCCAGATCTGAGACGGTGCCGTTGTCTGTGACGGTGGCGGGTGATGACGGCTCGTCTGCCGGCTCAGAGTGGGGAAGTGTGGACTGGTTTATGCTGGAGCTGGCGAGGCTGATGCTGGACAGAGAGGCGGGAAGGTCGCTGTTGACGGCAGATGACGAGGTCGGAAACATGGCTTTCCAGGCTGCGTCGGACGAGACCTTGTAAAGGTAGAGTTTGTGGCCCCGAAGTACGACCCGGTAAGGCTTCCAGCTTCGGTCCCGCTTGGATGTCTTGTGAAACACGCGAAAGTCAGCTTTTTTATAGAGGTAGCCTTCTTTAGTGACGGTGAAGCTCGTGCGCTTTTTATTGCTGTTTGGTGTCGGACGTCGCCGTAGGAGTCGGTGGACGCTCGTGTTGTCGTCTCGTCCAGAACTACTTGTCGACAGCGCCAAGACGGATTTAGGTCGCGTGCACGTCGTGGTATCGTCAGAGCGCCCATCGAACGATTGAGCGTAGCAGGAATCCTCATTGTGGGAAGAGGTGATGGTCTTTGCACGCGATGAGGATGTGGATGTTCGTGGCAGGATGTCGTCTGGGTCAAGCAAGCCATGCTGGTACCGTTGATGCTGTTGCTGTTGCTGTTGCTGGTGTTGTTGCTGGTGCTGGTGATCATCGTCACTGGAATGAAACAGTCTGCTTTTGATATAAGAAAAGGTCCCTCCACGGCGGTGATCTTCGTCTGGCGTGGTCGACCGATGACCCTGCTTTGACGATCCTCTCGACTTCATTGTCAAAAAGAACTGTGGAAAAAAAAAAGGCAAAATTCGCGTGGACCCCGATTTTTCCAACGTGTTAGGAGTTGCTCCCCTCCTTATTCCCTTAGCTCACAAAGGCACTTTGGTATTTATTTATCACAGGTCTTTCTCTCTTTTTTATTTTATTCTCTTAATCGGCATGATTAAATAGATAACTGACACTCTCACCATTGTGCTACACACGAAAAAAAAATAGGTTGGTAAGCCGCACAGACCACTGTATCCAGGCATTCCCACTTACGGTACGACGAATCGCCTCAGCGAGCGTCGCGGATATATCAATAACAGATAGTTTGCTGCAGCGTTCCATCTTCTCTTTGGGGATGGGGAAAGTGTTCGTGACGACGAGCTATAGATTAAATATAAAAGTATGGGGTTTCCATTGTTCAATTTACGCGGCGCTTTCGGGGCACTGCCATTTTTGCATGAATCTTTTTTTTTTTTTTTTACCTTGTACACACTGTCGCAAGCCTGAATTTTCTGAACCGAATCACCACTCAATACGCCGTGTGTGGCGATAATGTACACTTTGCTCGCACCGCACTTGTGAACCAGATGGTCTGCCGCATCCAGGAAAGTGCCGCAGCTGTCGATCATATCATCCTATGGAACAGCCCCGTATCAATTGACGCCCCTCTCCATCCCAACGCCCTATGATCTCACTACTTACTGTCAGAAAGACGACCTTGTCCTTGACATCACCCACGAGCGTGATCGTGCTCTCTTCGCCTTCGTGGTTAGCAACCACCGACACGGCGGCGTTCATGACGTCACCGTGGTTGATACCCGCCTCGTTCAAGGACGAGATCGAGGCCATCATGGTGTCTTCGTCCGCGGTCGTATCCACCGATTCCACACCGTCGTCGTCGTCCGTGCTGCGGGCGGAGCCATTGGCCTTGGGCATGCCGCTGTAGGGCCGGTTGTGGCCCTGAGGACCGGCACGTGCGCGGTCCTTATGAATCAGAGCAAAGTCCAGGCGAAGCGCATCGGCCAGCGAAGTCACTCTGTTTACATACATAAAGTTTAATACACCTGTGCATTCCACATGTGCTCCCGTTCTTTGGCCTTCTATTCCTTTTCATGTTACCTTTTGGCGCCACCTGCGTTCTTGCTCACGACAACACCGTCCCTCCAGTTGGGCACGTTCTGAGTAATCCACTTGGCAATGCTGGGCTCAGCGTAGAGGTTGTCAACCGGGCGCTGGAAGAAGCCCTGCATTTGTGATGCGTGGAGATCCATCGTCTAGAATAATTCGATATGCGCGTCAGGCATGTGACAGGTTCGAGTTAAATTAGGAGGCTTACAATGATATGATCGACACCAGCAATAGCGAGCATGTTGGCAACCACTGCAGCACATATAGAAATTAGTATCCATAACATAAAAAGGGGATACACATTACGTTTGGAGGTGATGCAAGTTCTTCCCTTTCTCTTGCTCTGCTTGCAGTACGGGAAGTAGGGCAACACAGCAGTAACACGCTTGGCCGAGCCAATGGAAGCGGCCTGAATCATGATACACAGCTCGATAATGTTGTCGTTCATGTCCTGCGACCCAGACTGGATAATAAAGACGTCCTCATTACGGATCGACACACCTGCAGTAACAGTTCAGCTTTGCGGGGAAGGGAGGGGCAGATCCCCGCACTCTTATACGTAGTAAACAAGAGCCCTACCAATCTCGACGCTGGTTTCCTTGTTGCTGAACTTCTTGAGCTTCGTATCCGCCAACGGCGTGCCTAGTCGTTTGCTGACGAGATTAGCCAGCTCCGGGTGCGAGGAGCCTGCGAGGATCTTGGTGTTGCGCATCATGGTGTAGTCTCAGTGGAGAAGCCGGGACGAAGAAAAAAAATCTTCAAATAAAGGTCGCCTTTCAGCCAATCGGAACCGGTTACTCGTTTCTATCTTGGGCGCCGTCCCGTCACCGCACAGCTTCTACTGCTTTTTGCATGGATAGTGAAACTTCGTCCAATGTCTACACAATTGCTCTCGTATAAGATGTGAGCATATCATGTTCTATACAGCATGAAGTATTTGCATCTGCGACATGCTTATAGTGACAAGTACACAATCCTTGGTGCTGTCCTGTTGAATGCACCGCAGCTTGAGACCACGTGATTTTACTTAACTTTAAAAGGAAACCGGTTCAAGTTCAGTCGTGTGCGCCTGGCCTTGCCACGCTTTTATGAAAAGCTTGGTGATAGCGTTAATGATCTGTCTTCTCACAGATCCCATTAGCATGCAGGTAGTGTATGTGTATCTGCTACAGCCGATGCTATTTTAAGTGCCAGTCAACTCAAGAAAGTACGAAGGTGAACACAAGGAAGGATTTGTCGCATCGCGTAGCAACGCGCTCATATGATACAGGAGGTGTCCATTTCATTACCTTTTGTATAGAAGAAAAAGCAATTTTTAAATATACTGAAGTCCATACTGCGTATTATGTATAATCCACTATATCTGAGCGTTCTATATACTTTGGTGGATTATTTAATTTTATTCCTGTAAAGAGAGATCAAATTTGCCCACGGTGACACTTTCCTGCACCACGTCATTCGTCAGAGGTCGAAGAGAATAAATGGTATCTATTTAACACTCACTGTATACTCTATATTCTACAATTTAATAAACTTTACTGGACAGATCAAAGGACCGTGAGACCCAAAAAAAGGCAAGTCGATATGGGAAACTTGTCAAATAGGTGGACCATCTGACCGTGAGAGACTTGCGATTTGATTTGAAGGCAAGCGCGTTTTCAATTTGGCAATTTTTCCACGCCTTCTTTCTGTTATGCTTAGCCGTGCTTGCCGTCTGCCTACACCGCCCGCCTCTCGTCAGGCCTGGCGATCCTCACTCTCCTCCAAAAGACGACCTCTCCTCCAGCCTCGCCGCCAGTTTTCTCATTCTCCCGTCACCTCCAAACCCTATGATGCGTACCGACCCATCGGTATCCGACGCGAAGACAAGAGCCGGTGGGAGCGCCGCGCTCCCTTGACGCCCACCGCGGTTGCCCTCCTGATCAAGCAAACCGGCGTCAAGGTATATGTGCAGCCTAGCACAAAGCGTATTTTCTCAGACGCAGACTATGTCAGGGTATGTGAGAAGGACAATTTGCTGAGACTAGGATGGAGTGCTAACCAGCAAAAATGGGCAAATAGGCAGGGGCGATCGTATCTGAGGATCTCACACCAGCCGAGATCATTCTCGGCATCAAAGAAGTACCCTCCGAGTCCCTCCTCCCCGACAAGACCTACGTGTTTTTCTCGCATACACACAAGGGCAATGAAAAGAACATGGGCATGCTCAAGAGCGTCCTTGACAAAGTAGGTGTATTGAAGCTTGGAGATATCGCGTACTGATCCCAGTGTCCAGAATATCACCTTAATTGACTATGAACTCATGACGCAAGAGGACGGCAAGCGGCTCGTTGCGTTCGGGAAGTTTGCTGGAAATGCTGGAATGATCGATGCTCTCCATGGCATGGGACAGCGTTTCTTGGGTTTGGGTTATAATTCACCCTTCATGGTGAGCAAACACAAAAGTGGACAGCTGTGCAATTGAGAAGCGCTCACGCTCTACTATTTAAAAATAGTATACCTCCAAAGCCCACAACTATCGCAGCCTGGCTGCTGCAAGACTCTCGTTGGGTACAGCTGGCAATGTCCTTGTTGATCAGGGTACACCCAAAGATTTTGGCCCGCTTGTCTTTGCCTTCACAGGTCGTGGGAACGTTGCCGAGGTAAAACAGATGCCCCATCCTAAGAGAGATAGAATGAGAAGGTACAAACGCACACTCATATTCGATACAGGGTGCAATGGAAATGTTCCGCGAGTTGCCCCATGAGATTGTACCTGCAGAAGATTTGGAGAAGCTCGCACGTGACAAAAGTGAGACGCTGTATACCTTTTTCCCTTTTGTGTTCGGTACTGAATTAGCTGTCATATAGATCCGCGCCTGAACAAAGTCTATGGGACTCAGCTACAAGTGCACGACTACACGCAACACAAGAGCGGCGAGCCGCTTACATCCTTTGAAGACTATCTGCATCATCCTGAAAAGTATCAATCTGTCTTCGCTGAAAAGGTACCGGACTCTCTTTTTCTCTTATTTTTAGGCAGACTGATAACCTGGTTTAGATTGCTCCCTACGTCCACACAGTCGTTACCGGCGCTTACTGGGACAGTCGTTATCCCCGCCTGATGACTAACGCGCAACTGGCTGACTTCCAGCGCAAGCAGGCACAGGGTCATATCGGCAAGGGCCGCATGATGACCTTGGCAGATATCGTTTGTGATGTAAAGGTAAATGGACAGCGTGCCTTCTTTCTTTTTGGGGAGGAGCTGTGAGCTCATCTCGTTGCTTAGGGCGCATTCGAATGCCTCTCGCATACGACACCCATCGACAACGGCTACTACTACTATGATGCCATTAAGGGAGTTGAGCACACCGAGTATGTTGACAAACACAAATGCTTCTAATAATGCTCACATGGATGATGTTAGCGTCGAGAAGCCAGGCACACAGATAATGGGTATCGATATTCTTCCTGCGGAGCTGCCCATCGAAAGCAGCCAGCATTTTAGCAACGTTCTTTTCCCTCATATCAAAGACTTGGTAAACTTTTCTCAAAAACTGTGCTGCAAATACTCAGTCGACGCGTAGATTTTGCCGCATGCTAGAACTATGGACGGTCTGACGCCCATGCTGACTAGAGCCACGATTGCGGCTCAAGGAAAACTGACACCAGGTCACACAGGGCTTAATGCCCTCTTGCCTTCGGCGGCCTCTGCGGCACCGAAAGCGCGCAAAGAGGTCTTGCTTTTGGGATCGGGCATGGTGACGGCTCCTTTGGTGAGACACTTGATACGTAGACCTGACGTCCATGTGGTGATTGGTACGTGCCGAATGAAAAGCATCGACTCTCTGCGAGTACTCACTTTCTACTCTTGCTATTAGCGAGCAACGCAATCGAGGAAGCCCGAGCTCTCGCCGCGCAGCAGACGGCAGAGGAAGGCGCTCGTGGCACGATAGAAACGGTCACGCTGGATATCAGCAATGCCGCTCAGCTGTCGTCATTGGTATCAAAGTCAGACGTCGTTGTCAGGTAAGTGTCGTATTATCAAAACAAGCTTAGCAGCCAGCTCACACGCGAATAATTATGGCCCTCCAGTCTCGTTCCTGCTTTCCTTCATGCCCAGGTAGCACAGACCTGTATCGAGCAAAAGAAGCACATGGTCACTGCCAGTTATGTCTCGCCCGAGATGCAGGCTTTGGATACACCGTAAGATGGGAATGTCTTTTTTTTTCATGCAGAGGAAGCTGACTCTGGAATTTAGAGCCAAGGAGGCCGGTGTAACCATCATGAACGAGGTCGGACTGGATCCCGGTATCGACCACATGTCTGCTATGAAGATCATTGACGAGGCCAAAGCAGATGGGAAGAAGGTACGGAAAACACGACCCGTGAGTTTTCCCGAAGCTAATACAAGGCAAATTTTATTAGATCCGTTCTTTCGTTTCATGGTGCGGAGGTCTCCCCGCACCCGAGGCGTCTAACCTCCCTTTCAGTTACAAGTTTAGCTGGTCTCCACGTGGTGTTCTGACAGCGAGTCAGAACGAGGCCATCTACTTGCACAAGGGCAAAGAAGTTCAGATTGCCGGCTCCGAGCTGCTGCAGTATCCCTTCGAGGACGTCCATACTGCATTCCCTGGATTTGCTTTCGAGGGTCTGGCGAACCGCAATGCGCTCGGTTATGCTGACATTTACGGGCTGGGTAGCCTTAAGGACATGGATACCATGTTCCGTGGCACGTTACGCTACAAGGTAGGATGGACTGTTTAAATGGGGACAACGTCAGTCTAAACCATTCCAAAAACGAATAATAGGGCTATTCGGATCTAATGTACGCGTTCAAGCGCCTTGGTTTCCTCGATTTGAACCCTATGGCCAATCAGAAGAACATCACCAACTGGGTAAGGCAAATTTGTCCATTAGAGCATCTTGGCGACTCACACGTAGACAAAAGCCTAGCTATTTGGAGCAGCGTACGGGCGATCTTTCCAACGGTGCTCTGGCTGACCGCCTCGGTGTTGACCGCCATCATGCCATTGTGGAACGTGTGCACGAGGCGCTTGACTTTTTGGCAGCGGATAAGACATCCCCGTATGCACAGCAGGCAACCACACCCCTGGATGCCTTTTCTGCGCTCCTGGCCCATCGCCTGCAGTACCTTCCAGGCGAGCGGGACATGGTCGCCATGCATCACGCCTTTGAGGTGGAAGATCCAAAGACGAGCCGTATGGTACGTAGTATGGACTAATTGTAAAGCGAGCACATATCTCATGTTTCGATGTATGCATGATAGGAATCGATCACGTCAAGCTTAGTTCAGTATGCCAATCCGTTGGGTACAGCCATGGCCCGCACAGTGGGCGTGCCAGCCGCAATGGCAACCGAGCTTATACTGGATAACCACATTCCCGAGCGTGGTGTGCTCCGACCGACGATGCCCCACGTCTATCGCCCCATCCTTGAGCGTCTCGAGCAAGAGCATGATATTCGTTTCGTCGAACAAGTGCGCGGTCGCCAGCCGTTGGATTTGACCCCTCGCAAGAGCGCTGCGTGGTTGTGAACATGACTTGTTAAAATTAAGTTCCTGCTGATATATTTGAATTTGATATATTCTATGTACATCTCCTTCAGGATGACTTAGTCTCGGCATCAAATAAACCGAAACGAGAAAATACAGATAATAGATAGTATAGTACAGGATGCAGTATATGTGAAAGAGGAAAGAGTTGAAAAGAGATGAGCAGTATAGGCTCAGAAGTACGAAAATGGTCAGATGTTTAGTGCTTCAAAAAGCCCTAGTGGCTTTGGAAGCTTTAAACAAAAACACAGACGGTAAATAGGGTGTATTACCTATTTGCGTTGTCACGTTATGGAGACTTACAGAGGTGCTTGACAACCCTTAGTGTTTATAGATAAAACAACTGTCGTCTTTGTTATTGTACCAAGCGCTACCTCCAAAGTGTCACAAGGGCCTCTTTCCGGCAGAGACCAACATACATTGGTAGCAGATGTATATGATATAGGTGCTGTAAGTGTGTGGGGATTATATTATCTGCATGTATGCATATGTCCGCTTCTTCGGCCCTGTATCATGACTTGGTGTGGGGAGACGTAGATCGATAGAAAGCAAAACTTCGGGGCGCAGATGATAATAGCCTTTGCGGATGTGCTGTGACGTTGATTGGTTCCCCTCACAAAATTTTTTAGTTTAAGAGAACTGCCGGGGCCAATTTTTAAAAAAAAATGGCGTCTTCCGTTATTGACATCAAACCAGTAGTCGATCATGTCGACCCTTTCAAGTAACGGCCTCTCCGTTGTTCTCGGAGCCCAGTGGGGCGATGAGGGCAAAGGCAAACTCTCCGATATTCTCTGCGGTGAAGCCGACGTCTGTGCCCGCTGCCAAGTATGTTCATCGTGTCTCATCTCAACACCTGTCAAACACGACATTTAACAAGTGTGGCTCACCTTCTCTTCTCTATCCTTTCTTCTGCTTCGACCACTTTTTAGGGCGGTAACAACGCTGGTCACACCATTGTTGTGGACGACATCAAATACGACTTCCACATCCTGCCTTCGGGTATGTATCCCGCAAATGATAACTGTGAAAAAAGCAGCCACTATGCCCAGGACAAGGTGCTAACATGACGTGCGTGCAGGTCTGATCAACCCCAAGTGTGTTGCCCTGATCGGCGCTGGTGTGGTTGTCCACCTGCCTTCGTTCTTTGATGAGCTTGAGAAGCTCGAATCGAAGGGTGAGTCAACGAAAAATAGTCACACAATGACATGTCGTGCATTAGATGAGATCCTAACGATTCCGCCCCCCCCAAAAAAAAGGTCTCGACTGCAACGAGCGTCTGTACATCTCGGACCGTGCGCACCTCGTCTTTGATCTCCACCAGATCATCGACGGTCTCAAGGAGGTCGAGCTCGGCCGTGGCAGCATCGGTACCACCAAGAAGGGCATTGGTCCGGCCTACTCGTCCAAGGCCTCCCGCTCCGGTCTGCGCGTGCATCACTTGTACAACTTTGACGAGTTTGCCGCCAAGTTCCGCGTCATGGTCGACAACAAGCGCAAGCGGTACGGTCATTTCGAGTACGATGTCGAGGGCGAGTTGGCCCGCTACCGTGAGCTGGCCGAGCGCCTCCGCCCCCACGTCACCGACAGTGTCTCGTACATGCACAAGGCTTACCAGTCGGGCAAGAAAATCCTCGTCGAGGGCGCTAACGCCCTTATGCTCGATCTGGACTTTGGTACCTACCCCTACGTGACCTCGTCCAACACTGCCATCGGTGGTGTCTGCACCGGTCTCGGTGTCCCGCCCACCACTATCAAGAAGATCATTGGTGTCGTCAAGGCCTATACCACCCGTGTCGGTGGCGGTCCCTTCCCCACCGAGCAGCTCAACGACGTTGGCGAGTACCTCCAGCGCGTCGGCTTCGAGTTTGGTGTCACCACCGGCCGTAAGCGCCGCTGCGGTTGGTTGGACATGATGGTCGTCAAGTATTCGACCATGATCAACGGCTACACCAGCCTTAACATCACAAAGCTGGATATCCTCGACCAGCTCCCTGTCATCAAGGTTGCCACGGGTTACCTCCTCGACGGCAAGCCGCTCGACTCCTTCCCTGCTGACCTCTCCGTTCTTGAGCGCATTGAGGTTCAATACGTAGAGGTTCCTGGCTGGCAGACCGATATCTCAAGGTGCCGCGACTATGACCAGCTCCCTGAGAATGCTAAGCGCTACATTGAGTTGATTGAGCGCGAATCTGGTGTTCCCGGTATGTTCATACATAGAAAAAGGAAGATACATCGTACTCATTTTATTCTATCTTTTTTACAGTTGAATGGATCGGTGTCGGTGCCAGCCGTGATGCCATGATTAAAAAGCCTTTGTAAACCCACAAATCATCGCCTTCCTTTAGAAAACAGTTTCATCCACCCCTTCTTGCCTTAAAGGCGATAAATGAAATTTCTGTCTTGCGCATCTGTTAAATCCAATGTCACATCGGTGGGCTCACTCGGCGGGTTACGCTTGCGGTCACGGTTTTCACGGGCGAGGACGACCCGCATGATAAGGTAGCAGACAAAGGCTACGCCATTGCCAATGCAGAATCCGGTCATGGCACCCACGTAACGCGGTGCTTGGTATTCGACCATGGCGAGGGGCCCAATGAAATTGCCGAGGGTATAAAAGACGACAAAGGCACCGTTATAGAACACTTTCTTTGTGTATCCTGAGACGTTGGTGCCGATGATGGTGATTAACAGGCTGTACGCGCCGGTGAGTGTCCAGGCGAGGTAAAAGCCGGCGAGCTTGGCAGGCCCAGACGGTACCGCGGCCAGGATGACGCAACCCGCCAAGCTGACACAGCACATGAACGCGCCCGTATAACACAGTTGCTTCGTGCGGCGTGCAATTAAAGTCGCTGCAGTGACGCCCAGGAACGAGGCTGTACCAGCGGGCACTTTGAGGAGGATCGACTCACCAGCCTGTATAATTTGATGTAAGTCGCAGCGATCGAAGAAGCGCCTGAACCTTACCGTAAAGTCGCCAAGCTCTTTTATAAATTGGGCACTGAAGACTTGGAGTGCACCGTTTTGCATATTAAGACCGAGCACGGCCAAGCAGATGCACCACAGGCGCACTTCTTTAAGGGCCTCGAGCATCTGAGAGCCCTTGATCTGTCTGTGGCGTACAACCGCATTATCCCGCGTACGCTCGTCCGCAATCTTCCGTTCTTCCTCGGTGTGGCGGAGGAGGGGTGAATGCGGGTTATCGACGAGGAAGAAAAAGCACAGGATGCCTAGAAGCGATGTCATGGCGCCAAAAATTATGTGGTTCCTGTTGTAATATCCAGTAAATGACCTTATTCATGCGAGTGAGATTTTTTTTTTACTTACCAACGCCACATCATAATACCGCGTTGATGACCCATCTGGGAAATGCCATACGCGACGAGGCCGCCAAATATAGAGCCCCACCCGCCCGCCATGGTGACAATACCGTAGTAGGTCGTTTGCTCGGACCGCCGATAAAGCGTGTTCACAATCAGGTAGACGCAAGGCATCGCCGTTGCCTCAAAGAAGCCTAGCAAGAATCGGACCGCTGCGAGTTGCGAAAATGTATGACATAAAGCGGTACCAAGCATGACCAGACCCCAGAGAAAAATACAAGTGCCGAGGTAGCGGCCTATAGGCAGTTTTTGCACCAATATATTGTTGGGAACCTAACCAGAAAAGTGTTAAGCCAGCGCATTGTTTGTACTGCAAATGTTGGACTCTTTACCTGCCCAGCGAGGTGACCGAGAAAGAAAAGCGAACCGAGCCAGCTAAACTGTGAGCCGGAGATGTGCACGTCCTCATAAAGACCTAGTACGGCCGATACACTGAGTGCTGCCTTGTCTGCAAACTAGAATATCACGACACAAAGGTCAGCCATGGTTTTTTTGGATTGAGCTCCACTATGTACCTGCAGCATGAGAATCCATGCAACAAAGGGCATCACTGTGAAAGTAATTTTGCGTACGAAGCGTTTCTCGGCCTCTGACTTTACAAATGGCTTCTCAAAACCCCCGCCTTTCTCTTGGTCGATTGACGAGGCCTGTGATACTGTGTCGAGCTTTTGTTCGACCTGTTCTTCCTTGATACTTGTCATAGATTGAAAAAGACAGATAAACTATAGATCAGCTATAAGAAGCTGTTCAATATATAAGGCTTTTTCTTCGAGCGCGTTCTCACATCCAAGTCCCATCTGTCATTGCATATGCAGCTGGGAACAATTTTACACCTCGTTTGATAGAAAAGGCAAAAAAACTGCGGCCGCGTGTAGTGTGTGAGAACCAAGGACTGTTGAGAAGAAAGAATCCATAGATCTGTTGGATGGGAACACACAGACACACAAGACCTCATACATTCCTTTTTGCGTTGCACAAGCCATGTCAATACGTAGCTACCATACGTGCCATAGATCCTTGATGTATCCGATAGCTTGCCGAAGAACATGTACCTATTTCACGACGTATCCTTGACAGAAAGGTGATGAGAGTAAAATATCCGCTTCATGAAGGCAGTTTCTAGGTATCCCATCACAGGATCAACGTGCCGGAGTTACGGATCTATTTCTCTTTTTTGACGTATGTATACGATTTGGGACAGGCGAAATCCGGGAACAATCCACACTACCTAGTATAGCAAGCGTGGGAGCACACACACGATCTAGTACACACAAAAGGCGGGGTAAGATCGTGTGATCCGAGCGTGCTGCCGACTACCTTATTCACTCGCCCGAGCGAAGTTGATGGTTTAAGGAGTCGATTATGGCTCCCCACGTTGCTGCCGAAGTTAAGGTACGTGATCGAAGTTAAAATCATTCCAATGGCGTATGAGTTCAGTTTGATACTGACGCACATCAGGCATTTTCGACACTAGTGGAGCACATTTGAGGATAAAGTATGTCTTCTGATATTCCTTTTAACCGGCTGGAATACATAGTAGCTTGCATATGTTGAGCATGTCAATTGTCAGGTCTTCTCAGAAGTAAAGCAAACATTGCTGGAGGACATGGTGTGCACTGTCCCTGGAAATCAAGATTGAAGACAAAGATCAGTCATTGCATGCAGGAGTATATCCTTAGGTACCTCAGATACCGCTTTTTCATATCGAAACTATTCCAAGTCTGCATTACCAGAAAGGATAGACTTTTAAATTGAGAATCAAGAGGTATCCTCTAAAACGTAAACTTGACATTTGCTCTATCCTCAACAAGGTTTCCAGCACAGCCTCACAAAAACATGGTGAACGGCTTGGTTTGAGGACTTCTTGGGCAGATATTAAATTAAGAGCTCCTCATTTTGTTCGAGACCTCCTCTTCCCTTTGTCTCCGTGTACCCGCCTACCCCAACTATTCTCGTGGACTCCTCGAAATCATGATCAGGGTTTTCTTCACTCAAGAAGGGCTACCTGGACACATGTAGGTGAACATGCCAAAAGATGTTCGCATCAAACTGTTACTCAGATGGTCATTTTTACTATAAGATAAATGCTATGATACCTTTTACTATCAGTCTGAAGTCAATACAACTTCTTCTCCTTTATAAATGCCTCATATATCTTGGATATCCATGCTCGATGGACTCTGATAAGCCTTGAAGAATCGGTCTACTAATAAGATGTACTCCGTTTTATCTATGTGAGGCAAAATAAAACACGGGTTCACAATCTAGGACAAGATCGGATCGTTATTAGTTAGTCGTCCGGATGAACACCGGCTATGAACAAAAGTCATCTCAATTCGTGCCAGAAGCCCTCAACTTTGGCTAGAAACTGTGGCTCGCAAGCATATATGCACGTTCTCCCATTAACGCTAGTGCACATGGAGAAGGTGGTGCACGGATCCCGACCGAGAAACAACTTGTGTCAACACTGTGCCTGCATAGACAACTGCTTCTCCTTCGTTGAGCTACTTCCTTCTTATTCCTTTATTTGTATGTTGTCGAATTCGTGGATTAATCGAAAGAAGGTCATACCAAGCTAAAAAGAATGTACATATGTGTAGTTGGGTTTACTGCAGACAAAATGAACGCGTAGTAAATTGCGCGTCCTCAGTAAGTTAGTCGGATGAATAGCTTATCCATCATCCCCTTGATCTGCTAGATACATAAGGATTACTGTTCAGAGATAGCAGCGCTGCCTATATTCATACTACAAAACCACAACCAAAAGCTTGCTTACCAAAGGACCCTACTCCCCTAATAGCCCCTTTTTGCCAAAGACGGATTTTTGCCTTAATAAGGTAAGCGTGATATGAGGTTATGAAACTAAGAGAAGTGTTTACAATCAAGAATGCTTATGTGGGTGGTGTGGGTGGTTTTAACTAAAAAAATTTCTTTTTCAAAGAAAACGCCTAGTCTTACTTCATCGGCTTCCATCGCCGACTTCTTCGAGAATCTGTTCTCACCCTGTGGGATGATGAATCAGTCGAGAACCAAGGATATGACATCCCCACCGCATGGGCAGGTCCATGAAAGGGAGAGTCAGGGTCAATCATATGGATTTTCACAGAGAGTGATCTCCCTTCCTTTTCTTTTCATATTGGCCGAAGATTGTACCCCGGTATCTTGCTTCAATCGGGCCGACATAGCCAACTGATCAGCGCCCTCTCTCCAGTGTGAGTAACCAAGTGAATGTACGGTACATCGTGAGTAAAATACAACTCTATTCATATCCTTAAGGATGCAAGCTTAAGTAACAGCCGCAAATAGAGGAACAAAGAAAGCCTCACCAATAATGCATCTCTGATATGGCATCTTCAGTGTGTCCCTTTGCCAGTTTTATGGAGCTGTGCGCCTCTTGTTCCATTTCATCATTCATCCTTGGTCATAAGGTTCTGCTTTGTTCACGTGGAGATAAACCTCAAATGAGGTGATAATTATGAGAAGAAACAGAGATCGCACCGATGATGATGATACAAATGTTGCGCCCTTTCTGTTTGGCTAGCTGGCTTCATATGGTGTCTCCTGGCGCAAGCTCAACCTCCTGCGTTTAGGGGTCAGCGAAGAACTATCTCCTGACTCGAAAGCAAAATGCTTTTAAGCAAGCCAAACACACATTCCTTTTATTCTTTACTTCTTCCTATTTTCACTTTCTCTTGAAACACAAAACATGAACAAGTCTGCCTACACGTTCTTGCCCACTGTATTCTACCCACCTAACCGCCCTGACGACGACGACGACGTCCCACTGGGTCACTGCTACGATCTGGCGAACCGACACTTGGCAATGAGCCCCACTGCGGGCTACCGGTCGCGGCAATCCTTACCCCACTTGAATCCATCGCACCCACAGCCACAGCCCTTCCGGCGACGCAGCGAAAATGATCGGCCAGGCTACCGGCCCTCATCTTTGCTGGAAGACGACAACGAGGATGACGAGGAAGATAGCATCCCGATTGCGATGCTCCAGCACGTGTCCCAGCACCAGTCTGCGGCCGAGCGATACAAAAACAAGGTCCGAGACCGAATGCAAAGCGACGAAGAGGAGGAAGATGATGATGGTGATGATGATAATGTACCATTGGGGTCTACCCAGTATAAGCGACACCAACCCGCCGAATTAGGATTTGAGGATAGCGTCACCCGTGCATTTGATCGTTTATTAAAATCAAGTTAAGCATGTCGCATTCGTCGCCTGTCTGATTCTTTGAGCATGTTGGCCTTGAGCTGTTTGTAAAGCGCGTCCTTTTGCATATGCGCCTTGGTCAACTTGTCGCGCGCACCTTGGAGACGCGAGAGGTACTCGTTGCTAAAATTGATATTTTCCTGTGTCGTTGGATGAGCGTAATGTACGAGACAATAGATAAGAATAAGATTACCAGTAGCAGTTCGCGCACAGTCCGCACCAACTCCTGAGCTTCCAAATCTGGACCGGTCTCGTCGTCATCTGACGCATGAAGCATATCCTCGTCTCCTGTCTTTTCCTCCTTTTTCACGGACGGGCCTTGCTCTTCTTCCTGTTGTACTGTCTGCTGTTGTTGTGCGGGTGATGCTGATGGTGAAGATTGTTTGCTATTGTCCCGCTGGTTGTCATCCTCCTGTCCTTGCTCCTGTCCTTGACCTGGTTCTTCTTTTGCTTTGGAGTGATCCATTTTGTAGCGCTTGCGTTCTTCTGGGGTGCGTTCAAAAGTGAGATCGAGGTATTGAGGGTCGTCTTTGTGAAGAATGGCGGACAGACGCGACAGGATCTTGTTGAAATTCTTCTCGCCTTCGATGAATTCCATGGCGGTGTTGGCAAGGCCTTCGATTTGGGGTGATTTAATGATGCGTTTCAGGGCCGGCCGGCGCATAATATCGGTGGGCACTTCGATCGGACTGAGGATCTCTGTATATTACGGGTGTTATATACAAAATAATAATAATAATGATAGTTTATGGAGTGTATTATTACCTTCAATGTTGATTTGCATGTAGGGATCGTCTTCACCACCATCCGACACTTCGTCGTCTAGAAACCGTCGTCGGCGCTTGACGACCGTCCTTGATTTACCGCCCTCGTTATACTGCAAACAGTAAGAATGAGACCGTTCTCTACCGTCATGCGCGCGTGTCCGCTGTACCTCTTCCTCATTGGCGAGTGTGCCAGGCGCGCGAAGTTTGTTGCCACCTAATTCAGAATCGGCATTGGCCCAATTTCTCAGTGAAGCATGGTTAGGGATGAAAAAGCATAAATCATGACAAGGTGTTTGGTTCGTTTTTAAAAAAGGATATGTTTATAGCCACGGTTGTGAGCGACGAGGCCGACTTCATCGGTGTCCATTCTCTCCTGGTCCTGTACCCATTTCGTTACCGGAGGTGATTTAGCAGCGTTTGACCTGTCCATGGTGTTGTGAAGTGAGGGCGTGAAAAGAGAAACGAGGAAGAGACGTAGCGGACCTTTTCTTTTCAGTCGCTTGCCTGATTGAGAAGGCGGGTTTTGAAGTTGACATACTTGGAATTGACATCCATAGTGCTGGCTTGTTGTCACCTCCGTCGTAAAAAGAGAAAAGTAGGCTACTTACACATGCAAACCGTGTATCGGGGACAGCTACTGGGTCTGAAGCACTGCACAGTGAGCTGCACTACATGTCTATTGCCATAGAGCATTCCTATCAGCCATGCGAAATTGGTCTGATCACATGTTTGACGTGTATCTGTGGTGACAACTCTTACACGCAAATATCAAGAAACATAGATACATAAATTTTGAGGAAAGAGATACGCTATATTGCAGCAAGTGGATGGTACATCGACGAAGCAAAGACCTGCGCTGCAGGATGGGATTAGAGGAGGTAGAGGAGGAGGAGGTGCAATGGGTGGCTGAAGCAATGCAAATTTAGGCCTCTTTTTTTTTCGTTTTTACACCCTCCTCCCCCTTTCTTTGAACATGGCAGAAGCTTCAGTGGAATCGCAGGTGGTTGAGCAGCTCGATCAAATCTACAGCCCCGAGAATCTCGAGAAGGACAGCTTCTTTCGCGAACTCACGGAGCAGAACGCCGAGGGCTGTACGTGCTATTAGACTTTATGCATAAATAACAACCTTACTGAGCCACGGTGGCGTACAGGGATCAGCTTGACCAAGTTCAAGTTCATTAAACGATTCAAGCTGCTCATTAACGGCGACGTGTCTTTGCTTGTTCGCGCGGCCGAGCAAGCCAGCGATCGCTTTGAGCTCAACGAAGACAAGACCAAGCTGCGCTATATCGGCACGCCTGCTGCTGTCAAAGCAGAGAACGAGCCTAAGGGACAAGAGGAGACGGCGCAGGATGCGCTTTTTAAAGGCTACATCCAAGGTCAGAACACGCGTTCCATTTATGCCAAGGGCTTCCCGTCCGAAGTCGAGGGTGCGAAAGAGTTCCCCGACCGAGACGAGATCCAGAAACTGTTTAGCCCATTTGGTCGTGTGCTGCGGGTCAAGATGCGTCGGGACGATGACCGCAAATTCAAGGTAGACCCAAGATGATGTGATACGAAGGAAACACGAAACTAAACCGCAACTCATGCTTATTCTAGGGAAGCGTTTTTGTCGAATTTGATTCGGCAGAGACGGCGCAAGAGGTGGCAGCCAAGACGGACTTGAAATATGAGAGCCAGGTGCTGTCGATGATGATGAAGTGAGTAAGCTCTCATTGGCTGAGCCCCGCAACTGATAATGTATGACAGGCAAGACTATATCGACATGAAGGCGAAAGAAAAGTATACCGACCAAGAGTACACCTCGCAGAGACCACCCCAACAGAAAGTGCATCAATATGTTGAGTTCGAGACTCCCGAGAAAAAGCGATTCGACGAAATCAGGGTAAGTCAATGTGTGAGTTATTGCTGTTCTCATCTGACATATATATGTTGTCAATGCATCTCCTTTTCAGGGCACCGTCAAAGAGAAGACACCGTGCGGCCAGATCGTCTTTTTGGACGAGGGGCAGCTGAACGGCATCATTGAAATCTACGATACCACGGCCGATGCTTTCCTTGCCAGCCTGACCGATAAGAAGCTCGGCGACCTGACGTTCCGATTTGCAGGGAGTATGTGGACCAGTAAAGGAAGCATCCTGTGGCTGACGTGTTTACTATTATAGCCGAATCCATTGCCAAGTTCAAGAAAGATAGAGAAGAACGCTATGGCAAGGGTGGACGAGGAGGACGTGGCGGTCGCGGTCGAGGTGGCGGTCGTGGCCGAGGCGGTGGAGGACGCGGTGGCGGCAGAGACAACAACAAACGGCCTCGAGAAGGCGACAGCGATAAAGACAACAAACGGCCGCGTAGCAACACGGTCCAACCCGCCCAGGGCAACAAGCCTCCGGAGGTGACGGCCGCTTAACTTCATTTTCATTTGTGCATAGCATATCAAAAATAAAAAATAAAAATGCCAGTCATTCATTTCACGCATATATTCATGACGTCGACACTTTAGGATTGACAAAACATGCCACGGGAAAGGTGGCACATTCATAACACTGTTTACGAGTGCACACAGCACATGGAGAGTGAAAAAAAAAAGTTTCTATTTTCTGCTTTTCATTTAGTGTATTGGACCCCAATGTGTGTCACAAGAAACGGGGTTCGTCAATAAGAATGGTACACAAAGAGGGGCTTTTAAAGATATGAAGATCCGTTTTGCGATGTCAAAAAGTCTAGATTCTGGTATGCTTTATTCTGTGTATGAGGCACGTGTGTAGTGCGAGAAATGGTATATATGACATATCAAGAAGAAAAATCCTCTCTCTAGAAGGAAATAATGAAAAGAATAAAAAGAAAAGGACAGGCATATATGGAACAACATGACGATGAGAAAGAAAAAGAAAAGAAAAAAAAAGACAAAAAATAGAAACGGCAGAGGGGGGGTATAATACAAGTTATAATAATTACAGGTGTTGTCGGTTCTCTGGCTAGCAGTCGGCATAGGAACGAGTGAGGGGGCATAAAAAGCGAATAATAGAAGTCGGAAGCTGACAGAGGAGGTTTAGCCGAGAGTGCTGACAATGTGTGCAAACTGCAAGAAGCCGGTGGTTGGGCTGCGTGTCGGCTCTTGCTGCTGTTGATGGTGGTGTTGAGGCTTGTCGAGCGAAGACAAGGGCGGGAGGATGGCAGTAGTGGGAGCGGGCGTGGTCGGGGACGGCGAGGAGGCGAAAAAGGAGGACGAGGACGAGGAGTTGGACGAGCACGCTGAAGAGATGGACGAAGCCCGATGGGTGCGTCGCATCGATGACGGTTCCATTGGCTGCGGCTTGGGCAGCATCACCAGCGGCTGAGGGTATCCGGTAGGCAGAGGGTACGTCATGGCCCGGTGTGGGCGGGTTGGAGGCCGCATATAAGGTTCTTCCACCTGATACGGGTGCGAGTGGTGGTAGATGCCGGCTGGCGTGGTCGGTGTCGCCACATAGGGTTTGCGTGCTTGTGGGTGTCGGCGCGACTTGTTGGACATGTGGGTGCGATAATGCTGCATCATGTTGTCCTGGCGGGAGAAACGGGATGGGCAGCCCGGGTACAGGCAGTGAAAGTTCTTCTCACCGGTGTGGATCCGGTTGTGTCGAGCAAGGTGACCACTAATTAGATAAAAATAGGAGATGTTAATCATCCATCATTTAAGCGCCACATTAATATCTATGCCATACCTGGTAGTGAAGCTCTTGTTGCATCCCGGTTCGGTACAATGGTATCTACGACGGCCCGACGCCGTGGTAGTGCTGGTAGCGGTGGCGGCGGCGGTCTTCGTGACAGGCGTTGTAGGAGTATGAGGGGCGTATACTGTTTGAGGCTCATTGTTCAAAAGACTAATGTGCCTCCCGCTAGCATCTTTGATAGACAGGACAGAAGGTTCTGATTTCATCATGTTGGAGTAGAAAAGTAGAAAAGAGAGAGCTCAGTCGATGCTTGAGGATGTAGACGAGAAACGAAAAAAAAAGACAAGAGCCAGTTTATATAAACGTTGAGACCCAATCTAGTGACGCTTTAGGAAAGAGCGATGGGTTACTTGGCTTGTGTAGCCTCAGTCGTTTATTGCAAATCCTACTCTCTTGAAAGTCGTGAGGATAACAGCGCACTGATGCAAAACAGGCACGGGCGGAGAAAATGCGGTTGGGAAAAACGTGGTTGCCATGCAATGCGATCTTTTAGCCCTGCATTTCAGAAAGGGAAAGAAAACGTGCTGGTCAAAAAGTAAGAAAAAACGTGGCAGTACAATGTCTTTTTTTTTGTTGCTCAGATCTATCTTCAGGTGTTTCATAAGTATCAGCGTGCACAATAGGGATCATCACTCGTCATTCCACTTTTTTTTTCAATCCGTTGTGTTCCACAGTCCCTTAACTTTTCTTCTCCACCCATTCATGAAGAGCGACCACATTGGATAGACAAGAAGTCCGACGGCCTAAAATTAATATTGGCCCATCTGCTTTCGTCCTTCGGGTGCAGGCCATAACACTATGCGTGTCCTGCCTTGAGGCCCTCGCCATCTTCTTCCTCTACACATCTGCCTGTCTGTGCCCTTCTAACCCCGTTCGTACATCCTTTCCCCTTGCTCCTGAGCCAAGAGGATTCACACCCCTTACTTTCTCAATTGTTGTTTGCCACCTTGCGAAAAAGAAAATCCAGAGACAAAATAGAATAAAATTATATATAGATAACCACTTTTTAAAAGCTGATAGCAAAAGCATGGAGGGCATGCCTCACCAACAGAACACCTCGGGATTGACCCCTTAATTTATGCTGAGCTTTCTCGGTCTGCCATTGGCGCATTTCTAGTTCTCAGCTGCCATATGCTCCACATAGTAATAATAATAGTGAGACTCAGACACTCACATATTGGTCGCGGTCATAAAAGTCCGAGCACACATTCACGCACACACACACATTGAGAGGACGCTTATGAGTGTGCGCGCTCAAATCCGAAAGCAAGCAATAATGAAGTGCTTATACTTCTGCTAACCGGCAGACAATACCAAAAAAAGAGCGGTCAAAGACCGCTGGTGGGCATTTCCAGTCTCATTTCCGATGCATAAAAGAGTAACAGAGACAAATGAAACTTTTTTAGTACACAGCGAAACAGAGGGTACGATAGTGAAGATCACTTCAATGTCAACTGAATAGCATTTACATTTTTTTTGCTCGCTCGTTCTCCACAAGAGCGCGCATCAAAAAAAAGAAGTTGACGTTATACGACCCAGTGTATCGAAAAAGGAAGGAAGTACACTCGAAACAATAAGATCTTTGCTTTTAATGTGCACAGCCTTGTGTGTGGGGGACTGTAAACAGAGAGGGGACCAGGTGAGCCTAATGAAGCTCGCTCTTTCTTTTTCTTACTGTCAATGAGGATCGACATGAATTGATCGCATTTGGTAAAGCTGCCGGGATGATCGACATCGGATAGGTTTCTTATTTCGTCGAGTGTTACACATGCGTTGCTAAATTTAATCCTTGTGTTCAAGTGAGCCCTTGATTTTGTGATTTTCTGTTGAACAGGGTTAGAAAACGCCACTAATCCAATTCCCGTAAGCACGCACATCTGCTCACACCATTTGGACCACATCACGGACCACACAGTGTTAATATGGGCGAAGCCTCACGGAATCTCGGCTCGTAACGCAATGAACTCCTGTCAGCAGTCATGTTTCCTTTTTCCATTTTCCCTCGTTCCTTTTCCCACCTCCTTTGTCGAACCTTACCGGCCCCTGAGCCGCCCTGACGACAAGTGGGCTGAGAGAGGAAAGTTGGATTCAGACGTCCACATGGCAAAACAAATGCAGGTTCATCTCACAACGTGGCCTAGTGGCAAACAAAAAAACCTGCTCCTTGGCATGGCCCGTACGTGGAGCTGGCCTCCCGCGTTTCAAACTCCAAGGAGGTGGAAAACGGCGACACAAAAAGAGTAAATGTCGCGTGGCATACAGCTGCAGAAGAAAGTTTCTTCTTTTTGGCGCCAATGATATAATTTAATGGAAACAAGCTAGGATAGCATCTTTATTGTTTCCATGGCTCTTTTTCTTGCATCCGCAAACTATGGTCATTTTATTCCACGCTATTAATCTGATTTTTTCGTGTCTGCTTCCGCCTTATGCAAAGTGGATCCTTGCATCAGATATGCACATCATTTATGCCAGAGCTGCAGAATATAAAGAGCGCATGAATGCAATTTCATCCGGGAATTCGTAACACATAAAAAGGGCACTGCACCTTTTTTTAAGTCAAGCTGGTGCAGGGGCTCCAGACAAATACGAAGATAGACAGTTACTGCACCCTGTTGCTTTCCGAATAGTGCATGGCTACTTATAATACCTGCGTTCCTCCATGACAGTGTCCACGGAAAGATAGACTACTAGTCCATAATTCTTTGTGTACATATGATGCGGCGTACCAACCCTGCCAACGCACTACGTCATGGCGTCATATGGACAGTTTGGTGGAATTTAGAACATGCAGCTTGGATAATCGAAAGAAAGGAATCCTCTTGTCGAAGATTTTTTTCGTGTGAGAACAAGATTAAAGAAATACGGGAATGGGTCTGAAACATGATAGCCCCAAATTTTCAGGGAAGAAGGGGCGCACGGAGTTTGCACCGACGGGAGTGTACGACAGAACACAGTTTACTTATTGGCCGGGCCCTGGAGTGCAGGAAGTCGGGCCATCTTTCGCTTTTTATTTTTCTTGATAAAGTCTCTTCATCCATGTGCAAACGACCGTGTCGGTGTCTTTCCGAACTCCTTGTATTGCACTGATCACCTTACAAAAAGTCACGCTAGCATTATCCTAGGAGCATTGTATGCTAGGCACCATATACATAGCAGCGATGTTCGAGAATGAATCCTGGTGTATTCCAAAACTTACTTTTTACGGGCTCCTTTGCCATGATAGAGGCCGCTATAGAGTATAGAGAAAACTGCTGTCTAGGTTGAGAAAATGACGCGCCATGGCTCGCGCCGGGTCAGACGGGCAGCACTAATGCCCAGGTATCGATGTGTCTAAAGAACGAACATACCCTTTATGTATACGAAATACAGCTGTGCACATATACTTTCCATAAAGCTTTCTCTGCATGGAAAGTATCGATTGTTATAGCTTATGTAGTTATGTACCGTCAGCTTCTCAAGCACTATTGAACGCTTCATCTTTCCAGAAACACAGATAATTTTCCTCTCAATTTCTGAAATATATGTGAGGATAATATCTTAAATGCCTAAGAGTTGTGCAATCCGAGATGGCTAAAAAATATGACCCATGTGAGGGAGCAATCTGCAAGTTGCTATATCTACAGTATGCACAGTGTGTAGAGTATGTAAAATGTCATTTTTCATCCAGAAGCAGGTCTGTAGCCACAGCAAATGTGAACAAGAAGTATAAGAGGTTAAAGAAACAGTATCGTTGTTATTATGTATTCCATTCGTAAGGTGGTGTACTGGAATGTTAAGTTTATCGGATCGGGCCACTCAGTAATCTGAAGGCGTACCAGGCGACGAAAATGTGCCATAGCATCTAAAAACTTCTCTAAGCACCATATGAACTTCTTTCAGTGCGTCATAAGCAGCCACAATGTCCTATATCGGATGTGCTGACTTTATGCCTTCTTCGCTTGATCCAGTATATCATTACAATATAAAGGAAAATGACCAATAATCGCTTTTATGGCCATGAGAACAAGAGTAGTGTCATTATCGCGGCAGATGTCTGAAACATTCATTTGTACATTTCTTTTAGAATTTTGTAGCTCGCGTACACGGTATTGTGCAGAATTGTAAAACTTGCTGTCGTTCTAGACAATACTGCCGTCGGTAATTCGTTAAAACCAGTGGCAGTGTACAGACACAGTTGGTGATTTCTGTATTCATTTGATATCTCTGCCATCCTTTGCTCTAATGAAATACCAGGTTTGCAAACAAAAGGATCTCCTCGAGAGAAAAGGAAAAGAGAAACGTAACAGTAAGCCACTAAATGATTTTCGACAAGGTATGACAACGTCAATGCGGGTCAACAGAGGCTGTCCTCTGCATTTCAATTGCTCGGCCGTTCAAATTCGTTAATTCTCTTTCTCCACACCACCGATTATTGTTCAGACTTGATTGACTCGATTGCCCCTTTGCTGTTCCTTCTCAAGCTTTTCTGCTGATTCTCTTTTGACATGTATGTCAAAAAGGGTGCAAAACGTTTCAGGCCCATCCCTCCTGCCGATCGCAGCAAAAGTGGACGAACCGCTGTGGCAATCAATCATCTTGCTCTTCCTGCAGTCAATGCAACCTCTCAACCCGCCGTTACAACAAAGGTAGCCACCCAGCACGGCCATGATTCCATAAATGCAGCGACACCTCCTGCTGGTAACCAGGAGAACGTTCCCAACTCAGCCGATCACGACGGATCGTCGGCGCATCTTCAACCTGATCTTCCCCTCCTCCATATTCCCTCACCATCAACGGATGCCAACGATCCAGCTCTCGACAATAGCCAGAAGCAGCTTAGACAGTTCAAACAGAGGAAGCGAAAAGAACTTCTCACTGGTGTGCAGCGCTTCCGTGTTACCAAGGCATCTCGCGCAGGCGACACCGTTGCTATGGATCCGGCCTCGCCCACGTCGCCTCCTCCCGCCAATCCACCGTCGGCATCCGCTCCATCGTCTACAACTTTGGAACCCCGGGTTTCTCGTTCTTCTAGTGGTATGAATGCCGCTGTTGCTGCAACTGCTCGCCGACCTTCTTCGCGTGGTGTGCCTATTCCTTTGCTTAACAGTCGCGCTTCTCGAAGCGCGTCTAACCCTGACCCACCCCACACACCTCACCACGAAGCTTCTGCTGGTGGCCCATCCCGCTCGATTCGACCCGACACCTCCGCCTCTTCTTCGGCAAATGTGCCTGTCTCCCACAAAAGCAGCAAGCGCTCTTGTCCTGAGTCCATCGGCGATCAATCCGTCAAGCACCTCAAACGACACACGAATGGCCCTGTGCACATCGCTGTGCCTCTCGGTCACCGTCACAAGCATGACGATACCAATGGCGCGCCCATTGGCGCCCCATTCCACGAGGAACGTACTTCTGTCGCCCTTAAAACCAGACCACAGACTGTTCTCGAAGAGGATCAAGTACTGGAGACCGATTTCACCGGCCACTACGCCAACTTCCACGTTCAACAACACAAGTCTCTAGAGCAACAGATGCGGGAACGTCAAGAACGACAACCGCCACGACGACGAAAAGGTTTAAAATTCCCTCGCTGCCGCGCGCCACCGGAAGCGTACATGGAGTTTCTGAATAAGGTACCTGAAGAATGCGATCATCCACGTTTTGATCGGTTGGAAACAACAACTGGCGATCGATCGGAAGCCGTCGGTGCATCCACAAAGCTATCCCCTGCGGAAGTAAGTTCTTCCGCAGTGTCTATCGAGAACGAAATTTATGCACCGTGGACTGTCCATGCAGAACCGCAAGCTGGCACCCCTCCTGATCCGCCGATCGTGTCCGCTTCTCAGGTATCCTGTCCTACGTCATCTCAGCCGCTCGCACCCGTTCCCGAGATAGGATCCAATAGCTCCAGCTTACCCCATACACGTCCATCAACTGCACACGCTTCTCTATCCCCACCAAGCGCACCCTTACAACCACCACCCAGCACATCTACACATCCACCCGGCACGTCTACGCATCCACCCAATTCGTCCAGCTTGTTCGATGTCATGAAGGAAATCGGGAAAGAGCCACCGGACGAGTGCTCTCCACAGATGAAGGCGCTGCTTGCGAAGGTTGGCGCGGCCAATCCGGCCCTGCTCAAGTACGACCCAGCCACTCGAGCTCCGCCCACCAAAGAATGGCCCTATTTGCCAGAGGGTGTCGAGCAAAACATCTTCCTTACGCCCATCAAGCATCGTGTCAAGCCGCTAAAGAACGTGGCGCCACTTCTCAAGAAGCGAGAGCAGTACCGTCCCCTACCGCCCCTCGATCCCTCGCTCCCGCGCCGGCCCATCCGTATCGAAGATGTGAAGCAGACCCTGCGCGAGTATAAAGCGCTGCTGGAACCCAAACCGCGCCGCAAGGGTGAGACCGTAGCTGAACTCCGTGCGCAAGTGGAGAAAGAGCGCGAATTCGACCGACGCCGTGAAGCCAAGCTCAAAAGGTGAATAGAGAAGCGCTTAGTTTACGCTGATGACTCACGGATGCTATTCTAGACATATACCCATACCCCAAGTGGAGATTGTTGATGGTGAGATCCGTCTCAAGGAACCGAGCCCCGAACCCGAACCCGAACCAGAGCCTGAGGAAGCTGAACCAGAGCCAGAACCCGAAACTAAGCCTGATACTGAGCGAACTGAGGAAGCCGAAACCGCTGACAGTCGCTATTCCGTTGATGAAAATGGGAATCACTATAGACTACCCGATTCAAAAGCGAGATCTAAAAAGAGCGGCCAGACTTGGAGCGAGTCCGAGCGCGTTCTGCTTTATGAGGTAACAGGAAAGCAATGAATCAAGCCAAAGGAAAACTTATGCATTTGAGTAGGCTCTCAAGGAACACAAAGCGGACTGGGCCAAGGTAGCCGATGCCATACCTAATCGCACCTACAAGCAAGTACGCAGACGTACACAATTCGAGTGCGAACGACATCCGGCCCGTGTGCTCTCTGAGCTTGGCGAAGACCATGGCTTACCTTATATCATTTACTGATCTCCACTTTTCTTTTTTCTTACTTTTTCTAATTTGCGGCCCTTGCATCTTTTCTCTCCTCCAAAATTTACAATGCATTCCCCTTTTACTATACCCATCTCTAAAAGTTCACTAAGAACTTTTGTACAAAAGCACACATGTTATATCTCACATCTCACATTTTTGTCCCCTTCTGCTTTTATTGTCTTTGAAAGTTCACTGTAAAAATACCTTTGTACAAACACATACCAACGCCAATAGGCATTAACAGCAATAAAGATGTATAAATGATTAAAAATGAAAAGCGTAGAATGTTAGGAACAAAATGCAAAAGCCCGCGTGATGTTGCCATGGCATTCCATTCGGCGGTGTATATGAAAGTAGGTCCGTGCATCACACCTAAATGATAGACACAGTTTGAGGCATGTCTGACAGGAGTCGTATTACATTCTATATATGGACTACACTATCCGTTATGCTGCTCAGGGCTGGCATTACTAAGGACATCTGTATATAGCAGACCTACCTTGCTCTTTTCACACGAGAGTAACAATGCACCGGAGTGTGTTAGTAATACATAGGCATGTCCTTGTTGACGGACTTGGTCGATGGGCTTGGTCAGCTGCTTATAAATGGTTTTGGGCTGAACGGGCTAGAACATTAGCTACATGTAGCATAATAGCATTGCCAAATGATAGTGTATGTACTGCTATTGTTTGCCCCCGGGTTTTAGCTTGCATTGGATTGCTTAGCTAGCTACAGCATTATATGTACATACATATATATATCTTGGACGGTTTAATATACATCCGTGGAGCAGATCTTGTCAAAGTGACGCATGTCACATACGCACTTCTCTGAACCCAACTGTGTCATCTATGTTCTGCTGCTACCGGACCGTACATCTCAGCATACGATCCATCCTTGCCGCAAAAGAATGACGAAGAGAGCAGCAGCACCTAATTCGATCGGCATCGATCTTTAAAAGGAAATCTGCAGCACATATGCAGGTCCGACGACTTTTTTCTTTTCTTTTCTCTTCTTTTTTCTTTCCTCGATCTCTGTGCATGTTTATGCGAACGGTCCCATGAGCGTCTTGCCGTTTGATGTCATTTTCAACATTGCGCGCTACCTCGATGTTTGCACGCTCTGGGCATTGGCGGATACCTGCCGAGCGTATCGGCACGAATTCCTGGAATCCCCCAGCACATGGCGCCGCTTAGTCATCGACATGAAGTACTGCGACGTCAAACTGCTTTATGCGTCGCTGCGCCGTTTCCGGGATACCAACGGTTTGCGACCATATGTGAAAGAGGTCAGACACTGGTAGCATACACACCAATTGGAAGAGAGTCCACTCAAACATACATTCTACATATATCATACAGGTGGTCATGGACGGAAACGATAGCGCAGATATCTCGCCCATTGTGATGCTTGTCAAATTTCCTAACCTTCGCACGCTCAGCGCCCGCCACCGACGGTTCAACACCAACATCGAAGCCGATGCCAAAGTGTTGCAGGACATGATCCGCAACAAGCAGCTCCAGCCCGGCACGCTGCCTCTCGAGCGCGTCAACCTTTACCACTACAACATGATGCACGAGCCCCACCTCGCCGCCTTTCAACGCACCCTCAACCGTCTGTCCAAGCACGACGCTGTGTCATTGGACATTCGCCCCTGCTGCGACAATGGCTCTCTCGTGGATACCATGCAGCGCTTGCATCTCGACGGCCCGGGCTGCGCACGCGTCGTGTCAGATGAAGCGCGCTGTTGGGCGTGCGGCTATCGCTTTACATACTGCTTTGTCTGCAGCCCGACGTGCCCCGGATGCCGCGGTAAGCGCCTTCCGCCTCTCGCCAACGATCAAAAGATCGGGAAACGAGACGAGCCCGAGGACGACCCGGACTTTAGCGTCTTTTAAGACCATTATACCCTCCCCTTCATGTTTACGTACTTTCTCTTTTCTTACTTAGATTGCATTCATTTTCCATTTATAACGAATACTTTTTTCTTAATCAATGAGGACAAGATGCCACTTGCCATTTATGCATGTGATGTGGATTGGGTATGTGGATGCGGATATGGGTGTGGGGCGGGGTAAAGTGAAGTACCTCTCCAAAGGCCGAAGCAACGCTGCCATTGATCGGCGGGCACCAATGCACCGTAGAGGCCTTTCATGTGTTCCCCGAGCTACATGGGACCCTGTCAGCATGGCAGCTTCTGGTTTTCCTTTTTTTTTTTTTTAATCCGAATCTTACCTCGTTCAGTTCCCTGATAATACTCTCCATCATGACGACGTAGGCATAGTAGACCATGTAGCCATCGCCTTCGTCGTCATGGTGTTCGTGCGGCTGCTGAAGGACGTGCTCGAGCTTGGCGATGAGAAGTTCGCGGGCCTTTTCCGCCGGGGGTAAGAAGGGCGGCAGCGGTGTCTTGAGCTGCAGTGCGGACGCGAGCAAGTAGAAATACAGCAAGATATTGCCGGCCATCTCCATCCACTCCTGGCTCGCCGGTCGCATCAACGACCGACGCACGTGCAGGGCCCACACGTCCTTGAGGATCACGATCCGCATCGATAAAAACTTGTCGAGGATGCTTTGGCAGCAGCGCAGCATGGCCGCATACGTCTTGACGGGGAAGGGACCCTTGAGACGCGGCTCGTTGGGCGCGTGCTTGAGCAGCTCTCGGAGCTCGACTAAGCTGACCTGGAGGGCGAGCTCGGCCTTTTGGAATTGCCGGGCGCGGACCGCATTGTGATGGGCGAGCGCTTCGCGTTCCTGGGTGGACAGGGCAGCAGGCTCTCGCTCGCCGAAGAACTGGTCAATCAGTATCGCATAGTCGTCCTTGTGTGTGTCTTCGGTGTAGACCGACACGAGCTGCTTGTACAGCCACGAGAGCTGGAGTAAAAAATCGGACAGGCCTTTGCGCAGTTCCTTGCGTGCCTCGTACGGCCAGATGTAGGCCGTGACAAAGAGTCCTGTCGCGCAGTGAATAAGCTGTGTGTTGCATGTCTTTGGACAGAAGCCACGTACCAATGATCACACCGAGCGAGACGGCGACGCAGCGTTTCCAGGCCAGTTCAAATACGTCGCCGATGACGACCGTCTCGCGGTGATTGTAGTTGTACAGTACGACGAGATTGTAGGCGAGAAGCGCAAACTGACCGAACCGCCCGTGCTTGTGGTTGAGGATCATCCAGAAGCACGGCACGGAAAACATCCAGGTCACCAAGGTGAGCAGCACCGGACTCCCGGAAAACAAAATGTAGGCGAGCGCACCGACAAGACAGCCCAGGATAGTGGCCAGCACACGGAGCACGGCCACCTGGTTCGTTGCGCCGATCGTCGGTGACATGACAGCCATTACCTTTCGAGATAGAGATAGAGACATAAGCCATGCGAGCGAGAATAGACCCACGTGTGCCCTACCGTGATAATACACCATTCCATGCGAAACTCTTTGAAATAGACTTGCGTGGCGGGGATAAACGCAAGGGAGGCGATCGCGACGGAGGCCAACGTCGCCTTGATCGCGTACCGAACATTGTGCTGACGAAACAAAGAGAAGAAGCCCCAGAGCTGCAAAAAGAACTTGCGCACGCGCGTTGTCGGCGACGGCGTTTGCAGTGTGTTGGATGTGTTGTGATTGTTGGGAACAAAGGTATCGTCCTTGGGTGGGAGATCATCCTGTGCTGTGTGTCCTTTTCCTGCGCACATCCTTGTCAGCCAATCTCACGTTGTCTCTCCCCTTTTCCTCCCTCGTTTTACCTAACCAGGACCGGACACACTCGCGCAAGCCAAAGCAGCGCCTGCCTTCTTCATCAAAGATAGCCTGGACGTGCTCGACAAGACAGACAAGCTCCTTGGTAAACTCGACCATGGAGAACACGAAAAAGTAGACAAGGAACACATCCTCGGCCGGAAACTGCTTCATCAGCTGCGAGTGGAGCTGGTTCGCATCCATGTTCCACGACGGCTGTCGCGAGCGGCCCTTTTGGCGTGAGCGACGATACATGTGGATCAAGGCGTGGTGCTGCGACGTCTCAAAGAGCGTCAAGGCCTCCGTCAGGTTCTGCTTGAGCAAGGCGAGCGACGGCGTGCAGGGCGTGGCCTGCCCCGTAAAGCGGGTCTGGAGATGCACGATGGTCTGCTTGCAGGTATACGCCAAGGATTTGAGCGGCGGCCGGATCGTCCGGATAAACTGCACCAGCGCGCCCTCATGCTCTTCCTGCTCCTCCAGGCCTTCGAGGGGCGACTCCGGGACGGGGCCGAGATCGTGCGGGTGTCGCCCGCTCGTGGACGATACCTCGCGCTGCATGGGGACAGGCGTCATGACTTGCTCGAGGGTGTGTTCCCGCCTGAGCTCGTACTCCATCTTGCGCCGCTGTGCGTCTGCCCGGACATGGATCGGCTGCTCGTCTTGCTTCATCGCTTCAAACTGCAGACCGCAGCTCGAGCGCAGACCGCCAATGTGCTGCGAAAGCCGCTGGAGGCTCTCCACGGCATGGTCGTAGTCCTGCGCGTGCCGTTGCATGTCCCAGTCAAAGAACTCAAGCTTGGCGTCCTTCAGCGAGGCCTGGAGCGCGGTAAAACTCGTTTGGTGCGCGGTGATGGCGGCCTCGAGCTGCTTGTTGGTGGTGAACTCGGGCAGGTCCGCGTCGAGGAGAAAAGTCTTGGTCAGGAGCTTCAGCAGGACGCGTACCGACATGAGAGTCGCATCAATGTCATGCCTATTTTGGGGAGAGTGAGTGGGCATGGCTCTCTATCCCATTGTTTTTCTGAGCACTTGCTTGAGCTTTCGGGTGGCCAAGCGCGGCCAGGCAAACAGGCAGACCGCAATGGAGAGGGCGGTGCCGATCAGAACAATCGCAAAGGTCTGCTCGATTTTGGTCGTATCAAACTCGGCCATGTTGGTCGACGCCTCGCGGACCATGACAGGAAACAAAATGATAAACGCCAGCGAGGAAGCTGGTGTGGTAGGGGTGTCAATCCTAGTCCCTATGGCGCTGTACTAATGCATTGGACTGAATTGACTTTACCTGTGCGGATACTCGGGGTGTTGATGCGCGACTTGAAGTAATTGATGACAAAGGCGCTGCCGGTGAGCCAAAAGCCCAAGGTGACGATACACGACTGGATGTACATGTCGCGCTGGATCAACGCGACAGTGGAGGCCATGCTCAGCAAGCAGAGCAGTAGCGCAATGATGCCGTAGAATAAGCCGAACCCGGCGGCCTCGACCATCCCGCCGATCGTCTTGGCCGGGTTGAAGAAGACAGTGACGGTCGCAACCACGTGGCTCGAGGTGCTGGCGCCGCCAATGAGGCGGTTGAGTGTGGGGTGATAGGTGAAGAGCGAGCCGAGGAAGTAGGCCAGGCTGCACTTGAGGACCATCTTCTGCTTGTCGGACAAACGCAAGGAGGGGCGCAGGCGGTGCAGCCACCGCGATGGGCGGGTATCGACCGACTCGTCGTCGGACGAGTCGTAGGGTAGGGTGAGTGGCGGAGGTTGTGCTTTGCCGAGCAAGGCGGTCGTCTCCGTCCTACGCAGGTGAGCGGTCGTTTCATGAGGATAGGAAGCATGGCACTTACGGTGCGTGGTGTGGATGGTAGGGCGAGAAGTAGTCGCTGGAGGTACGCAGCCGTGAGTCGAGCATGGGCAGCGTGGATAACGAGACGGAGCGCTTCTGGCGAGTGCCGTCGTCGAAAACAACCTCATAGTGGTTGCCATAGCAGTCCTCACTCAAGGTATCGTACGAGGTCGGGCTCTTGGCGAGCTGGGCGTTGCTTCGAGACGACCCGTAATAGGGGTAGTAGCTGCCATAGTGGTAGGGCGTGCCTGCTGCTGCAGTATGGTATGACTGCACGGACGATCCTTCCAGAAACGAGCGAGGCATGGTGGGAACAGTCGCATTCCGCGGAATGGAGCGAGCCATGGTGGTGGGATTGTATATGGGAAGGTGCTGCGCACACGGCGCCCGACCGGCCAGGTGACAAGAGCACGATTGGCTCATGCCGTACGCGCCTAGATCGTCCATCCAAACGGCGAAAAGAAAGCGAGAGAAGTACCAAGGAAAGAGGGGTACCGCAAAAAGGGCCTCTACAAGCGTGCACGATTATTACAGCGAAAGGCTCTTGCATTATATATGAGCCGTATCTATTTTTTTTTAATGGGTCCATGGAACCCCTAAGGCACGGGCGATGCATGCTTTGGGGCCAACCGCTGGAAAAGTCAAGAAGAAATTTGCGCGTTGCACAAAACCGTCGCACAAGGGCACTCCGCGTGCATTGGTTGACAAACCTATCCTTGTGTCTCAGGTACCAAAAAAAAAAAAAAAAAAAAAAAAAAAAAGTACATGAATGGAAGTATGTATAGCGTCATCACAGTAAACACACATCAACAGTTCATGAAAACAAAACGCTTGTCAAAATGCTGTGTCATATGTAATAAAGTTTAGGAACGTGTAATTTCAATATACAAGTTGACGGCGGTACAGATCAAGTAGACGCCGATCGATGCAAAGCCGAGCATCCGTGACATTCGAAAGTGACTCAGTGGCACAATCACCAGCATCGATATCAAAACGACCAAGAGCCCTACCGCTGAAACCAGGATCGTGGATGAAACGTCAATCGCGTAAGGCTCTTGCCGCTGTGAGGTCACATAGGTCGCACCCATACCGACACCCAGCATGATGTCTACAAGAGAAAGATGAGTCATTTTCGGTTCTTGTTTCGTCGCAGCTGCATTCTTACTGAGCATGGGCCCACCAAAGCATGCGCTCATCGCCATCATTGGATAGCCTAAACGGGCCATTGTGACGTTGGCAACCAGGTCACCCAAACTATTACCCTAGGACCCTACTATTAGCTTTCCCCAATTCAGATCATCTCCCTCTTCTTTTTTATATATATATCTTTTCTTACCAGAGCAAATACGGTCAATCCCAGGATGGCGTCGCTAATACCCAGGGCCATGCCGATCGCCTGCAGGACGCTCACCACCTCGTTGGCAATAACGTAGATCCACAGGATTGCCACGCCAAAGCCGACAAAGCACATCATCCAGTACAACGGCGGCTGCCGGTGCGGCAGTGTCGTCGCCCAAAAAGCGCCGCTCACCATGAGCCCCACTCCGCTCGCCACAGGCAGCAGGATCGCAGCCGGCAAGCCACTCATCACCAGCACCGTCGCGGCAAATAACGGTGCGCAGACCAGCTGGACAGCGGTCAGCCAGCGGCTCCACACCGATGTGCTCTCACCGAGCTCCGTCACCGCCGCATCGTCCCGGAGCATCGCCATCGCGTCCTCATCCAGGCGGATGCCCTGGCGCTGAACGTCTTCCTTGACGACCGGCAGGGTAATGGCAAGCACAAAGATGACAGGTGCAGACAGGAGCGAGCTCACCTTGCCCGCCAAGGACTTTTGGCCAAGGCCGTCGAGGGAAGGAAAAAGATGAAAAATCGTGTCCTGGACATCAATGTTCCACCGTGCAAGTGTCTCGACGGGGAGGCGGATCCGGCCAAGTCGTAGATCGCGCGGCTCGTCTGCCAGTTCGAGCGATGCTTGTTGCCGCTGGTCATGGTCTTGTTGACCGCGCGGGCTCATCGGAACACTATCCATGTCATGCTCGGGGAGTGGCCGAGTGTACGTACGCGTGCTCGACTGCTGTAACGAGTGGACCACGTCCTTGAACTAAACACAGCGTAGCGAGGTCAGTAACCCGCGAATCTTATTCCCCCTTTCTCTCTCTCTCTCTGTTTGTGAGAGTGTGATATCTCTTCTTACCTCGATGGCGGAAAAAAGTGATGTGCGGATACGCAGCTTGGGATGCGCGGGCCGCCTTCGGTCCTGATATTCGCCCTGGTAGCCCTCGGTCTCGAACCCTTCGTCGTACAACTCCATCTCATCGCCCTCGGTTTCTTGATCTATAGCTTGTTTCAATTTTCTCTCTGGCATGCCAAGAATATAGATTTTCCTAGGTTACCTTCCCAGGCGTTTTCGCGCAGTAGTGTATCCATTTCGCCCTCGTTTTCTTCATACTCGAGCCGTGCGCGCTCGACCAGATTGCGGTAATTGGACCTCCGTTTCATGTAATAGTTGCCACCCACGACGACGGCGACATACAGCGCGTAGAACAGGATCAGAAGGATGCCTTCGTAGAGGTGGATCAGGCCATCGCCGACAATGATCAGCACAAGGAAAATGGAGAGCATGAAAAACGACACGTCCCGAAAGAAACTAAACTTCTTGGTGCGAAACGGCTTGATGGCGCACATAGATCTAAAAAGAAGCACTCAGCGTGGATGCTCCTCACTCAATGTAGGCTTTCATTTTCGTTTGGTCCTACCCCGCTATGACGCTCACAATAAAGGAAGCTGCACCAATCAGTTCGCCCAGCGCCAGCGAGCCCATGTTGGCGTTCATCGCACTGTCGAGATGGATGAGTCCCTTTACTTTTGGCGATATGCATTCAGTCTGTTTACCTAAAGGTAGAGAATAGGTCGGGGCTTCCATTGCCGAATGCCAGAAACGTGACGCCTGTCTAAATTGCCGCCGCAAGAATGAATACACAAGCACATGTCATTTTGGCTTGAAGGCTTACAAGACTTTCGGAAAGATGAAGAGCGGATGCGATGGTTTGGAGGTTGGGGCCTACAACAGGACTTAGTAAAAGGCGGAAAAAATCATGCAACAGGCAACCACTTGCAGAAAAAGTCAGACGCTGCGATGCCCACGAAGCCAAAGAGAAACAGCAGCCAAGCACACTAGTGGACATGACGCAAAAACAGACGCGAATGAGAGCAGAGAAGAAAGACAGGCGCGGATGGGTTACCAGGACGAGGACAACGACCGGCCGTACGCTGGACGCGGCACAGTAATAGAATTGTATGTAGTTGACCACGCCGGGGGTCACGCCGGAGCAGTATTCCAGGGCATACGCACACTGGTCCGCTTGGTCCGCTATCGCCTCGCACTGGAGCATAGTGAGTTGACAGTATACAGAAATGTACGACTCGAATCAGATTCATTGGGGGGAACAGGATTACCTGTTGGGCGGAAGGATCCTGTTCAGACCGTTTGGTAAGGCGAGCCGAAGAAGAGGTGGAATGCCAGACATGGGTGATGGTATGCGAGACAACAAGGAGCGCAAGGAGAATGGCTGTCGTACGGCCAACAGACATAAGCGCCAATAGTTATATATGTACGAAAGGTTATATATTTATATATATGTACAAGGTATACACACACACACAGAGGGAGAGAGAGAAGGAGGGAGACAGAGAAAGGGAAGAGAAAGCAGGAATAACGACGGGTCTGCGCCCGCTTGAACAACCGCCTCTAAAACGAAGCTGGCCAAAAAGAGTAATTCTTCCACTCTTCTCTCTCTCTCTCTTCCACGGCATAGTCTCCGTAAGATGCCTTCCTCGAGCGAGTCGTCCGTCTACCGCATCGAAGAACGCGAATACGACGCACCCTTCTACCCCATCAGCAAAGACTATACACGCCACTTCCAGAACGCACACACCCCGATCGTCATTGACAACGGTATGAGGTCCCTTTTTGCGTCTGCTGCTCTCTCTGTACTGACGCGCCCCCTGTCTAGGCTCCTACCAATGTCGCGCTGGTTGGGCTACAGAAGACAGCCCGCGGTGTAAGTTGTCTCTCTCTCCTCTTTCTATTCTACTACCAGGAGTGCTGACATGCGCTAGTGATCTTTGACAATGTCGTGTCGAGGTACAAGGATCGCAAGGCCAACGTCAATATCGTCTCCGTTGGCATGGACGTCTATGCCGATCCGGCCGGTCGATCGAACGCACGCTCGCCATTTGACCAAAACGTCGTGTGCGACTTTGATCGCATGGAGACCGTGCTCGACTACATATTCACCACCCTCGGCATCACCACCTCGTCCATCGATCACCCCATTGTCATGACCGAGGCGGTGTGCACCCCTCAAAACAGCCGCCGACGTATGTATATGTCTGTATGCAAAGATCATGCCTGCTCATATTGGATGGGTATTGGATGGGTATAATACAGAAATGAGCGAACTCCTTTTCGAGTGCTACGACGTGCCCTCGGTGCTGTACGGCATCGACGCCTTGTTCAGCTTCTATGCCAACGGCGGGCAGGATGACAGCGGCGTCGTCCTCTCGGCCGGTCACAACGCAACCCACATCATCCCCACCCTCAAGGGCAAAGGCCTCCTCGAGCGGACCAAGCGCATCTCGTTTGGTGGCACGCAGTCCACAGACTACATGCTCAAGCTGATGCAGCTTAAATATCCTACCTTCCCGACCAAGATGACCACCACCCAGGCCCAGGTAAGACCCCATACGGAGGGCCTGTTTCTACATGGAAAGGCTGACACACCATGGGCAGGAACTTGTGCACAACCATGTCGAGGTGGCTGCCGATTACCAAGAAGCGCTCCGCCAGATCGAGAATAAGTCGACCTTTGACAAGATGGACCGTATCATCCAGTTCCCATTCACTGCTCCCGTACGTCTCTAGTAGAAGATACATGCTCTGATGGATACACACACACACACACACACACAAACCGTGAATGCTAAACACAACGCGTCTTTAGGTCATTGAAGAGAAAACAGAAGAAGAGCTTGCGCGGCAGGCCGCTAAAAAGGAAGAAAACGCTCGCCGACTGCGCGAAGCAGCTGCCAAATCGCGTCTAGAAAAGGTAGGATCCTATTAACACAGAATGCTGCAGACAACTGAACGACATGTACCACCATGACACACACAGCTTGTCCAACGCGAGCAGGAATTTGAGGCTTTTACAGAGCTCAAGAATGCCAAGGCAACATCCACAAAAAAGGACTGGCTGGTAAGAAGGAAAAACCTGCAACAAGGTCATACCGAGTTTTTGGATACTCATCCTTTATGTTAGGCACGGCTCAAGGAGACAGGCTTCAAAGATGAGGCAGATCTGGATGATACACTAAAGCAGCTAGATGGCGCCATCCAGCGAGCACGAAACAAGGAGCTGGGCATCGATGAGTCAGAAGAGAAGGTAAGAACGAGAAGAGGAAAAAAAAAAGAATGTGCTAGGATATTAAACAACGTGCTCTAGGAACCCCCGGCGACCTATCTGATTGATATTCCCGACGAAGAGTTAGGAGAAGCGGAACGCAAAGAGAAGCGGAAACAGAAACTCATGAAGGCAAACTATGATGCGCGGTTACGTGCAAAGAAAGCCAAAGAGGAAGCCAAAGAACGAGAGGTAAATTGAAAAGGAAAAAGACAAAAAAAAAAAAAAAAAACAAGAAAGATGGGGCTCACTCGTTGTAAATAGGCAGAGGAGGCTCGCTTGGAAGAAGAAAAACGCTTGCGCGATCCGGAGAAATGGGTCGCGGAAATCCAGCAAAAGCGACAAGAGGTCGTGGATCGCATCAAGCAACGCAAACGGCTCGCAGCCGAACTGGCCGACCGGCGGAGTCGTGCGTCTCAGATGCGCATGCGCTCGATCGCTAATCTGGCGAGTGACAGCCCTACCCCGAAACGACGAAGGAAGGGACAGGAGGAAGATACCTTTGGTGCAGACGATGAGGACTGGATGATCTATCGGGAGATTGTAAGTCCCAAGACATACGCAAAAAGAACACGGTTTACTAAGTAGACTTTTCCTATAGAGCCGTGATGACGAATCCGACGAAGAAGAGGAGGACCTTTCGGTCCTGAACCACTATGAATCACTGCTCCTCCAATTTGACCCCGGCTTTCTGCCCGAGCATGCCTACGAGGCGAGCTCATCCCCGACCAACACCTTGATGCACATGCTCGCGCGCGGCAACCAACCCTACGACCCGGCTGACATTGAGCAGAACCACCAGCTGCACGTCAACGTCGAACGGGTCCGTGTCGGCGAAGTGCTTTTCGAGCCGAGCATCGTCGGCCTGGACCAGGCCGGCGTAGTGGAGACCATGCACGATATCGTCCGCTCGTTTGACGCCGAGCAGCGTCAGCAGGTAGCCAAGGTAAAAAGAGATAGACCGGAATCGAAGTGACCTTCTGGGAACCTTTTTTGAGACTCACCCCTCTCCGTTTCTTTTTTCTTTTTTTTTTTTTTAACTTTAGACCGTGTTTGTGACGGGCGGCCTGACCAGCTTACCCGGGTTCGCCGAGCGCGTCGGTGCAGCGCTTCGCAGCATCCTGCCTGTTGGCACGCCGCTGCAAATCAAACGCGCCAAAGACCCACTGCTGGACGCATGGCGTGGCGCGGCCATGATAGCACAAGATAGAAACTACACTGGCCTGACTGTGACCCGGAAAGAATACGAGGAATACGGAGGCGACTATATCAAGGAACACGGGCTGGGGAACTTGTTTCTGAAGTAATAACTACACATTTACATATATTTTAGGAGAAGAGGGGGGGGGTATTCTTTTATTCATTGCTCGCGACCTGTCGACGCCTCTTCCGAAACTTGCTCTTGCCCGTCGATGGTACCTAAAAATAAATATCCATGTAAAGACAGAAAAAGATAGAGGGAAAAAAAAAAGAAAGAGCCAAGCACGCACCTTGGTGAACAAACTCGAGTGTTGCCATGACAGTCCGCATGTCGTGCTCCATAATTTCGGCCCAATTCCTAACGTCACCAAGCTCCTATAGAACAAAGAAGAGTTTTGAGTCATAAGGAGACTTGCTCTACTCCAGAAGCAGATAGAAAGAGAAGAGAGGATAATGGAAAGGAGGAGGCGAGGAGTCCAGGAAAAAAGATATGGGATAGCGGATGGGATGAACCATGAAATCCCTCATTCTCTCTCGTTTTCTGCCTTCCAGGTACCTTGAGCGCGGTGTTGAATTCATCCACGAGGGTGAGCCACTGCTTGGTCTGCTTGCTGTACTTGCTAGTTTGGTTCGCGAGCTTGCGCGACTGTTGTTCCAGCTCCTTCTGCCGGCCAAAGATCTCGGCCACTCTAGAAGCAGAAAGCAGAAAACAGAAAAAAGAAGAAGAAAAGGGCTCCACTTGATGAGATAACGTATTATAGCATGAATCCGTACTTCGTATTACCCTTCATTCAAGTGTTCATTCAGGCAATCGCTTAGGTCGTTGACGGCCGTCAACGCGTCCTTGCGTAGCTGGTCTAGCAGACAAAGTAATAATGTTACAGTTGCTCGATTGAGAGTCGTGCTCAGTCTGTTACCTGCGTGCCGTTTTCTGTCTGCTTGTTTCTGGTGATGGGCCTTGAGCAGATGCGACAAGGACGAGTCGGACATGGTGAGCACAGACAACGCGGAGAGGGGCTGTTTGATTTCCCCTCCGTGTGGAACCTATGCCGCGCGCACCTTCCTGGATTGATCATATTGCCTCAAATATAAAATCAGGAGCAAAGGCGTGCTATCTCACATTCACAAACAAAATCGCAAAAATTCTGTGCCTGTGGAGAGACGAGCACGTTCGTCTCGTGGAGAGAAAGCCTTTGAAGGGAAAGTAGGGGAAGCCGAAGCGGGAGCCATAAGAAAAGGGCGGGCAAGTCGGTGTCGTTCTTCTGTTGATTGGTGGTAGCCCTCGTGCTCGCTTTTTTTTTTTTTCTTTTTCCTACGTAATAATAAGTATCAAAGCGGATCTCTTCGCGCTCTTTGTTGCTGTCCCCTCAAAAAGAGAAGACCTCAAAACTACAGCCTCCTTGCTTTTTGTCTTCTTTTTTCTCTTTCTCTTCTTGTTCTACTCCACTTTCTGACAACACACGTACACACATACAAACGCCATCACCATGACTACCGAACCTACCGCTACCCATGCCGAGACCAACCCTGCTGTTGAGACGACGGATCAGCCTCAAACAGAGGACCCTACTACTGAGCAGCCATCCACCACAGAGGCCGAGCCTGAGCAGCAACAGGCTGCCGAGGAGGCTTCTCCCCAGGAAGAAGCGGAGCAGGCCGAGAAGCCTAACAAGCCGCGTCTGAGTCTGTTCAAGCCTTTTAATAAAAAAGATAAGGAAATCAAGGATGGGGAAGAAGCGCAAGAGGAAGCCAAGCGCAAGTCGAAGGGTGGTCTGGGCAGCTTCTTTTCTGGCATCAAGGTATGTTTGATAGAGAGAGGAGGGGGTGTGAAAAAAAAGTCACTCACACCTACACACATCACATTTCTTATGCATGAATCCGTCACTTTAGAACATCGCGCCCAAGTCTCCCACGACGCCGCCTGCGGCCTCTGCTGCTGCTGCTGTCGATGAAGCGCAGGAAAATGCAGCCGATAAGCCTGTAGAACTGCCCAAGATTGAGCAGCTGCAGCCAATCGATTCACTGGAGCAGCAGCAGCAGCAGCAGCAGAAGGAAACCACTGAGCAGGAAGGAGCCCAAGAGGAAGTAGCAGCAGCAGGTGAAGACGCAGCAGCAGCAACGTCCGAAGCGCCAGAGTCTGCTCAAGATAAGCCTGCGGAAGAGCCGCTCAAGGAGACCAAGGACTCGCCCAAGCGCCAGTCCATCATTTCCAAATTCTTTGCTAAAAAGAAGTCGGAGGATCCTCAGCCTACGACGGCGACCCCGGAGGAGAGCAAGGGCGAACCCCAAGACAATGGGGAGGAACGTGCCGAGCAGGGTGAAGATTCGCCTCAGCAGCAGCAACCTGCTCAGGAAACCACGCGCTCCTCGTCGCCGCCCCTCAGCCGTCGCTTCACCGATCTCTTCAAGAAAAAGAAATCCCATGAAGAGCCCAAGGAGGCGGAGGAACCCAAAAACACGGAACAAGCCAAGGATACTCAGCTAGAAGAGGAGGCTCCCAAGCATCAGGATGAACCACCACAGGAAGAAGAGGTTCAAGGAGAGCCCCAGCCCAAGCAAGAAGCGGAGGAGGACCAACAGCCTGTGACAGCGACTGCCGCTGTGGATGCCGTCCAGCCCAAGCCCATTGCCACCGCATAAGCTCATGCCGTCATAGTATCTTTGCGTAGTAGTAATAATCGCCCTTTTTTCTGCTTTATTTTTTTTTTTTTTTTCGCCCTTCTCGCTTAATCACTTCCTAGTCTATCTCTTTTTCCAGTCGCGCGTCCTTACTTGTCCGTTTTGTTGTACGTTTGTCAGCAGACATTCTAGCTCTACCATAGTCTTCCCCAACTTTTTTTTTCCCTTCCAACAGCTATTTCACACTCTTATTTCGTTCCTTGGGTTTCATTGGTATATGCGCGTGTGACATGGGATACATGACATGCCATGTGGGACAGGCATGCGAACGTCATGTTGACTCTACAGCACCTCCTTCTTTTTTACAAGACATGGAACGTCTTGCAAGATTGCGGTATGAGTCGAGTAATTCCCTTTTCATGCAGCTGCGCTTTGTTTACTCTCCCAAACAATGTTGCCGCGTGGACAGCTCCAACATGGGCGAACTTTGTTTTATTTTTCCCAAACGATCATTTGCCCAACCACGCCATTTACTAATCAGGGTACCTATTGAAGAATCATGCTCTTGTTATCATTGGCTGTCATCTGGACAAAGGGCGTGTGTGTATGTGCCACATATACATATACGCATACAAACAAGGCGAACAAAAAAAAAGAGAATAAGAAAAACAAGGACCTCCTGCTCATGGAAAAATTTTAAACTTTGGAGCAAGAGCGAATCACCTTCTTGCCCTTGTAGGAGGAGTCAAGCACCTCCAGGTATGTGCATCATATTGCATCCGTTCTGTCTTGCTCTTTTTTTTTTCAGACACACACACACACACCCTGTGTGTGCAGCAGAAAAAAATGACCTCGAGAGTGGCGCGGGATCTTCATCCTGCACCGACCAGCGTGGCATGTCCCATTTGAGCGCTTGACGACGGCCAACCCCAAGCTGAGTAGCATTAATGGCATGCTTCTCTTGAACCTTCTGTCTTTCATTTTATTTTTGTTTCATCCCTTCTTTTTTCCTCCCTTCTTCCTCAACTTCTGCCAATGTTGACAGCCGTACGATGGATCACGCGGTTCGGCCCCAATCACACGAAGAAAAAAGTAACAGCTACCCCAGACTCGGCTTCTACTATCCTTAGTCGACTACCCGCCGAGGTCGCAGCGTTGATCTTTGACTGTCTCGACAGTTTGACACTCTGTCAGTTAACTCAAGTCTGCCGAGCATCGCGTCACCTGCTCATCCAGTCCACTTGTCTGTGGAAACACCTTCGTGCACATCCATCCTCCTTCTCCACCCCTCATTTTCGCCACCTGCTGGGCTTCTTGGTGGCCCATCGGATCAACACAGCCGTGCACCATGCTTCGCTGGACAACACCTCCATCAACCAGCCCACCCTCCAGCTTCTTATCCGCGTCTGCCCCAATCTGACTTTGCTCTCGCTTAAACACTGCCCGCGCCTTGACTGCTGGCAGATCCTCCTCTCTCTCAAGACTGCACACAAGCAGCGCCGCCTCCAGCACCTCACGACGCTCAATATCCAAGGTGCGTTCCCGAGTGAACGCAACAACCCGTCGTATGCGCATGAGATGTACTGCTACGGAGAGATCAAAAAGGTCTTGCTGCACCCTTCCTCCCAGCTCAGCGAGAGCCACTATGCATTATACCAGTTCTGGCTCATGCTCCGTTCACGCATGCTCCAGCAGCAGCAAGCGCTCGAGCAGCCCGTGATCTTTCGTCCCGGCTGGCTGCCAGAGGCACTAGTAGACTTTATCCGGCTGACTGAACAGGACAATGACACCGGGTGCGTGCAGCTCGATGTGGGCCACTGTCGCCTTTGCCACAAGCACGTGAGTCCCAAATCCACCCAGGCCTGTCTGCGCTGCACCGCACCCACCGCGCGTACCTGTGCCCAGTGTGCCTGCCAGTTCTGTCAGTCGGTGCTGTGCGTGTCCTGCTTTCAAGCCGAGCCTCTGCCCCTCCTGCGCTGCAGCGCGTGTCAGCTCACCCGCCGTCAGTGCCTCGCTTGCCGCCCGCACCTGTTGCCCGTTTTTGCAGATTGGCGCTGCTCGCAGTGTGTTCGACAGCCGCCCAAGAAGCGCCCGCGCTGGAAGCGTTGGACTCTCAAAAAGCCCGTTGGTGCCCCTTCAAGCGGGTTGGACCATCTCATGTGGGGTGCCTGATAGGGAAGCAAATGTGCATGTTCTAGTACGCGTGGTTTGATTGGACGCTTGGCATATTTCTTTGTTTTATCTTTTGTATCTATTGTAGCATTTCTGTCTGTATGTTTGTATACTTACTGTCAGTCGCCCCCTCATCTATTGCCGTTAACCATTTACTTCTGAGCCTTGCTTTGTCAAATGATACCTCTGTCTGACTCCAATATAAATACCTATATGGAATCTTGAATCGGATGAGATTATCATTGCTCTAATTGACAAATTGAAAATGTGCTGGGAAAACTCTCCGGATACACTCATAGGGATAGCAGATGGAGACCCTCATGAATGCCAAATATCTTTGGCTCTACATCTGACGTAAATAGAAAGTGCAGTGACAGCAGTAATGTTTGATGCACCGTCAGCATGTAACTCGCTCGGCCTGGACAACTGCATGAAACAAGGCTTTTTCAGCAGATGATCCGTGTGATGTAATTTACCCACATCCTTCGCTCGGCCTTAATATTGGTTTTCGCAAACCATCAAGACTGTAAGCTGCATAATGAGAATAATACTACGTATGGCTGTTTAGTGCACAAAACAGGTATATTTTTGTTTATATTTCTGCTTGATTCTATATAACTTGATGACAGTATTAGAGCGACCTCTCACTACGATCTCCCCAATATACTCATCTTTTCATTCCCCACCCACCGCTTTACGTCGCTCCCCATGGTGAGAGTGATGCAAGGCCACGGCCCTATGTCACATTCGTGGAACCTTGTCTAGCCACGGCGTTATATTGTAGAGCTTATACCATAACTGCTGTGGTTCTCCGTAAGTCTATAGAAATCTCCAGATTGTCCTTTTTTATACACCACGTTCTAGCTTGACCCGTGTTTCATATTCATTGTCTACAGCCTTGCTCACCCCCAGCATCCACCCATGCACAGCAGGGCAAAAAAAAAATTACTGTATCGAATATGTTTCCGTCTCACCCTTTTGGTTATTACCTGAGAAAGAAAGTTCATCTTTGTGGTGGGTTACACATTGGAAATACGCAAACCGCCATAGGCCTTTGTATCTTTTTTTACAAAGAGAAAATAATGTAACCTCCTTGGACCAAGAAGAACAGATAAAGTTATTCTCGGACTCCTTCTCATCGAGTTATCGGAGTGCCCTGATGAAAATGGAGGGTGTCTTTTTCTCTTTTTTGCCAAGTCGGCACGACGTGGACGGGCGAATGATCCTGCAGCTAGGAGGTCCCGGGGGTGGCGAGATCTTCAACCTACTGCTCGGTATGAATGTTGTATATGCACGTAGTTTGCACATATCTAGCATGGGCGTTTGAGGATGAGGATGAGGATGTGTCGCATAAAAAACAGTGCTTCTCAATCTACTTTTTCTTCTTGTTTATACAGCCTATTTAGTTCATTCTTTTCTTTGCTTTACTTCATTAATCATATTCTCTTTCTCCTATGTTAATGACCGCAAGATGGATCTCACTTTTCAACAGCAGTACCCATCATCATCACCAGCATGATCCAGTGTATGCTACCCCCAGCACCACCACGGCCATCAGCGTATCAGCGTGCATCCTCGACCGACTCCCCGCCGAAGTCGCAGGGCTGATCTTTGACTGTCTCGACAGTTTGACACTCTGTCAGTTAACTCAAGTCTGCCGAGCATCGCGCCACCTGCTCATCCAGTCCACTTGTCTGTGGAAACACCTTCGTGCACATCCATCCTCCTTCTCCACCCCTCATTTTCGCCACCTGCTGGGCTTCTTGGTGGCCCATCGGATCAACACAGCCGTGCACCATGCTTCGCTGGACAACACCTCCATCGACCAGCCCACCCTCCAGCTTCTTATCCGCGTCTGCCCCAATCTGACTTTGCTCTCGCTTAAACACTGCCCGCGCCTTGACTGCTGGCAGATCCTCCTCTCGCTCAAGACGGCACACAAACAGCGCCGTCTCCAGCACCTCACGACGCTCAACATCCAAGGTGCGTTCCCGAGTGAACGCAACAACCCGTCGTATGCGCATGAGATGTACTGCTACGGAGAGATCAAAAAGATCTTGCTGCACCCTTCCTCCCAGCTCAGCGAGAGCCACTATGCATTATACCAATTCTGGCGCACGCTGCGCTGGCGCATGCAGCCACAGGAAGACGGCCCGCCCGCCCCCTTGAGAGGCTGGGTTCGGGAGACCCTGACTGACATTGCCGGTCTCACTGAACAAGACAAAAAAGTAGCATGTGTTCGCCTGGACGTTGGGCACTGCCGCCTTTGCCACAAGCACGTCAGTCCTAAATCCACCCAGGCCTGTCTGCGCTGCACCGTACCCACCGCGCGTGCCTGCGCCCAGTGTGCCTGCCAATTCTGCCAGTCTGTGCTGTGCTCACCCTGCTTTCAAGCCGATCCCCTGCCCGTCCTGCGCTGCAGCGCGTGTCAGCTCACCCGCCGTCAGTGTCTCGCTTGTCGCCCACGTCTTTCGTCTTTCTCGGATGCGGACTGGCGTTGCCCGTCATGTACGGCACCGTCCAAAAAGCGTCAGCGGTGGAAGCGGTGGTCACTCAAGAAACCGCTCGGTGCACCGTCAAGCGGCTTGGACTACTTGATGTGGGGTGCCTGAACGCACGAACCTTTTCTTTTTTTTTTTTTTTTTTGTTCGCTGGGTGTCCCAGTCCCTTTCGGTTTGATTTAATGTCACACAAGAAGCCTGTCTCTGATTTAGCGCTCATCAACTCTTCCATTTTGTATCACCTCCATTCATCGCACCACCTATTTTTCATTTAACTCACGTTGTTCTTTTGTGTGTCTTTTTTTTTCTTCTTCCCTTGCCCTTGTCACTAGCGGCTTACATCTCTGGAGGCCATGTCGAAAAGTGGTACGCCTTGTATTCTCGATCAGCCATCTATTATGTACTGAAGCAACCATCTCTCCATCTCTTTGTCTGGCATATATAAACATTTATCTTTGATTGTCTACTTTACTCTCTGTGCACTCTCGTGTGTTGCAAACATGTATGTATACATACCACGTTTTCTGCACTTTTTAACATGTTTGGCCAATGCAGAAACAGAGCCCTCTGCATCTGCAACATGTAAGGCACCTTGTTTCATTGTTCTTTTACACGAAGTAGCTAACCTTATCATATGCTACAATCAAGCCACGGAAAAAACACCCACTGTCGTCGATGGCTCGACCTTTTACATGTCTGGGCATGCCACGAACAGTGCTGCTCTAACCAACATCAACCTCTCGAGTCTCTTTGGTTCAGCAACGCCCTCGGCCACGAGCGACACGCCTGATATACCCTCTTCCAATACCACGCCCTCCATGCAAGCCGTTGCCTCCGTTACCAGCACGACCGAGACGTCTCCCACCGTCGCTGCCACCCACGCGAATGATGAAGCCGGCACGCCATTGTCCATTGGCGCCATTGTGGGCATTGTCGTGGGCGCTGTGGTGGGTTTACTAGCACTGGTGTGTGTACTTCTTGTCTGGCGGCGACGCGGGCGTGCCGAGCCAAAGAAGTTTGACCGGGGACGTGGTATCACGCCTTCGATGGTGCTCCAGCCTCCCATGGCGAGCACGTTTGCCCAGCATAACCTCGCCGACCTGCCTCACTATCTTTACCCGGACAAGGTCGATCATCATGACGACGAGCAGCGTCCGACCTCGCATACCACCGCTGCTCTCGACCAAATGTACAAGATCAAGCAGTACAACACGAGCGACACCTCGACGCCCGCCACCATCCTGTCTCCTCCCCCCGCGCAGATCAACACTCCTCCGCCTTCTTCTCCTTCGGCGGCAAAGTCGGCCCGTGTCGTCAGCCAAGGCGCACGCCTCTCCAAGTACAACTATCTGGCCGAAGCGTTCACGCAGATGCGTGCGTCTCATATCACGCAGCCCGCTTCATCGTCCGAAGAACTTCACCGGTACAACGCACATCCTAATTATTACGATCCTTATTCTCAGGAAGATCAGCAGCTGGCAGGAACCCCGCCTCCGCCGGTAGCCAAAAATAATACCGGCCTGTCTCCGGCCTTTATGGAACTGGCCCCACCGGCCGCGACCGCCTCGCCACCGTCACCACCGTCGCCACCACCACCACAGCAGCGCCAGTCGTCGCAGAGCAGTTTGGTGCCACGCATCACCATCTACAATGAAAACGACGAAGAGCTCCCACCTGTGACGGGCCTGTCACCGCCTCAGAGCAGCCCGCTCTATGATCACCTTCAGAAGCATCGCTTCAGTCTTAGTTCTGAAGTGAGCCAATACAGTACGCCGTCCAACCCCTTCCGGTTTGATACCGCGCCTACCAAACGCTATGATTACTTTTAAGTGTCTTCTTGTTTATAGTTTCCTTATCTTCCTTTTGTATAATACTGTACATCTTGTATCCTATCTTTTTAGTAATGACTACATTTTATCATATTTGATGCTTTATGTTGTCATACATCTACTACGTAAGAGTAAAGCAGGACGATCCTGCCATTTACCAGTCACTATTCAAGTGTGGATCTGCTGAGCTGCTTCGAGCTATTCGCCCTCTTCAGCTGTCTGCCCTCTTCACCTGCGACCCTCCCGTTATCAGCTCCACCTCAAAACGATTGCAAGTAAAGTCAAATGGATGACACACACCACATTACTGAACAATTATGCCGTAGAAGGATAACAGGTATGCGAAAATAGCGGGGACATATATATTTCGAACTACAGTGAGGATAGCTAATTAAGCGAGGTATACCTCGGCCCGAGGTCTTAATCAATAAAGGATCGTTATTGCGCAGCAGCAAGGTACTTGGCAAGTATATATCGTATAATATGCATCACGCCAAGCCCGCTCACCGACTGGACTTTCCGGCTCAAGACTTGACATACTTAACCCGACATTCGATGAAGCTGTGTGTCGTCAATCCATGGACACCTCCCATCAACAACAAACCGAGAAGGTACTCGACACCCGTGGTATCTTATCTGGGGACGACTTGTATATGAAGTTGTATGGCTTACGCCATAGCGAAGCACCAGTTCACCCATCCCTGATATTACAAGAGTCTATATAGACAATAATGTATACCTGTCAACACATGGCTCGCTATGCATTGCGTCACGAACTTAAACGGCAAACCCGAGCGCAGGATGAAGGCTGGTCAAGAAGCTCGAAGCGTCTCTTTGTGTAACCGTTACATTTGGTATATCACTCCACACCAATGATAATGCCACAACCCATTTTCCGGTTATGATCGGGCGTTTGGTAACGTTTATCTAATATGATGTTTGGCTTATAATCCACTGGTATAAAAAGTTCAATTTGTCTAACGAGGGAAGAACATTGGAGTCCTACTTCATGTGTTATCACGCATATTAGATAAGGGTGCAGTGATAGCTGGATCCTTATTTTGATGGTCGTATAGCGAGCGTATCGGACAGTGACGTTGCATGTAGCATAAACTCTGATCTGCTTTTTTCCTTGTCTTTCTGGACCTGAAGTCGGATCCCGCTGCATCACCACTAAGGTCTCCACTATTGAGAAAAGAGGAGATATGCTTGACAATCATTCGTAATAAAGTATCCGACTCGCTCGAAGAGAAAACGTATAAATCCCCTATACACCTTTTGCGTTTCAAATTCCACGTTCCAATTTTAATACTAAGTGTCTGTGAAGAGCGTGGACGCAGGATAGTAGCGCACGGCGATCCGCTTTTCGGTAAAATTTGCGTTGTTCATGCCGGTAGTTCAACAGAAATCTGGCCAGCTTCTTGTCCACCAGAATGCTCATTCACTCTTCTTATTCCCCAGAACAAGATAAAGAGCGAGAAAAACATGACACCATTTACACTCGTGAGCGACAGTACATTAGATGAACTCTATCTCAATGAGAGAAAATGATTTTGCTTGCTTTTTTCCTCCATGGATACGCTATTGATATTTTTTATTTTCTTTATGCGCGGCGTCTCGGCGCACGGCCGCCCCCGCCTCAACGCCGGACGTCCGCCCCAGCCCCCAGTCCGCAGTCGAAATTGACATGAAGCCATATAAAAAGGACAAGGTGGATGATTGGGATCTCAACAAGCTTATTTGAGTTTTTTTTTTATTTTCCTTCTTATGCCGAGCGAACGCATCTATGTCGTAGGAGATAATTCGACAACGGAGCCCATTGTGCGGACATTGCTAGCCAATGATATTCCCGTCACGCTCCTCTCCTCCTCTTCACCCACCACCTCCGCACATCCTGCTCACCCACGCCTCACCCTCCGTCACGGCGATCATACCCTGCTCGAAGAGACCTTAGCAGGCCACACGCGCCTGATTTTATCCCAGAACATGAGCTGGGCCTATTGGTGCGCATACAGTGCTGGCGTGAAGCAAATTTTGGATCTCTCGCAAACTCGCTCGTCTTTGGTCGTGGCGCTGCGCCCCAACCGGATCGACGCCCTTCCTCATAAAGAGTACAAACACGATGTGACATCGCTCGTTCTCCAGCTAGTGCTCGGACCAATACAAGATGCCGTCTACCACATTCAGCAGGCCGAATTACCGGACACGAAAAAAGAAGAAAAATGCAAACCCAGCAAGGAAAAGTGCGCCCACAGCCGGCTCGTCATGTCGTTCTTTATGCTACTTGACGCCATCAATTAACCCATACCGAGTTTCTGTTGTATGACATGTATACATACCCCTCTCTTTTTTTTTCTCTCTCTTAGAGCCAGCTGCTCTCCCCGCCCCCCTCTCCCAAAAGCGATAGATACCCTTGCTGGCCATGCCATATTTGTATACCATGACACGCTACGTAATGAACAACATAAACCATAAAGTTCAAAACAACTAAACAAATCCGTCCAGGTGATTACAATGATAAGCAAAAATGAATTATTATAACAAGAAGAGGAAAAAAATTAACAAGAAAAATATATAGAGGTGGAGGCAGGTTGTGAGTTGTATGTTGTGTGTATAGTTGGGGGGAAAGAATATAAGCTATTTACAAAGGTGCATAGAAATGGTCTGTACGGTAGACCACGCCGTCAGATTCGCGAGCTAGCAAGACCGGCATTGCTGCTGCTGGGTCAGTGGGAGGGATGTTGGTGGTCGTCATGGGGGTGGTAGGATGTACAGTAGATGGTGTCAGGGTGGTGTCGTTAAAAAGGTTGGGTATCAAGGCACACACGCCATCATCTGTATTGGTGGTCATGCAGCGCTGGGAGCCGAGCCAGACAGTCAGGCCTTGAAGGTTTGCGCCGTCCAGGCACAACAACGCGTGGTCGACGACGCGCATCTGCTCGACGCGCGGGAAGGGTGTCAGGGTATGGACGTCGGGTGGGCAATAAAAGGAGTAGGTGGCGCACTCGGTACCAATCAAGGTCCAAATCGCAGTGTCTTCGTGTGCATCGCCACGCTCGCCAAACACAACCGCATCGTTGAGACAGGTCAGGTACCCCGCCCCATTCTCGAGCTCGAATGCCATGCGATGCAGCTGGGTCACGGGTTCGTTCTGGCCGCTCGTCGTGATCTTGCCGCCCTTGTCAATGCGGCGCGTCACCAGCACCGGGCTGACGAGCTCGCCACACTGAAGCACAACTCGCTGGTTGTACTGGATCACCGACGTTGGGGAAGCGTCGAGCGCCCAAATCACGAAGGGATCCCATGCACCTGGACGCACCACGAAGCTGCCGCCGCGCACACCAAGATATTTTGTCGATACTGTCTGCGACCGGATCCGGTTGAACAGGGAGATAGTGGATCCCTGCGGGATGCAAACTGAAGTAATGTAAAAAAAAAATTAAAGATAAGCAACCCGTACATTTACACCCACGCATCCACACAGGAAGGGAACCAAGAGAGGGGGATCCCCAGAGGGATGATGACTTACGTTCCGTGTGCTTTGTCTGACGCTTCTTGCTCGGTTTGCTAATGACCTTGATGTCCTTGCTTGCGAAGGAACCGATGCAGTCGCCTGAGGGCAGGTGAGCCGACACCGAGACATGAACTTGCTTCTTCTTCTCATGGACGTGCAGTTGCTTCGAGACGACCTTGCCTACCATGTCTTCCATGTGCCAGTCGACAGGCACACCTGCATCGGTGTGGGGTTGGGGAGAGTCGTTGGTGGCAATGTTGAGCCGGACGGCGTGCTGCCAGCCTGCGCCCATCAGCAACGTCGTGGGCGGGGGACACAAGAACCTAAAACGAATCTCGGCAAATCAGAGTCCCGTTCTTTTTCGCACGCTATCTTTTTTGAATTTTACCTCTTCTCGGACCCGTAACTCTTTTGTGCAACCTTGCTCGTCAGTATCATAATTGTGCACCACGCGTCCGTTGTCTCGGACTCGAGCTGCTGTCGAATATCATCCACGAGCTTTTGCTCCCCGGTGGTGCGTCCGTTCAACATCATGACGGAGGACGCTTCTGAGGAGGGCGAGGAGGCGAGCGTCATGTCTTCTTCGGCTTCGCCTTCTTTTCGGTTGAACATCATCGACATCCATTCGTCTCCCATGAAGTACTCCTCCGGAATCACGGCCGAAGGTGGGGTGGAGACGGGGTAGTCGAGCAGCGAGTCATCAAAGAGGGGCAGGTCGGGTTGCTTGTCCATGGGCGCGAGTAATCCGGAGAGCAATGCGGTCGTCCAAGAAGTGTCATCCACCAGAGTCGGCGTCGTGGTTGTCGTGTCCGGCGTGGAGGATCGCCGGCGATGATACATGTGGTCGTCTTGACTCTTGCGTTTACCCAGGATGGGAGAAGCAGTGTAGGTCATGAGTGGGGACATTTGGATAACGATTGATTGGAGATAAAAATTAGAGAAATCAAGAGAAGGGAGAGAAGAAGGCGTCGTTATCTCTTTTGACTCGACATCCCAAATTTAAGGACGTTTGGACCTTTCCGGTCTGTTACACAGATACACGCATTGCCAGCAGCGGCAGAGCAGAGTGGAAGAAAATAAAAAAAGGACAAAGGCACACCCCCCTTCTTTTTTTGTGTAATCAGTCAGGTCCATCCGCCAGGCAGGCAGGCAGAAAGCAGGCAGGCAGGCAATTACCCCTCTCTCCGCCCCACCCCCTTCGACCACCCCCCAAAACCCTCTCGTCGGCTCAATGCTGCAATACCTTTTGTTTCTTTTTTTCTGTTGCTGCTGCTGTTGCCGCGGGGCGAAATCCATCTCATGACGAGTCAACTGATAGAATGATATCAGTCCTTGTTTACTCTAGCCCTGCATTCTTACCAACTATTACACACACGCACACACTTCCATACACACACACACACTCATACAAAAAATGTTCTGCGGACATTCCATCATTTTGTGTAAGACTTCCCGCCAATTTTTTCCCAGTTGTGTCGTCCACATCGTGGGAAATTGACGAGTGTGCATGGCAAGAAGAGCCCAACTCCGTAATGCCTAATTGATTCGTGTGGGGTAACGTCGTCTTTGTCCGCCCGCGAAACCTTTCCTTTTCTTCTGCTGCCCAACTTCCCACCCCACGTTCATTCCAGTCCATGCTTTCTAAATAAGTGTGCGAAAAAAAGTTCCTGCTTTGGACCTGAAACGTCCCAAAAAGAATGCGTCCTCTTCCTTTTTTTTTTTTTTACCCACAAAAAGAACCAATCATGGCTGCATCCGATATATAATACTGACTGTTCATTCATCCATGCAAGACGCATTAAGCAAACTACACACAAAAATAAAACAAAAATTATCATTTGCACGGTCAGTTCTTTCGTATGTCTTGCATGCGTTTTGGCGCGTGATGAAAGGAAATAAAATCAAAAGAAAGAGGATTTACCTGGGCAAGGTAGCTCTCTGCGACGGTACGAGCACGGGTGTTGACACTCAGCTTCATTTCCGAGATTTCCTTGTCGACTTCCTCCATAAAGTGGACGATGAAGTCCACCAACTTGTGCTTGTACATTTGCTCGGTATGTGCGTTGGTGATCAAGAACGAGATATCATAGCCCTACGTAAGGCATCCGAAAAAAGTCATGGGGTCAATATCTGCATACGCACGAAGAGAAGGAGTGCCCTTTGGAAATCCAATGTTACCTCGACCGGTTTTCGGCGCAGAATCACAAAACTCTCAGCGCGCATCATCAAGAAACGTGCAAACTTGTGACACAGGATACGCTCCAGATCGTCGGCCTGCTTGACCTTGATGCTCACGCGTATCGAGTTGACCGACGTCTCCACCAGCACCTTTTCATTTTCATTGCGGCTAATCACCAGTGGATTCATGAGCACCTCTTTGGATTTGCTACGTAACAAAAAAATGCGTATATGTATCCATGTAAGCGAGAGAGAAAGAGGGCCTTTCGATGGCGTGCATTCGTGTTTTACCCAGATTCGACTTCGGGCGTATTGTGTCGTTCAGCAATTTCGGATGAAAAGTTGTCCAGGCAAAGGGCAGCAGTCAACGTAGACCGCACTGCGGTCAGGTAGGGGCGTAGTGTGTTGGACTGCAGATAGATGAGACGCTTTTTTAGCACGAGATGACACCATGGTCTTCACTTACCATCGTTGCTTGTGAAAAGGCCTATCAACGCGGTTTCCAAGCGGAGCGCCAATGACGCTCGTCGCTGAAATGCCGTCTTCGGTGTCCATCTTTTTTGCTTATATAGAAATCCTTCTATCTTCATCCACTCTTCCAGCATTCCTTCTTTTTTTCTCCCTTTCTTCACTTTCGAACATTTTTACCTCCCGTACTTTTACTGTTGCTACGCGTGTAAACCTATCAACCCGTTGATAAATACAGTTCTTCCAAAAAGCAACGTCGCACACGGTCAAGAATGATGTCACATATTATCAACATTGATGCTGTTAGCCAGTCAGACCTGCAACCCACAAAGAGGGACATCACAGACTCGTATTCTGCTAGATGACACTTGTATAAACTTGGGGAAAAAAGGCTTGAAATGAGGGAACCAGTAATAGTCAAGGGAATCAAAATTCAATGGTGATGAAGAGGCCATTTTAAAGCGATTCATATCGCTATTACCCAATAACTGTCATATTCGTATCGTCACCAAATAGGTGCAAAAGGATTGCAAACAATTTATTGATTTCTCCGTGCATTTTGCACTTATCATGCAGGCAAAACCAGCGAGTTTCCCGTCAATGTGTGCTTCGGAAGGCGAGCGAACGACCGAATAGGCAATGCGCTAGAAGTAGCTGAGATGCAATCATAGGAGAGTTTTTGCTGTCCATCAACTTCGTCGCGTCGTCATGATCACAGTACGCGAAGAATATTGTGCATGGTTGCAAATGACTGAAGGACGTGGCATCGCTGATAGGGTGAAGCCAAAGGAAACTTTGGTAAAGGCTCGTAGCGAGTCGACGTGCAAATCGATCGCCGAATATCAGCATAGGCGCAAAAGACGAATCGAACCAGCCAGTAGCTGGTTCCTGCCGAACGGCGGTTTTATGAGGTAAAGCGAAAGATCGAGGCCTTGGGGACGTGATGCCCTTAACCTACTATCAAACTTTAAATATGCAAGATGACGCAGCAAAGATAGTACGCAGTTGGATGGCGGAATTGCGACCGCACTTGCCTCGCCTGGCCGACAAGACTGGACGGCTTGACGGTTCGTGTCGTTGCCTTTGCTTCGATCGTTCCTGCCTTTGTCCAGCTGGCATAATCGATGAATATCTTAGTATGCCGCGGCGATGCAGCAAAACGACACGATGATGGTCCCACTTTTGGTTCCTCCGTTCGAACACGGCCCAAGATGGACGTGATGAGTGCCATGCAAGCTTTCGTAGCAATGACAAACCTGGAATCATATCTTGTGCTCCGGATGAGCGGCCAGATATTCGCAAGGCATATCGGCTGATTTTGTCAATCCGTATTCCACCCTATTCACAAGGATAGCATCATTGTTGTTGACATTCTTCAGGATTGGGCCTGCCAGTACTGTCATCAATAATGTTATTGGATCTCTATGTCATGACTGACACCTATATATGCAATAGATAAATTGTAGACTATCATATTATCAATCACTCACTCAGGGAGTCGCTCACTCAAATATTGGAAAAAGCGCACGCGCCTTTTTCGTTCTTTTTTTTTTTTTACTGCCCTTTCTTTTGTCAAAATGAGTCGCGATGTCTACAACAAACGTATTTTAGGGCAGACCCTGTACGACAAGGTATCCAGCAGTCGGGTTCTGCTTGTCGGTGCGGGTGGCATTGGTTGCGAATTGCTCAAAAACCTCGTCTTGTCCGGTTACAAGAAGATCGTCGTGGTAAATGCATACAAACCCGTTCATTCAACACACACACATATATATATACGCGGGCGCATACGTACTTACACAACACCCAATGAAATAGATCGACCTCGACACGATTGACATCTCTAACCTGAACCGGCAATTTCTGTTCCAAAAGCAACACGTCAAGCAGTCAAAGGCACATGTACGTACGCGCCTCTCTGTATAATGGAACGTCGATTGACCTGCACTGTAGGTTGCCAAGGAATCTGCCCTGAAATTCAACCCGCACGTCGACATCACGTCGCATCAAGCGAATATCAAAGACGCCGATTTTGATGTGGCATGGTTTGCGTCCTTCGACCTTGTGTTTAACGCGCTCGATAACCTGGGTATGAAAAACGCGTCCATAGACGATCTGCATATTTTTTCTTGGCTCACTCACACGATGGCACAGAGGCGCGGCGTCATGTCAACCAAATGTGTCTGGCGGCGGACGTGCCGCTCATTGAGTCGGGCACGACAGGATACCTCGGGCAGGCGTACGTGATCCGCAAAAACGAAACCGAGTGCTTTGACTGCCAACCCAAGCCCACCCCGACCACGTTTCCGGTCTGCACCATCCGCAGCACGCCGAGTGCGCCCATCCACTGCATCGTGTGGGCCAAGAGCTACCTCTTTAGCCAGCTCTTTGGCAACTCCGAGGACGATTTTGAGGACGACGCCTCCGCCGAAAACGCCCAGGAACTCGCTGCCCTCGCAAAAGAAACCCAGGCGCTCAACGAGATCAAATCGGCCATGGGCACAGACCAGTACCCGCGCAAGGTCTTTCAAAAGGTTTTCAAGGAGGACATTGAGCGCCTTCTCACCATGGACGACATGTGGAAGTTCCGCGAGCGGCCAACCGCCCTCGACTACGATGTCATGGGTCAGGTCGACGACGAGAAGAAGGTGGTGACGGGGCTCAAGGACCAACAGATGTGGTCGCTCGAGCAATGCTTCCAGGTCTTCAAGGACAGCGTTGTCCGGCTGTCGGAACGTCTCATGGCCGCCCAAAAGACGGATCCGAGTGCCACCCTTGAATTCGACAAGGACGACGACGACGCGTTGGATTTCGTCACGGCAACGGCTAATTTGCGGGCCCACATTTTCAAGATCATGCAAAAAAGCCGTTTCGAAGTCAAATGTAAGTACTTGTCTTTCTTTGTGGAATGTGTGTTTCTCATCTGGCGGACGGGGCTGTTTAGCCATGGCGGGTAATATCATCCCTGCCATAGCGACAACGAACGCAATTATCGCGGGTGTGGTGGTGATGCAGAGCTTTGCCATGCTGCGAGGCTCGGCCAAGTCCATCAAACGCACGTATCTCACGACCGTGTCACGGCGGCCCCAGCTCCTGGTTCAAGAAGCACCTTCGGAACCCAACCCGGCCTGCGGGGTCTGCCGTGCTACCACTGCCATCGTGCATACCCGCCTCGACACCGCCAAGCTGCGCGATCTGGTCGATATTGCCACCCGTTCAGCGGACGAGGGGGGCGCTAGCATGGACCCCGAGGCTGTGGCTGTCATGGATGGCAACCGGTAAGCGATAAAGACAAGCCCCGCATGTTATTTTTTTTTTCTAATACAGGAAGATAGGATGATCTATGACATTGACTTGGAAGAAAATCTCGACCTGCTCCTGCGTGATCTCGGCGTGCATGACGGGTCCATGCTCCGCATTGCGTCAGATGACGACGGGGCACAACTGGATTTGGTGATCGTCAGCAAAGACACCCAGGACGCGGCTGTGTGTCTCGAAAAGCCATTGCCACTGCCCTTAATTCGAAAGCAGCCACCGCCGACCGGCGAAAAGCGTGGGCTGGACGAAGAGGAAGACGCATTACCGGCCAAGAAAGCCAAAACAGAAACAGACAACGATATCATCCTGGTCCAAGAGGATCAGGACGGCAGTATCCTCATTGATTAATCTTACACGTCCTACCTCTCACTTGCTCGCTCACTTATGTCACTCGACACACATTCATCCGCTCTCACACGCACTCACATATACACACGCACATTATTCACTCACACGCTTGTACACAGACCACCTCGTACGCACTGACTCAACTATTTGCTCACGCACTGACACACGTTCACATATGCTCATATATATAAAAAGACGGGAAGCCTGGGTAGCAGGAAAAAAAAAAGTCATCCGCCTGTCTGTCTGTCTGCGTCTCTCTCTCTTCCTTCTTTTAAGGACCCCCTACTTCTTTTCCCTGTCTCTTTTTTTTCCTCTCTTTTTTGTTTCACTTTTTTTTCACAGACCATGACCGCCACAGCGGCAAAGCGGCCCTTGCTGTGTGAAGAAGACAGTGAGGCGGTGTATGCCACGACGCGGGCACGACTGCGTAACCGACTGCAAACGATAGCCGACTTTCAGTGCCCCGCATTTCTCCCCCTCGATCGGCAAATCACACCCGTCTCGCTGACATCGCTCATGCCACCTCGAGGCGGTCCGCTCTGTCTCTTTTTCTATGGATCCGATTTGTACGTCAAGCAATCAAAAGACGATCGATCCACTGACCATTGGTTTCTAGTACACCCGAAGCCGAACGCGCTATTAGTCAAATAAAGTAAGCGAGAAAGGAAGACAAAGAAAGTTTAAAAGCAGAGTGAAATGTGCCTGAGTCCAACCCAAAAATCTTTCCACCATCAGCGCTGAAGTCAGCACACTCGTCAATCTCGGCGCGCACGTCGTCGCCCTGTCCACCGACAATGTTTACACTCATGAAGCCTTTGCCACGCGTATGGCCTGGCCTCCCACTTACCCACTGTGTAATATCCATGACCTTCGTCTTTCCCATTGGGGCCACATGTCTCACTCCCATATTCACAGTATCCGATACCACGCGTCTCGTCGCACACACTTTCGGCGTCGCTGACCCTACCTCAGGCACTTGCAGACGGTAAACAGAAAACAAGGCAGCTCACCACGATCTTCGATATAATTTAAACTCTGTTCTTCTTCTTATAGCGCCATCGTTGTACTCGACACTGCGCGACAATTACGGCTGTCGCTGATCTTGGGAAGAGCCGAACAAAACTATCCCATGAAACGCATCGTTCACACGGTAAGTGATACGCATGATCGAAAGAATGAAAGGAAGACAGCGATGAAAACTTTTCTCATACTCTCTTTCACATTTTTTTTCCTAATAGATTCTTGAGCTAGCAAGAGCAGAAACGGAAGCATGAACAGGATCCCAAGCCATTTTCTTTAGTTTCGTGGGTTCATGTGTACAAGCGAATATGTAAATACCGAGGGATACTTTTATGGAAGGGAATAATGTAAAAAGAAAAAAGTGAGTTGTGGTGTTGTGTGAGTTGTGTAATATGTGAAAGATTAGAAATTGCGCATGTGTCTGTCCATCTGTTGCGTGTGCGTGTGTGTGTGTGCGTGTGGTGTGTGTGTGTGTGGTGTGTGTGTGTGTGTGAATTATAAGACATGGTCATCATGTAGGGTGGGTACGTTTCTCATTTTTTGACCGATAAGTGTAATACCGCTTTACTCGTAGTCCTTCCACTCGTAACCCTTGAACTGCTCCTCGGCATACTCGTCGCCGATCCAGTAGTCGTCACTGCCAAAGAGGGAGTCGTCCTCGGGGAAGATCTCCTCATACTCGTCGTAGAACGCCTCGACCGACGATTCCTCGGGCAGGGCAGCAGACGACGAGGCCTCCTCACGGACTGACTGGGACGCAGACGAGGCGGCAGCGGCGTGGATGCTCTGCGAAGCGGCCGACACCGACGCAGAGGCAGACGAGGCCACGCCGGAGGAGGCAGCAACAGCAGCCGAGGACATCTGGCTAGCCGACGCAGAGACAGACGAAGCGGCCTCAGCGTGGATGCGGGCGGACGCGGCCGACAGGGACTCGGCGGCCGACGAAGCGACGGCCGAGTGGATGCTCGCGGAGGCAGATGCGGGCATCATAGCTTCAGCAGAGGAAGCGCCAACGCTGGCCGACTCGGAAGCCTCCTGGCGCTTGTTGTGGCGGTGGTAGGCGGCGGAGGACGAGACGGGCATGGCCGACGAGGACACGGACTCCATACTCATGGAGGGGGCCGAGACCGAGGCGGGCATGCGAGGAAGGGACGAGGCCGACGCGAAGGAGGAGGAGGCCTTGGGCGCCAAAGACGACGACGCAGCAGCGGAATGTGCGGAAGCAGACGAGGCAGCAGCCGACGAGGCGCTCGCCGACGAGGCGCTCATGCTCTCAACAGCCTCCGACGAGACCTGGGCAAGGAACTGCTTGAAGCCCTTTTGGCCGCGCTTCTGGAAATGAGCAGCCGAGCTCGAGGCCTCGGGGGCATAGACCGACTGCGATGCGGACGAGACAGGGAAAGCGGCCGAGGAAGCGGCCGAGGACCGAGGAGCAGCCGCCGACGAGGCAGAAGCCGACGACGACGCGGCGGCGGCACGGAGACTGCTGGCGGAGGCAGCATTGATAGCCTGCGATGAAGCAGCGGACGAAGAAGCGGCCGACGAAGAAGCAGGAGCCGACGAAGCAGCAGGAGTTGACGAAGCAGCAGCCGACGAGGAGGCGGCCGAGGAGGAGGCAGCCGAGGAGGAGGCAGCCGATGAAGCAGAAGCCGACGTAGACTTGGGCATAGGAGCATGGGGGAGGGAGAGGGACGACGAAGCGCTGGGGAAGAGGAGACCCTCGAAAAAGTCGATAAAGTTGCGCTTCTCATGGGCGTGATGGGCAGCCGAGGCCGACGCAGACGCGGACATGGCAGACGCCGACGACGCGGCGGACTTGATGGCGCGCACAGGCGCATCGTAGAGGGCGGCGCTGCTTGAGGCGGCGGCGTGGAGGCTGCTCGAAGCAGCGGGGTGAAGGCTGCTCGAAGCAGCGGGGTGAAGGCTGCTCGAAGCAGCGGGGTGAAGGCTGCTCGAAGCAGCGGGGTGAAGGCTGCTCGAGGCGTGAGGTGCGACCGAGCTGCTCGAGGCGTAGACCTGGACGAGGTAGGCAGCGGCGACGGCGGCAAGACTGAAGCGCATAATAATAAGGATAGGAAGGTGGTATTAGAACGCTTTGTGTGAAGAGGGTGTTCTGGATCCGCTTTTCTGATGCAGCTGTGGGTTATTTAAAGGCCTCTTGAAAGAATTCATATAACATCCGGGCCCGTCCGTTCGCCAACCAAGCGTTGTCAAATTCTTTGCATCGAAGAAATTTCCGGCTCTCAAAGAATTTGACACATTCTTTATTAATGCCCCGCTAAGCTAAGAGACAACACCCCCTTTTTTTTCATAAAATAGTAAAGGTAAAGCGTCTATCATTTCATTGGGTATCCTATTATGTAACCATCCTGTTGTCAATCCATTTTTGGGTTTAGGTTGTTGTCTGATGATGCACATTCCAATTCTACACGCAGCGTAGTATTATTCTTGGCTCTTCTTTTGAGGGAATATACTGCCCACATCGACGTAATCACTATCACTTTGGCTGCCTCCACTCGCCACGTCCGTGTTGGGGGTATGATGGTTTTCTTCCATGGCCTGCGAGATTTCGCGCTGCTTGCGGCTGATAAACGACGAGAAATTAGAAAACAGGCGGCCAGCTTGTTGCGTGGTGGATTCGAGGATGGGCGAGAGCGGTTCCGAGCTTGAGCTGCCATCGCCGCCTGCGGTCGACCAGCGCCGCGTGTTTGTTGTTGGTTCCTCAGTAGCAGGTCGTCCTACAAAGAGTAAGAGTAAGAATAGCATATGGATTTCAATCCTGACTTTTTTCATTAATATAAGCCTTACTCTGAAACGTATCGGCTGACGCCCGCCGTTGATCATCTTCCTCGTGGTCCATGCCTTTCTCAAACTCATTCCACAAGGCATCCACACCGCGAAACAGACGTGTGCGTCCGCTGCTGACCGCCTTGGCCCCGCCTGACATGGCGCGGGACAAGGATTGCCGCAGCGGTGCAAAGTTCTGGCGCAACTGGAGATCGCGAAGCCGACTGGGTAGAAGTCAATACGCAGAAATCTTGGCAACATTCATTGGGGGAAAGGAAACTTACTTTGACAGCGTGTTTTGAATATCAACGATCGAAACATTGCCCATGCCAGGATGCCCCGGTTCAACGATTTCATATATCTCGTGATCCGTATACTGGTTCCATACCGCAAAATTGTTTGTTTCACGCCAGGCCATCAACCATTTCATGCCATAATCTGCTAGGTAGTTTTTCTCTTGATCGTCGTCGCGCATAATCTCCTCTTCCACCTGCTCCGTGTCCAATAAGCTCGAGGCCTGAGCATGTTTCATGCTCGAGAGCATGGACAAAATGTACTCTTCAAATCGTGCGCGTAGGTAGTCGTCAGATCCAAGATAGGTATTCTGTACCGGTCTTGACGGATCTGAAATAATCGTAAATTTTAGTAATGGGCACATATCAAGCGGTCACCCTTCTAGAATGCTTACCATTGGGGTCCCATGTGTCATGCACCACCTTGACGATCTTTTCCATCCAGCGCCGATCCGCCATCGTGGACGAGACGACATTGGCCAGCGGTTGGTCAAAATAGTCGATTGTGCCTGCCTCAACCTAACCTCTCCGTTAGCCACAAGGGAACAGGCGCTGCGGTCGCTTACTTGCATTCACAAGCACATCGATATGCGTTTCGCTCTTGTGATGGAAGAAGATTTGATTGGTGGTTCCGACCAAATACGACGGCGTGGTCGAGAGAATGTCTATTTGTTGGAGTGGCAAGTAAGGCTGGAAGAACGAACCCTATCGAACGATCCGGAATTCATTAAATCCAACAGTTCGGTTTTGAATGTCGACTTTACCTTTTCAAATATGCGCAACGGTAAGCCCATGAAACGCAGTAAACTTCCCTTATCCCCGCTCTTGAGCTCTTTAGCCTCTGTCACACGAAGCGTGTCCTTGAGCGTGTCTAGGTTGGGCTCCCCAGAATCCTGCAGTGACCGCAATAGACCTGTCCTTTCATTAAGTCCGGTGCTCTGTTTGGGATTGGCCGGTTTCCTTACCAGGGATAAGGGATATCAAAGAATACTCGAATGTGCATAGCCGTTCCACCGGGTATCCGTAAAACAATATCTGGCATTTCATCAATACACTCGACCTCGTTTAAGGACCATTTGTGCTTACCCGCTTCTCGAGCAAGAGTAATTTGAGCAGCGTGAGCGTCTTGTTTTTGAACTTGTATAGCAGTTCACGGAGGGATGTGCCCATGTAGAGTGTTGAGTCGTCGATAGGGCCGCGAAAAGTCTGGGTCAGGTTTTGGTAGAGATTCTGGGAGGGAGATGTATCAGATGAAATGCCATGATGTGATATAAGAATGAAGTCAAGAGGAATTACTCACGTATAAGATGCCGAGCTGGGTAAAGTCTTTTTGATTGAACCATGCAGTCGTGATGACAGCCAGCTTTTGTCTCAAGGGACCAAAGATGGGCTGGCGCGCCAGCACGACGACAGCTTTCTGGACCGTAGAGCGTGTCATGTCGGGCGATGTCACTTCCAAGTCCTAATAGCCAAGGAGAGTCAATTCCAGACGAAATGAAATGCGACTCTTTTCCTTCCTTGCAGCGGTTACCTTGGTAGCGATTTGTCGATTACACGAGATACCAAAGAGGGTTGTTTCGGCCACAGGCCATCCTGGCACGGGCGGCAAGTGGAAATAGCTAAAGTCCTCGTCCTTTTGGTGGGCACCGTCTATTCAAAGTGAGCAAACGAGATAAAGACGCGCTCCAAGGTATTTACCGGGCAAGGCCAGGAAGGGCAAGAAGCTCCATTCCTCTGGCAGATCGAGTTTCTCGAGGGTGTCTTGTTCTTTTGTCTTGGGTAACGGAGGCACGCAAAACTCGACAATGGGCCCGTAAGCGTGATGAAAACCGACAACGAGGAGAGCGGCGATGAGTGAATCTTCTGCCTCTGCATTAGACATTGTTTCGTTCTGCTGTTGTGTGTCCATGGCAAGGAAGGAAACCAAATAAAAAGTGAAACCTGGTCCGTCCATGCAATCATTTGCCGCCGCAGAAATTCAAAAGTGGGACGTCGCACAGATTTTACACGTTGCCAAAGCGAACCATGCCACGCAGCAACAAACTTTCGACATACAGTAACCCCTATTCCAGTGTGTATATCCACCATGTACACTATATCCATTGTGTAGAGCAAACTCTATTCTTAGTAAACCCTCACTCCCTGCACTTGAAACCGCTGCACGTGAACAGCTTAATACATTGAAATACATACACTCTGCAAATATGAACATCCAAATAAACACACGATTTTGAGTTTATTTCACTACACAAGCTAACTCTGCGCCTAGCTACGAGTCTTGCTTCTCTTCTGTTAAATTATTCAAATGCATTGTATATGTGTGTCCGGGCTATATACATTGAAGAACCTTACTGCACAATGCCAACTGCTGCTCCCTCTTTTAGTGAAACTGTATAGTCAAAAATTACCTCGTCTGTTACATCACCTCGTTTCTTGGAACGGTATAAGCAGCGCATAGCACCTCCACCGATAAAGCTGCCTCTCCCGTCAATAACACGCACGCAGCTTCATCACGCTCGAGCATATATGCGTTATCATATATACATACCGTGCCCTTTTCTTATATGCTTGTCCATACGATATGATAGCCATAGTAGGCCGTAATGTCCCCGTATCTGAAGCCTATACGGCAAGTTTAATCATATGAGGAGTTGCGACGTCGATACTGGCACTAGCTACCAAACTGTCTATGAGAGCTGCAACGCCTCGTAGATGCTCCACCGCGCTCCAGTAAACATAAGCCTGCACGCGCCTAAATCCCAATAGCAGCCCGGCATGACGATATGGTTACAGCAATATAAGAAAGCACAGAATGTAGAAGACCCCCCTTGCGAGAGTTGATAGCGGTTCATATGCCATTGGAATAAGAGTGTTTTCATAATGTAATAAAAAAGACTGTGTTTCACACGGATGTCCATCCGTCTAAAACCCGTCCGCGAATTAATAATCCTGCCTTTTTTTTCTTTTCTTCCTCATTCTTCGTTTAATTTGTCAGCAATTCTATACACCATGGTCCGAGTCGTTCTCAAGCCCACTCCCAAAGCCGACACCGACCACAAGTACGGCGCGGTCGTTGCCCAAGACAGCGAGTATCCCAAGCAGGGCTCTTCTCAAGACGTGGTCGTCGACTTGCAAGCGGTCGCGTTCAACCATCGGTAACAGTCTCCGGATGTGATGCAGGACGTGTACCCTCTTGCTAACTTCAACCCCCCACCCGCTCTACTCTTCAGTGACCTATGGATCCTAAAAGGTCAGTATCCAGGCATTGTGCCCGAGTCTGTGCTTGGCTCCGATGGTGTCGGCACCCTCCGAGACGCTTCTGCCAAGTATGGCAAGGGCCAACGCGTCCTCCTCAACCCTGGCCACGGCTGGGTGAGCAAGAAGGCCGGTCCAGACAACAAGTTTAGTATTCTCGGTCTGCTGCCGGACATTGGCACCTTTGCCGACAAGGTTGCCATCGACCAAGATGAGATCGTGGCATGCCCCGACCATCTGTCCACTACCGAAGCCGCTGCGCTTCCTTTGGCCGGTTTGACCGCATACCGTGCCACGTTCACCAAGGCGGAAGTCAAGGCAGGTGATTATATACTGATTACCGGTATCGGTGGTGGCGTGGCCCTTTTCGCGCTCCAGTTTGCCGTCGCGGCTGGTGCAAACGTCTACGTCTCGTCTAGCAGTAACGAAAAGATTCAGAAGGCCATTGCACTCGGCGCCAAGGGTGGTATCAACTACAAGGAAGGCAAGTTGTCATAATGACGTTTCTTTTGCGCGCATGACTCAAAAGTGTAAACATATCTCCAGACGATTGCATTGACACACTCGTGGCCAAACTGGGTGACAATCGCCTGTCTGCCATAATCGATGGTGCTGGTGGCCCTCTGTACGGAAAATACCACAAGGCTCTCGACGTGGGTGCGAAGGTCGTCCAGTACGGCCACACCGCGTCCCCTCAGGGTGTCAACTTTAACGGTCAATACTGGATCAAAAACATTGATTTCTGCGGTTCAACCATGGGCTCCCGCCGCGAGTTCCTGGAAATGGTCGCGTTTGTTGACAAACACAAGATTAAGCCCATTGTCTCGCATACCTGGAAGGGTCTTACTCAGGAAAACGTCGACAACGCTCTTAACGTCATGGCGTAAGTGAATTACCCGTCTTGACGCCGTTTCCATCTATACTGACGAACCCTATCTGCCTTTATAGTAACAGCGACCAGTTCGGCAAGCTTGTCATTGAATTGTAAAAGGGAGAGGAAGATTGTCCAAAATTAAATAAGTCGCACATGTCACTTAAAAGGAAGGAAGGGTCCTCCTGTATAATGCCGCATAAAAATTTAACTTACTTCTGTTTCGTAAGGGAGAGTGGGAGAGAGACCTCTGAGAGGGAGGTCCAAATGATTTTGCGCTAGCTCGAGCACTTCCTCCGACTTTAGAAATCTGTTGTCGACGTTCCACCTATTTGCAAATATCTACTGTAAGATTCCACACTCGTGCCAAGCAAGCAATCTGGTAACAACGGCCTCAAGGGCACTCAAAATTTGTCAATGTAGCGTTATATATCGTATGGTATGTTAACAAGTCTTTACTAATCGACCGTGACTATGGAGACAACATATAGACCATATATTCTAACATAAAGAATTAACAAAAATGGCCAGAATAAAGTGGATGGAACAACTTTTGCTTTATCCACTTGATCAGGACGCGCTAAAGCGGGACTTTATCTTCGATACGAGACAGCTCTAATATGACTCGTATCTCGATGTACATAATTAGATTACGCTACCTCACTTATGACAGTCAAGCCTGCCACGGACATTACCATCGACGATGTATCGGGTTTATAGGATGCTATACACTACAGATAGAAGCTGTGATAAAGAGCATCCTGACTAGCTTAAAGTGAATACATACTGCTTCTTCATGGCATATTAGTAAGCCAGTCGTGTGAAACAAGACTCCGACTTCCACTTCGATACACATGATTCATGTTGTCATTAACAGACGCCATCAACAGTCGGTGAGAGTACTATTGATCATTAGAACAGACAAACGGATACGGTCAGCATTATACTATCCAGAAATGAGCACAGGACCCCTAACGCCATCTAATTAAAAGTAATGACCACAATAAATTTATACATAGCGCCCGCACCTGCCCACACCCAGATTCTTTATGAAGATGAGTGACGCTGTAAAGAAACAGAGAGACCTAAATATGCCCATGCTTCCAAAATCTACCCTGAGAAGCGCTATATCAGGCGTGGTGGCAAAGGAGGACCTAGCTATTTGGGATCGAATTAATATTTGACACGATCGTCTTATCTCTACATGACGTCCTTCAAGACTTAGTGAGAGTGGAAACAGGATAGATCCACTATACCTATGAGTCGACGCTCGTGCTTTTATTTTGGGCTGACAGAGCACTGACATGTGGCCGATGGCTCATATTGCCGCAACGGGACGACATAGATCGTTATTAACGAACGCGTACGGCTATGGCGCATCCCAATAAACGCGCTACCCATCTCAGTAGAATTAGTAATACGACCTGAATCGAGTAGATGCTCAGAAAATCCCGCCACACAGCAATGAAGATATACTCGTACTTGTGAACATGAGAGCATCTGGATCAAGGCATGAGGAGACATATAGTGTCCTGGTATTTATCAGCGTTTTAAACACTAAACATTGCATAAGAGTAATTCGTACTGATATTTGTCAGCATTTGCATTACTTTTGATCCGATTCCACGAAGGGGTGCCGGTTAATTTAGATCCACGGCTATTCGAAAAATGGCATAAAACTGTCAAACTCGATCATGCATTTCTATATCTTCTTTTGATTCCACTTAACTACATCTGCAAACCATGGTTAAAGTTGTCCTCAAACCCACTCCCACAGCCGGGACCAACTACAAGTACAGCGCGCTTGTTGAAGAAGATACCGAGTACCAGAAGCAGCGCTCACCTCAGGATGTGCTCCTTAATGTGCAAGCTGTCGCGTTTAATCATCGGTAAGAGGCTTCAGGTACATACGCACTGAGTACCCTGTGCTAACCACGCTACTTTTTAGTGACCTTTGGCTCATCAAAGGCCAGTATCCAAACCTAGTGCTTGGGTCTGTACTCGGAGCCGACGCCGTTGCGAGTCTGCAAGAAGCTAGCTCCAAGTTTGGCAAGGACCAACGCGTCCTCATCAACCCAGGCCGCCACTGGTTGACCGATCCGCGGGCCCCCGAAGGTACATTCAATATTTTCGGCCTTCTCCCGGACATTGGTCTTTTCGCCGACAAGGTTGCCATCGACCAAGATGAGCTCGTGGCATGCCCCGACCATTTATCCACTGCCGAAGCCGCTGCGCTTCCTTTGGCCGGTTTGACCGCATACCGTGCCCTGTTCACCAAGGGAGAAATCAAGGCAGGTGATTACATACTGATTACCGGTATCGGTGGTGGTGTCGCCCTTTTTGCGCTCCAGTTTGCCGTCGCGGCTGGTGCAAACGTCTACGTCTCGTCCGGCAGCAACGAAAAGATCCAGAAGGCCATTGCACTCGGTGCCAAGGGTGGTATCAACTACAAGGAGGGTAAGTACCGGCTTGACTCTGTGATTTTCCAAAGACTGAAATGTTATTTACACGGTTAGACGGCTGCCTTGATAAGCTTTTGGAGAAGACGGGTGGCAACCTCCTGTCCGCCATCATCGATGGTGCTGGTGGTCCTCTGTATGAGGAGTACCACAAAGTTCTCGTTGAGGGTGCGAAAGTCGTCCAATATGGACATACGGCGACCCCGCAAGGCGTCACTTACAGCCTTCCCTACTGGATCAAGAATATTGATTTTGTTGGCTCGACCATGGGCTCCCGCCGCGAGTTCCAGGAGATGGTCGCGTTTGTCAACGAGCACAAAATTAAGCCCATTGTCTCGCATACCTGGAAGGGTCTTACCCAGGAAAGCGTCGATAACGCTTACAATGTCATGGTGTAAGTGCACTATCGACAGTCTAAGGCCGTTCTCGATTGATACTGACGCAACCTATTTGTCTTTTAGCAACAGCGACCAGTTCGGAAAACTTGTCATTGAATTGTAGAAAAGAAAACATCATTCCTAGCTAGTAAAAGAATACACTTTTTTTTAACAAATTAAGGATTTACATGTATAACATTGCCTATGAGGAAAGTTATCTTGCTTTTATTATGTTGGGCCACGCACACCTCGTCCAAATCTCAATACAGGGCTCTCCTGCAGCTGTTCTGGCTTTTGTTCTGATACTCTCAAAATGACAGCTTTCAAAAAAAAGAAAGTAGTGAAAACGCGTCGACTTTGAGGAAAGTGATGTACACTCTGGATCGCTAGTCACCTTAAATCTCCCACTTCCCTCCCTTTCCTATCCAACCGTGCACGCGCCACCCCGGATTTTTGTCTGTTCATCTAAAACTACACTAATGGATTTCTCAGAATGAGTATCGTCCGCCCGTGTACGTCGTACACGGGTCACCCCTCAGTCTCCTACCCCAGTGTGACCACCTGCTTCACCTTATATTCAGGGTCACGCTGATTTATGAAATAATTTTGATCTTGCTCTCCAGGAACATGGCGGCCTTTGTGAGGACCATATATGGATATTACAGCTAAGTTGAGGCTGACCTTTGCCCGTCTCGCGTCTGCTATGTTCTTGCGTCGGCATAATTTGCAATAGGCTCCGCCGTCCGGTAAGATCTACGGGTAAAAGCAATTTTATCATTCAGCTATGTATGGGGAGAAAGCATCGCAAACTTCGACGGAGGATACCAGTATCTCATCACGGACCAGGGAGATCTCTGGCGGTACGGACGAGGGGGGGGATGAGAAAAAGAAGGGTCTGTGTAATACTCTATGCAAGGAAGAATAATGAACGGGGATATTCATACCGCCGTGAAACCGGCACCCGGCTGACTGAGAAGGGTGAGCATTTAGTAACGACGCATGTATCCTGCAACTCAGATGTAATAGAGCTATGCAGTAAAGTAACCTACAAGCAGCAGAAACCGGATGCTTCTGATCATGCAAGCAGTGTATAACCATTCCCGATTTTGAGAAAAAAAAACCGACAAGGGCTATTCGCGTTCCATGGACGCGGAAACCACAAGGAGAGACCAAAAAGAACGGATGAAGGAGATGAGCCGGGAAAGTTGACCGCTATTTCATTTAGTGTAAGCAAGTGCGTGGAAAAGCACTCTATTTTTTTTTTTTTTTCCTTGTCTCATATTTAGGGGGATCCGGCGGAGAGGGATGAGGAGGCACCCCACTCATACTTTTTTGACATGAAATTGGAAGGGGTAAAGAGAAAAAAAATTGGCAGCCTCGTTTTGTGTACATATACCTTACTTGCTATTACTTGCTTGCTTATACCTTGTTACGAGTGGGTGGCCACGTACATCATTATCCATTTCTTCTTTTTTCTTCGTTTGTACATTTTGTTCTGTCCTTCTTCCTTTTTGTCTTTTTTCGACTCTTTTCGACTCTTTTTGTCTTTTTTTTTTGTCTCTTTGTCGTTTGCTTCTTTTTTTTTCCCAACTACAAAAGAGATCAAGCTGTTTACAGTAGGTTGAGTTGATGCCCATTGTAACTTCCAAAAAGCCACGACCGCTCTCGGTCGATTCTAGCCTGTGCCTCAAACCCAACTCGCGCAGACTTGACGGTGTCTCATTATCCCGGTGTCTCAGGGCCGATTTGACCGGTACAATAATAATTAGAATATCTTATTGTCTTGTTTGGATGTACTCATCTACATGACATGCAGAACTCCATAGTCTACAGCAACGACGACAGTATGAGCAAGAGGAATCAGCACTTGGTTTTGAGCCATTTTCCGGTCCGTCGTCTTCGCGACGCCTCGTCTTTGGCAAGGCAATCAAGTCGATCCTTCAGAAACTCCGTGCGGTAAAAACCTTAAAGATAGCAGTTGCATAACTTCGGGCTCATAAATCTACAGCACAGCAGCAAGAAACCGCAGCCAACATGTGACCCAGACTTATTGACCACCACCGCTGCTGCTGTCAAGCATGCGGCCAACCAGTCCCAGAAGCACTCGCTTCCAAAGCGAATGCGACGCACCTTGTCGGAACAACAGCAAAGAACAAGTCATACAGAGTCCACCAATCAGGTCGATCTTCACTTTGTCACAGAAGACGAGCGCCACCACCACCTGTCGGCTATTACAGAGCCCGAATCGTTTTTTCAGCCCGACGACGACGAGGAAAACGAGATACCAGTGACAACACCTGCCGTAGAAGACATACCACCACCGAGTCCAAGGAGAACCAGCCCATCGGCACGTAAAATGAACAGCAGCAAAAGAAGGAGCAGTCATAATAAGCGCACATCGCGGTACTATCGGTTCAGTGTCATGAGCAAGGAGACCTCTGTGTGCTCCACCCGGTCCAATGGCTCCATCTACAGCACTTTTGCTTGCTGTGCCTCTCCTGAGCCTCAGGACAATCGAGAGTCTTCCACCTTCGCATCCACGCAGTCGGGTGACATCCAGCAGGCCTGTATCGCCCACGAACCACTGCAACAACAACGACAGAATGATATCCCCAGTGACAATAGCACTCAATCCACCGACATATCCTCCTCTTTTTCGTCTGTGGCCAGCGTAAGCCACCATCATGCAATTAGCCCGAGCACCAGCAGTAATAAGAACGATCTCAGTGATGCACACGCCAGGGAAGAAGATGAGACGTCGTTGACAGTCACTCACCTGTGGGCTAATGATGGTCATGTCTGCCCACCCCAAGACGTGGCAGAATGGATGGGCACAAAGTAAGTTAATCAATAATAATCTAGTATGCAGCAAGTTTCATCTTTTTCTTGTACTTATTTATTTATTTATTTATGTAGCGATCCTTACCGGGCAACTGTACTCGAGCATTACATGCAGCGTTTCGAGTTCCACAACGACCGCCTCGACCATGCGTTTCGGAAGCTATGCAGGAAGCTTTATTTTAAGGCCGAAGCCCAACAGATGGACAGAATCATTGAGGCATTTGCTCGTCAGTACCATGCCTGCAATCCCGACCACGCAGTCCTCCGGAGCTCAGGTACAAGAGAGAACATATCTTCTTATCTAATCCTTTGGAGCTCCCCCTATTGATGCTTTATTTATTGGACAGACATCATTTATGCTATTGCGTACTCCCTCTTGCTGCTCAACACAGACCTCCATGTAGTGCAGGATAACCATCGCAGAATGACGCGGCAGAAGTTTGTACGTCACACATTAGAGACAGTCTGCCGCCTCACGCATGGCCAGGAGCCCGCGGCTGTCCGCTTTCGCGATATGTTTCCTATAAGTGAGAGCATCCTCTCCGCCCTCTCGACTGCCTCCAACGTGCCCTCTTTTTGGCCCCGGCGCTCCTACAGCTGGCGAAGCATCGGCAGCGGAGTCGATGAATCCAAGATAGATTATAAGTCCGAACCATCCATGCGACCGCACAAGGCGTGGCTCATCGAGCTGGAGGATTTACTCAAAGTAAGCGAAACAAAAAAGGAAGGGTCACACATAACGGAGACTCACACATGCACGCACGCGCACCTGGCAGGACCTCTATACATCGATACGTGCCCAACAAATTGAGCAAGCCGAGCTGCCCAAGCGCAACGAGCCTATCAAAGTAGTACGACGCAAGCCAGGCAAGATCCGCCTGTCTGCCATCAATTACCAGCAGCAGGAGCAGCAGCGGCTCCAGATGATTAAGGCAGCCACTACCGAAGACCTGACCCGGTGCGACACCGCGGCTGTGCCCACGGCCGAGTCGAGCTACTCACTGCCGCCGAACCCCATGCCGAGTCCACCGGTGTGCACGCTTGTCCAGCCCACGCGCGAGGGTGTCCTTATGCGCAAGCATGTTATGGAGTCAAGTGACCGTAAGGCCAAGCTGCGACAGTGGCAGCCCTGCCTTGCCCGCGTCCGAGACGGCACCCTCGAGATGCAACCCACGCCCGACAAGGACAAGCGCCGGAGCGTGCTGCTCTGGTCGCGCCGACACGACACCGAAAGCATTGATTTAAAGCACGCGCTTGCGAGCAATGTCTCGCCGCCTATCGCGCAGCACCAGCGCCACGCGCATGTCCTCAGCTTGCAAACCGCGTCTGGCGCCGTCTGGCTGCTCGAGGCGCCTGATCTGTTTACGGTCCTAGAGTGGGTTGCGTCCTGCAATTACTGGGCCGCGCTTCTCAGCAAAGAGCCGCTACCTGGAGGGATAAGTAATATTGACTATGGCTGGACCCCGGGTGAAGCGGGCGAAGTGCCGGACTGGACGGCACCGATGCCGTGTACGGTGGCAAGTGCGCTGCCTAAGGACCAGCAGCGTGCGGCGCTGAATCAGTATGCGCTTTCCCTTCATCAGGAGCTGGAAGAACACCGCCGACTCAGAAGTGTAATTGATGAAAAGGTATACTATGGCCTTTTGCATAGCGACTTGGTACCCATGCTCACGCTCTTCATACCAGTTCTCTAGTCGTGCTTCTTCTCTGAGAAGGACCAAGGCCTTGACCAACTGGGACCGCAAGACGCAGTATCTCATGCATGAAATGATCAAGATCCGGACGTACTGTGATATCCTGGACCGTGTGTAGCATAATGTACTATTATATACTTCTATTATCTGGCTGTTCTGCCTTATATTTTTGAACAACATGAATGAATCGATCTGAATTAGAGAACGCGGAGTGATTGCGTACTGCTTGCATGACAGGGAAGAAAAAATTTTTTCTGCTCAAGGCAAGCCCGCAGTCCCGTTCATTCTCTACACGAATTAATCATGTCTGGCAGACAAGGTATAAACAGAAGCTCATTATTGGCTTTCGTTATGCTCATGGCATCTTTAAGGTGGTAAACTTAAGCCTCTCAAGCAGGGCAAGAAGAAGCAAAGCGACCTGGATGAGGTAAGAAAGAAAATCGTCTACTGCGAAACGATGAACAGCGAAATTCAACCATCTGCTTTAGGATGATCTTGCTTTTAAGAAGAAGCAGCAGGAGGAGGCCAAGAAGCTCAAGGAGCTCCAGGCCAAGGCTGCTGGCAAGGGCCCTCTCAGTAAGTGACGATAGTATCCCTACGAATATTGTATGTAGCTCACCCATATCCTGGCAACAGTGAGCGGTGGCATCAAGAAGAGCGGCAAGAAATAAGCAACTCCTACTTTACCATCTCACAATCTTACAAACTAAACACACAACGCAATACAATACAATATACAAACACATATACTTTATGTGTTTACCCATAAAGTTGTGTTATCTTCTGTGGTTGCATGGTGTGATGGACTTAAATTGGCAAAATAGCGAGCCTGTACATGTAAACGCACCCCCTTGCGCTCGCCGAGCCAATGATCACAGACCCAATGCCCCTCACACTTTTGTCAGGAGCAACAAAAGAACAATGAAAGTCAAACACTCTAATGACATACAGACTTTGTGTTCCCGCGCACACTACACACATGTGCAGACAAAGCGTGTCTTCTTGGTGCATACCTTCTGCCTGCAGCCTGAACAATGAAAATAAACGCATCAGCATATAAAGAAATCCACCATACTTTCATTTCTTTACTTTCTTTCATATCTGCTTTCCAATACCATGCTTACCGCTAGCACCCAACTTAAGCACGCGCTGCCTCAGGGCGTGATCCACAACAACCATCAGCTCCGTCTGAATGTAAACCCAGAGACCTATGCGCAGCCGATCAGAAAGGATAAGGAACAGGTAGCAGGGAGCACAAGGTAGAGGCACGATGAGCGCATGTGCTGATTAAAATAAGATCTTGTTGGAGCCTTACGAGTACTTGATCTCCCACCCGGGCAAGGATATTCGTTCTGTCATGATCAGCGCCTTCAACTGCTGGCTCCAGGTGCCCCAGGACAAACTGACTGTGATCACCAAGGTGATTGGGATGCTGCATTCGGCAAGTCTCCTGTAAGCTATCCATCGTCAATTTGATCTTCAATACCAACCCATTTTTTCTTTTCTTAGCATTGATGATGTCGAAGACGATTCTGAGCTGCGCCGCGGCGTGCCCGCCGCACATCATTTATTTGGTCTCCCCCAAACCGTCAATTGTGCCAACTATGTCTACTTTTTAGCCCTCCAAGAGATCAACAAGCTCGACAGCCCTTCCATGGTTCAGATCTATACAGGTAAATTCAAGTGTATGCCCTGTGACAAAAAAGAAAGAGTCATTTGACCCACTGCTTCTCCTTCTCTAATAGAGGAATTGCTCAATCTGCACCGTGGACAAGGTGAGTGTTCCTATAAACGGAACCATACATATCGATGCAACACAAAACTCACCCACTATTTGTGTGCAGGTATGGAGCTCTATTGGCGTGACACCATGACGTGCCCGACGGAAGAAGAGTTTATCGAAATGGTCGACAACAGTAAGTACAAGGAACTTCCATAGGCAGCAAGAAATAATACCTTTTTTTTCTGCAGAGACGGGAGGTCTGCTTCGCTTGGCTGTGAAGCTAATGCAAGTCGCAAGCGAATCGGAAACGTAAGTGATGATCCAGCTATGGCGGGGCGTTCGGGACCCCTTGAAAATGCAACACACTTAACACATGACTTTAGAGACTACACGAGCCTTGTGAGCAAGATTGGTATCCATTATCAAGTGCGTGATGATTATATGAATCTGCAATCCAAACAGGCAAGTCATAACAATGAATCAGCCCACGTGTGTCTTACCCTTCCCGTCCAGTATGCAAATAACAAGGGTTTCTGTGAGGACCTGACCGAGGGCAAATTTTCGTTCCCCATCATCCACTCCATCCGGGCCGATCCCTCCAACCGACAGCTCCTCAATATCCTCCAAAAACGTTCCAACTCGGTCGAGCTGAAACAGTACGCGCTGCAGCTTCTCGAACGCACCCAGACGTTTGCTTATTGCCGGCAGTACCTTACCGACTTGGAGGCCCGCGTGCGTGAGGAGATTCAGGACCGGGGTGGCAACATCATGCTCGAAAAGATCATGGACTCCTTGGCTGTTCGTGAGGACTAGAAAGAAAAAAGCTCGGCTTTTACCCCTCACCGTCTTTTCCTTTTTCTGTACTTGCACACATGGTAAAAGCACAAATATACACAGACACCGACGTATCACACCCTATCGCATTCTTGTTTTGCGCAATTAAATCTACTTTGAGATGATACACGGGGTACACTATTTTGAAATGACTGCTTGCTTATTATAGTTTTGACATTTTCCGGGCCTGCTGGTCTGTGCACTACTATGACTAGATGCCAATGCTGCAAGTGGTCCTTGCTATCATTTGAGAGAGCGTGACTTGACCGATACCTTTTGCTAGATCAAGCGTTTTCGTTCTCGGGAGAGGTTCCCATTTTTATTCCAAGGTAGACAGGTTTTAAATATATCGTCGCGTCGGCCACCATGATCCAAGACAGTGATTTTCATCGATACAGTAAGTGTATCCTGTGGTCTACGAGAGCATGCGTGACAAGCGAGCCCCTACTACTTTTGATAATTTCTGCTATCTTGACTGTTTTCCATATCTCTAACATCGAAGCCCACGGAGTAGGACGATACGTGTCTCATATAGCTGGCGGTGGATCGCATGTCTTGGCTTCTCAGATAGTTCAGATTACCTGCTGTGTGATGATCATCGAGTAGAAGGCCTTTTTTTACATTGACAGCTTTCTATTTGTCTGACAGCACAATCTATCCATATTTCGACAGAAAGTACGAAAAGGCTGAGGATGAATTTTCACACGCCCGTAAACATCATGGAAGGGGCTCTGGGATCCCATCTTTTTTGATTACTACCTCTTCCATATCTAAACAGAGTTCCTTATGCAGTGTGTTTTATTTGTCTTGTTTTGTCTGTATACTCGACCATGGACCGATACTGACCCTTATATTTTGGTCATTCTACGAGTGTGGGATATTCATTTGCTATGCATGGGTGCCCAGAGCATGTACGTAGTTTAGCAAAAAAAAAAAAAAAGTAGCGTACGCAGGCACCTCCGACACGGAAACGGAACAAGCTCTTTTGATGGAAAGAACCAAAATTATTGGCTTAAAGCCGTGTGAAAAATGGAGGGACAAGCTGGGTCATCTTGAACGCACCTTGTCTCCGCAAGTGTTTGGCCCCCATGCGCGTACCCCACGTTGTTTGTTTGGTCGCTTTCTCACGCAAGGTCCAGAAAGAATGAACCGGAGGCTGATGAGGGAGGCGTCAAAGAAGACAACCGAGCGCCCACCGTGACCAGAGCCTTTTTTTTCGGCTCTCTTTTTCGCCTTGTGCTCCTCCTCCTCCACACATTCACGCGTTTTTTGGTCAAATTGATTGCCGTCCCCCACTTAAGGTTTCGCAAGAAGCGCGATTGGCTAAAAAAATCAACAAAACTCACAGCTCACACACACACCCGCTGAGTCGAGCAGCATATATAAAAGCGTTCACGCCTCACTGTCACAAGCCGATAAGATAAGATCCTTTTTTTTTTCCTGCTCAACTTTTCTCTCTCTCTTCTTTACCAAAACAACCTTTTCTCCTCTCTCTCTCTTCGTATGACTTGCTCACTCGCCACGCCCGCTGTCTCGCATAGCGCCTCGGGATGTTCTTTTTGCGGTGTCCCGGGTCACATTGCCTGGAATTGCCCCAAGCGCCACCGGCCTCGCTAAATCGACAATCAAGCTGCCGCGTTCATGCACGTCACATATAGCCTATACCAAGGAGGAGGAAGATTCATTATCAGCTCTACTTACTCTCTTCAATTTTTTTGCATTCGTTTTCATATGATCTGCATATCATCTTACACGTTCACACTTGCTTCATTTTTTTTTCTTGATAGTCTGCTATATATCCTTCATAGTGTGCATACTCCATTCATTTTTTCATCGACTACTATGTATTATGTTGCTTGACCCTATCATTACTAGTCCCTCTCTCTACCTTGTACTCATGGGCATCCATTCATTTTTGTTAAAGTATGCAGTTCAACCATAGGAGAGCCGCATTATGTCCATTGCATGTGTGTTGTGTGGGGGGAGACAAGTAAAACGAGTCCCCGGTCCTAGCGATTACACAAGGCGAACAAACACGTCGTCGTGTCACCCTTCATGTATCGGAACTCGCACACTCTGTTCTTACTCTTATACTCTGGCGACGGGATAACAGACCCGAGCATATGCACAGTACACAGAGAAGACCCGTTTCAGGGTTTCGATAAAACAAAAAAAAAGGGGGGACGCAAGAGCCGATGGCATAAAGGCAGAAAGGGGCAGATAAGGGTCGCCAGGCAACACCATTTCATCTCTTTCGATTTTTCTTTTTATAACCATTCAAGCTGCAGAATCTATTTGCTCTATTTCCTTCACGAATACCCAAATGTCAGTCGCGGACAATACCTTCCCAACGGCCGATGGAAGGATCTGATTTTAATTCGGGCTTGTAAAAACCATTTATAAAAGCGTAACAACAAAATAAGGATGAGAGACAAAGAGGGAAAAAGAGTATGTTTCTTTCCCACTATTTGCTTTCGCATCTTTTACAATGCTACTCGGTCCATCGTCACCTGCTCGGCTGTCACCCGCACGCAGGCGCGAGAAGGGATAGCATCCGTTTTTTGAGCTCCGCATAGCCGTGCCTGGTAGCGTGCCTGGCAGTCTTGGACGATCTTTTCCACCGATGTATCTGAAACAAGACGAACAATTCGGTCGGGACAGGTAAAACTGGCGAGCATCAATGAATATTCGCCCTCGGTGTCGTCATACAAATGATCCACCGAAATTTGAAACAAGTGCAGCCGTTCATCACCCAGGCTATTGGGGCGAACCTCCCATTCGTCGAGTTCCAAATCATAGGGATCGCCCTCGTCGTGGGTGAGGTAGATCACTGGGTACTCGAGAAGCCAGCCCGTCAGCGCCACCATGCATGTCGGAACGATGTCGACTTGATGGAAGACATCAGGCGTCTCAAGGCGGTGGATCCACTCAAGCAAGACGGACGGGCAAGGTTTCTATATAAGCAATAAGCAACGGATTCAATATTTGTAAAAATCCAGGATTAGGGGGGGGAGGAGGGTTTGCATCGGGGTTGCTGAGAAATAGGATCATCGTCGAAGTACGTGAATGAATCGCTTACCTGCGCAGGAGGACCCCTTCCCAGCACGTCGACGTAGATCCATTGATCAGGTGCCTGGAGTGTCTGCTGAACATGCGTCTGTAGGCGCTTGGCGTGACACAAAAACGTGTAGCGGTCTCTGAATTGCAGCACGATGAGGTGCTGCCCGTGCGGGTGCTTCGAATGATACAAAAAGTGAAGATAAGTGGTGTTGTAGTGGTGGTGTCGAAACTGCGTTTATAATAGGACTACTTTTTTTTTACCTTGCGTAGTAGGTCTAGCAACGCACGCGCTCGTGAGGGGGACACATAGGCAACGTCGATGAGATGGGCGGCTCTAATCCAATAAAAACAAAGAAACAAGGAAAAAAAAATAGATTACAGTGGACAGGGTGAGCAGTGAATGTGCGAACGAGAGTGGGGGTTTTTGCGTGAGAGAGATAAAAAAAGAAAAAGAAAAATGAAGGTGTAAGCACGCCCATTTTTTTGTCTCCATCCTATACGCTTTTCTTTTTCATTGTCCATATCCTAGGTTACCTCAAACCCAATGCCACGCAGGCGACGGCTGTCCACGTAAGAAGGGTCAACGTACATTATGTGTTTGTGTATCTTTTTTTTTACCATGCGCCAAGGAGCGGATAGTCAGAGGAGGCAATCTGATGTCTTTGAAACTGAGCGCGAGGGCCGACTGGATGGAGGACTGCATTTGGTTGGGTTTTGGACCTGAAATTGGTTTCGGTTCAAGGGGAGCAAGTTAAAAAGTCTATGATTGGAAAACAGGAGTCAGGCAAATTACGGGTGACCCCGCCGACTGAAAGGAACAAACGAGCCTCTCTCCAATCATAAGTAACTAATTATCCTCTTCCAACCCACCCCCCAAACTCGATCAGCCTTTTCTTCCTTTCTCTGGGTTGGGTGTCGTCTTCTGTATCCTATCCCATCTCTCGCTCTCTCTCTCTTTTCTCTTTTTTAAGCTCTCCTTTTCCCGTACTTTTTGTAGCCCACCCACTCCACCTCTTTTTATCGCTTTTCTTTCTTTCTCTCTTTCTCTTCTCTCTTTTTACTCCCTTCCTCCTCCCCCTCCTCTCTTTTCTATTTTCTGACTCCCCTCCCTCCCCCCCACTTGACCCCACCCCTTCTTTCTCAATGTCTCCTCCCTCGTCTGTTCCTTTCTCTCACATCCTACAGCGCTCGAGACTCGCTCTTTCCAAGCTCAACCAGACCAAGGAATCCAACTCGAATCTGCCTCAGCCCTCGTCTTCTCAATTCCGCATCTCCACATCGCTTGCCTCTGTTGACGGCGCCCTGACCAGCAGCACTTCTATCACTTGCACCAAAGACGAACGGCCCACCATGCCTTCTCGCTCGTCCACCACCACCACATCCACATCCACATCCACAGCTCAACAGCAGCAGCAGCAGCAGCAGCAGCAGAGTCAGTCGCTGGTCGGCTCATCCTCGTCCACCTGCTCCAAATCACACGCCAGCCCATCCGCTCGCCATCTCTTCAAACTCGCCAACTACCACCTGTTTGGTCGTCGGGGATACCCCAAGGCACCGACGGTTGCGATGGCTTACTTTAAAAAGGCAGTCCAGCTGGGACATGCAGAGGCGGAAGGTGTGCTCGGCTTTTGCTATGAATTCGGTCTTGGCACCGAAAAAGACTTTGTTCGGTCCGAGCGCCATTACATTAACGCAGCCAAAAAGCAAGATGGCTTGGCCATGGCCCGCCTTGCCTTCCTCCGCAAATATGGCCGTCCGCACGTCAAAATCGACCGCGCCGAAGCAGAGGAATGGGCAGACAAGGTCAGAGCCATTGCCCACACGAACCCAGTCAACTGGATCGTCGAGGCCGCCACCCTCGATGGCGACGCAGCCGCCCAGTATTGCCTGGGCGTTTGTTACCATGACGGCGTCGGCATGCCCAAGGACGAGCACGCTGCGTTCCGGTGGTACAAGGCGAGCGCAGACCAGGGCAACGCACGCGGCCAGGGCATCCTCGGCTACTGCTACGGCGAGGGCTTTGGCGTGACCAAAGACGAGGTCGAGGCCATGCGGTGGTATCGCCTCGCGGCCGCCCAGGGCGAGACCGTCGCGATCTACAACGTCGGCTACTGCTACGAGGACGGCATCGGCGTCGACAAGAACGTCAAGGAGGCCGTCAAGTGGTACCGCATCTCGGCCGAGCAGGGCAATGCCTTTGCCCAGAATTCGCTTGGCTACTGCTACGAAGATGGCATTGGCGTCGAGCAGGACCTCTCTCTGGCGGCCATGTGGTACAAAAAGTCAGCAGAACAAGGCTACCCTTGGGCCGAGGTAAGTCACCACACCTTTTTCATGATGCCTTTTTTTTTTTCATGCTGACTCTTGTTGTTATTATTCTCTATTTTACTTAGTGCAATCTCGGCTACTGCTACCAGAACGGCATTGGACTTCCCAAGGACGATGTCCAGGGCGCGCACTGGTACCGCCGTGCGGCGATCCAAGGCCACGCCCGGGCGCAGCATAACCTCGGCTTCTGTTTCCAGAACGGCATCGGTGTCGAGCGTTCCGAGACGGAGGCCGTCAAGTGGTATCGACGCTCGGCCGAACGCGGCAACATTTTTGCGTATCATTCCCTCGGCTACTGCTACCAGAACGGCATCGGCGTCCCCACCAACGAGCAGGAGGCCGTCTTTTGGTATTATCTCTCCGCCGAAGAGAACCACGCACCTGCACAACTCTCGCTCGGCTACTGTTACCGCAATGGCATCGGCGTCCCCAAGAACGAGCGTGAGGCCGTCAAGTGGTTCAAACGCTCGGCCGAACAGGGCAACGCGCTCGCGCAAAACTCGCTCGGCTTCTGCTACGAGGAAGGACTGGGTGTCAAGAAGGATTGCGCACGCGCGGTGTATTGGTATCAGAAATCAGCCCGCCAAAAGAACCCGTGGGCCCAATGCAACCTCGGCTTTTGCTACCAGAATGGCATCGGCGTTGACCAAGACGATCACAAGGCGGTCTACTGGTACCGCCAGGCTGCCGAACAGAACCATGCGCGTGCGCTTGACAAGCTCGGCGTCTTGCTCCAGTCCGGTGTGGGTGTCGAGCGCGACCTTGACGCGGCGTTTGCGCTGTTCAAGCGCGCAGCCGAGCAGGACCATGTCGCAGCCCAGTACCATCTTGCCAATTGCTACGAGAAGGGCCTTGGGTGTCCTGTCGATCTCCACGAGGCCACCCTCTGGTTTGAACGCGCTGCGATGGGTAAGCTAAACCTATTCATGTATTTCTCGGACTGTTTTATTGACGCATTCATCTTTATAGCCGGCTGCCGAAACTCTCACGAACGGTTGCGTCGTTTACTTTTCCGGGTGTGTTTGTGGGCCCCAGGCTCGTCGAACCCGTCCATGAACGAGGACGACCTGATCTGCTCTGGGTTCATCAGTGGACATGCTGCGCCGGCCGCCTAAAGCATGCTTCCCTTTATTTCATTCATCCAACATCCCTTTTTTACTACTGTCTCACTTTCACACCGTCTAATTCCATGTCCCACCCTTTCACCCCCTTACTTTCTTGGGGGTGTTTACTTTCTTCTCACTTGTTTCCATGCGGCGGCTATTATTCCATCCAACCCCATCCAACAAACAAAATCACTAGCACTCACTCACTCACACACAGCACACACCTTGTTACATAAGTCTCTTTCTTTTTTTTCTTTCTTTCCTTTCTCTTTCTTTCTCATATCAAAGTCCCACCCTAATCATAAATGTGGTCATTCCAGTTAGAAATGCTTTTTTGTTTTGACTGAGTACCAAGGCGGATCAACGCAGATTTGTGCAACCCAAAAAAAAAAAAAAAAAAAGGGCATGACCAGCTTTGGGGAGCTGTTCGCCCCTGTGTTCAAGTGAATACCGAAAAGCAAGGCGGCGTTGGAATTGTTCAGTGTGCAGATGCAGACTGCATATGCACAGCGGCGGAGGGTCGAAACAAGCGGTGGCTGTACATCGGACAGGACGTTCCTCGTATAGTGAGTATATCAGCCTGTTGTACCTGATGCTTGGAAAGACAGAGAGAAGGAGAGAAGCAGGCTGGTTGCATGAGAACCAGTCACGCACACATCACACGAGAAGCAAGAGATAAGTCAAAAAGAGAAAGAGGCAAATTAAAGTGCGGTTTCTCTGTTGGGTAAAAAAAGAGATCACGTCATGCAATCATATAACACAGCGCAAGTACTGTAGTGTTCACACAACGAGGTCTTCGACTGTTCCAGAAAAAGCCTTAAAAGAGAGGGCGTGTGATATTTTATATTGGGAGTTCATATGTGCTGAGTGCGCCAGTGGCTCGTGAAAATAAAAAAGAGAGGGCGTTCACATCACGTGTCAAAATGAACGTGGTTTTAGATTGCTTGTTTTAGACCGCTGCCTTATTTCACGAATGAACATGACCCACTCGAACGATTCGCTGGACATGTCCAGTGCATCGCTCGTCGATGCGCTGCCTACACCGCCTCCCAGTCATGACGACGAGCCGCCACCCACGCCTGCACCGCAGGACCTCTACTACGCTTACGAGACAAGGCTCTCGCAGAGCAGCTACCGCACTGATACCTCCGCCAGCTCTGTCCTCGAGAGGCGCCGCAAAAAGCAGAAAGAAGAGGAAGAACGTGCCCGGGCCGAGCGGGCGCCTTCACGACGGCAGCTGCTCTGGGGCCACGTCAAGTCACTGACGCTAGCCGTCATTCGCTTCGTGCTCAAGAACAACAACTGGGCCCTGACGATAAATTTGCTGCACCACCTGTGGCGGGCCCGTGTCCTCTTAATTCAGCCTTACAAGCGCACGCTGCGTGCAGTCGCAAAAGGCGAACCTCAGCGGTGGGCCAAATACGCTTGGCGGGATGCAGTCCGCCTGCTGGGCGTCATGCACCTCTTCTTTGCCATGCTCACTGGGTTTGCCCTCAAGCGCCACCGCGTCTCGACAGACCGCTCTGCGCTTCTGCTGCTTGCACTTGCTTCGATCGGCCAATCCACCTCGAGGGCCTCTGCTTATTGGCGCTCCGGTGCTACTTATACCCTCCGTGCCCTGCGTGACGCTGGTGTCCTGGACGCCGTCGTCTTTTTCGTCACTTCCATTGCTTTTTCTAAAACCGCACGCCGTACCGGTCGACTTTTCTAGATTCATTGTCATCTTACTCTGTAGTAATTCCTATTCCTCTTGCCATAAGACACAGTCTCCGTTCGATACCACACTAAAACAATGAAGCCTTACACAATACTACTATTGTGTATATTTCATGTCCTCCCTCCTTATTGTGCGCAAATTAATAATTCATCTCAATGGCTAAACCCTCAGCCGTTTCAGCGGAAAAGGACCTTATCTCTGTACATACGTGGCGTTTACATTGCATACTGTACTCTGTCCTGGATATGACTTTTTGGTGGTCTGCTGGATGGTACCTTTTTTCCAAGCCCGCCCCGCCGCACTGGCCGACACTTCTCCAGGTCCGCTCCCATTTGCCACTCCGTAGTGCGCATGCTTCTCTCTATCGCCCTAGGCTCTCCATTCCATCACAATCCTTTGAAGAAGGAGACGGGTATTTCTCAATGGTCTGAATGTAAACACCTTTGCGTTTATAAGCTGAACGTATTACATGGCTAAACCCTCAACCGTCTGTACGGGTGACACCTTGTCTATCGTGTGGCGTGGAGGGGCGTGACACATTCTTCACGGCCCTTTCACAATCTTCCTGTCTTTCGCGATCTAAATAATAGTATGTCTAGACCTTTATCGAAAAAAAAAATTTTTTCTGTCCATAGCATTCTAGTCTGTGACCTTTGAATAGTATCTAGAAAAATGTATGACATGATGATGATAAGTAAAGGCGTAGGATGACAAAGTGTCATCCCGGTTTAGAAATGGGGGCAACGCATAAATAAAGCAATTCAATTACGTAGGCAGGAGATAAGGCACTCATGAAAAAAAGAAAAAAAGTTTATTTCCTTAAAAGAGATAACCACACGGTCAGCCAGACACACAGTACATGTCCGATCCCCTCATTCTGCCAAGTGTTTAAGACTAGCCGCATAATTCGCTCGAGAGTATAAATACTCCAAGATTCTTGCCTTTCTCTTTCCAATATCACACACATTACCAAGTTTCTCTCTTTCTCTCTTATTCAAACTCAAAGAACTCTTCAAGATGGCCACTTCCATTGTTTCCCGCATGCTTTTCAAGAAATCCGCCGTTGGCTCCACCTCGACCGACAAGGTTGTCGAACCTATTCAAGCCAAGAAGCAATGCAGTCCTCAAGAGAAGCACAAGTTCCTCAGTGATCCCATGCGGAATACTGCCTCGCCCGACCAGGTCGGTCACTACTACGACCCGATGAGCATTCGTCGCCAGAGCGTCTCGGGTATTGATCCCACTCACACTGGCGCATAAAGGTTACTCGAAAAATGCTTAGATCTAGATCTACGTCAGCACACCCAGACATAACATTTATCATATCTCTCTATGACGTCTTATGTTTTCTTCTCTGCATTGAATTCCCCTCGCGCAATCTCTTTTATTTCCTACCTTTTCCTTTTTTCTCTCTTTTATTTCTTTCCTTCTACTTCAGTTATCTTTTTTCTTTTGTATACATAGCTCAATCTTTTACTTTTCGCTCTTTTCTTGTATCTATAGGTTTTATTCTCAATATATGTGATTCATTAAGCTGCACTTCAAAAATTCCCCGTGTGTGTACCTTCAGCATAAAAAACGTGCGGTTTTTTCACTTTATGTGTCTTGTTTCAGTGATGCCCCGCGTCTCGCATGCGCGCGGGTACGTAAACTAACCCTAACGAGGTGTGTAGCCGCGGTGGATCATGGCGCGCTGAGGCCCAATCAGATCGCGTTCTATGACAGTATATTCGTAGCAGAATCGCTAAGCCGATATATTTCTACCCAGTAACATTGCATGACATCATGGCCCCACTCCGATGTGTCAAAATTGAATGTTGTGATACTCCATATACTCAATACACGAGCGCAAAGCGCCATGCACCGTGTTTTTTTCATCACTGTTAAAGTCTGGCATGGTTTTTTTATCTGGTAAGTTTACCCTTTTAAACATGAAAAGTGTAACGCGCACATTCAAACGAGAAAGCTTTTATTTTCTTCATCACGCATGTGCTACGTCGTCGTTAAGATTTTTTTAAAGTGATCATTATTTTGCTTTTTATCGAGTCTAAACCCAAGCGCACTAATTGTTAGAATGGCATTGCTTCCTTTGCTGATAGTCATATGTGGCGTTCGGTGTTCGTTACGCGACCATTACGCTCAGTTAGCGCCGCTTAGGTTTTTTCTTAAGAAAAAAATTGAAGCCCATATATATCCAGCTCGCGGTGCAAAACAACTCTCTTCTTCTTCTGCTTTTTACTTTTTGCTGCTGACGTGTTAAAGTCACGATTCACCACTACCTGCGCCTCACGAAAAGAGGACAATACGCACTCAGCAGTGTTCCATTGACAAGATTATGGTTCTCACAAGACCAGTCATTTGTACTTCAACTAGGAAGCCTGTACCGGAACCAATCTCTGCTGCAGAATGAGAGAGGAGCATGTCCTAATTGAGATGGTGTGATATCACCTTGTACGGCTCTTTTCCTTTGAAGGATACCCCTGTGACGCTGTGCACGCTTTAAGTAATGACGATCGTTGTTTGGTTTTACTCCTTCTTTGGCCCATCTTGACAAGTTCCTTGTGATCCTTTGGTTCACTTTTTTGTGCTACTATCAAGGGATATCACGATCGTTTCGCTTAGTATTACTTCTCCGCCTTTACCTTTTACTCTCGGTAGGTGCAACTTTTTGCTCTTGAGCGACAGGAAAAAAACTTAGTCACCTCATGCAGGACGTACAAGAAAGTCATAATGCTGTTTATGGAAAGTTTGCCAGGAAAACAAAGAAAAAAAAAAAGCGAGATCTATCGAAACCGCTTCTAACGCGGACTATAAAAATTGGGAAGCTGTACATGAAGTATCTAGTGAACGCGCGGCTTAACGAGACACTTGAAACTGTTTTTGGTGACCTGGAGCGTCAGGTATTGACGGACGTCCTTGGCGTCTTCGAGTTCTTGTGGGATGGGCTTCAAGTCGTAGTACTTGACGAGGGTGGCAAGCGAGATTCGCATCTCCTGGAGTGCAAAGTTTTTACCAATGCAATTGCGGGATCTAACCAAATACATCAAATCATGTTAGCAAAGGTACGTACATACATACTCAGCCTTGTCTCCTTTCACGTTGCTTACCCAGCACTAAATGGATAGAATGCATCAGTCTCAGCCGGAGGGTTGGCATCCTCTGCCCAGCGCTCAGGCATGAACTTTTCTGGCTCGGGCCAGTAGTCCGGATCCATCTGGGCATGGTACACGTTGCAATTGATGAGTGTCTACAGTTAAAAATTTATAATAAGTCCCACATGCACATACACAATCTGTTTTTAGTTACTTACCCCCTTGGGCACCAAGAGCTTTCCGCCAATGAGCGTATCCTCGGTTGTGATGCGGTCCAGACCGCCTGTACCAATCCAGTCGATGCGGAGCGCCTCGTTGATCACACCGTTCAAATAAGGCAGGTGCTTCAACTGGTCATGACTGAACAGTTTCTGACCTTCCTCTAACGGGACCTGGTCAATCTCCTCTCGCAGCTTGGCAAGTACCTCGGGTCGACGTAACAGTTCAATCAAGGCAAAGCCGCTCGTGTTGCTCGTCGTTTCGGAGCCGGCCACGAGGAACAGCACAGTTTCGTTGGCGATGGCGTCGGGGGTCAGGCGGTCATCGTCACTGTGCGCGTGCTGTGTATCAATCAAGATCTGCAGAATGTCGTTGCGTTTCTTGGACGGGTCAGTCAGTCGCTCGACAATAACATTTCGCATAAACTATTTTGTGTGAGTAAGATGGATGATCTTGGCATGTAGACACATATATACTACTTACATCGGCCAGTCGCTTTCGGCTAGCATCAATATTTTTGCGGAGGAAGGGCACCTTCGCCAGAATAGGGCCGATCAGAGGGTCGGTCATCAACTATGTATATGAACAGAAGCATGAATAAAGTGTGATCTTTTTTTTTTTTTTTTTTTTTTTTGCCAGTATTGGACTCTTTCAACAGATCAAATTGACTTACGTAGTGAGCTGATTTCATACTGCCTGTAATGGTCTTGGGCACGAAGTGGTCGCTATTTTCAAGCATGTCAAAGGACTGACCAACTATGGAAAGCGTGTGACAAATGAGTATGCATTGTTTTACAGTCAATTTTTCTTGCTTACAAGCAGTTTCGCCGATAATGTCCAGAGCAAGGCATTGGAAGAGGACCCACATGTCAACGGTACCATAACCATCCTTGTCCGCCGTCTTGGTGATATCTTCATTGATGCGTTTCAAGAAGGCGTCGGTCGTATTGTCCATGAACACCTCAAGCGAGCCGAGGTATTTCATAGAGAAGGCGGGCGAAACGACACGTCTCTATAGAGATAAGAACAATTTGAATGAGTGATATCCACTAGCTATCTCGCTTAAATCTTACTCGTTGTTTGTGGAAATCCTTATCGCGTGCGCTGAACATGGTGGGTTTCCCTTGGCTCGATGCAAGAAGACCATACATGGGCGCCTTTTTCAAATCTTTCTTGACAAGTACGTCGCGGATCATTTCTTTGTCTGCCGTCGAGATCGCGTTGGGGCCCATGCGCACCACTTTACCGTATTTGTGATGTAACTCTAGCTGCTTTTCCCAGCTATACCAATAGAAAAAAGGTTAAGTTTGGTTGCAATTGATGAATGAGAGACTTACGCAGTGCCCAGCGGCTTGTCGAGGTTCGCGCGACGGATGCGGATGAAGCGCGTGATAAACGGACCAGGGAGTGAGCTCAATGGACCCAAAAAGGCGTCATAGAGTTTCTATGTTGCCAATTACATGAGTTTTTCTGTCTCTTTTTTTTTAAAAAAAAAAAACGGACGGCTGTACGCGAAGAGAAGTGCGAGCGTACCGCTTTAACCTTACCTTGGTCACAACATAGGCCGATACCGACAAAGCCACGGCCTTGCCTATCTTGCCCACTTCGTGGCGGTCTGACAAAACTTTAAAGAGTTGTTCGTATGAGTGCTCGACGTGTTGTGTAAGCGTGAAGATATCCATTGGTGGAAGAAGAATGAGGGTATGACTCTTATGTCTGGTTTTTGTTGATCATTTATATAAAGTGATGGGTCTGTTCATTAGACGCCCAAGTCCGCTCGCGCTCGGTTAATCTTTCGGATGGGCAATTTTTTAGGTCGAGTCTCCAGAAATTGACAGGACAATACTGCTTTTGGTCCTTTTTTTTTTTTCTCACGACAGAGCTTTGCTAGGTTTTAGTTTGACTGCTGGTCACTTTAATGCAAATGTCTATTCATTTTCTTTTACAGTGGCTTTATCTATTGTTCAAATAATATGAATGATCTTGTTTGCTTGGCAGATCAGGCTCGCATTTGAGGTCGCACCGTGGCCGGCAGGCCCCCGGAAAAACTAGCGGAAAATGAGATTAAAGATGATGCATATCCTGATTTAACCTGAAAAAGCAGGCGAACATTTTACCGAATGCTGATCTCCCGACTTCTCCCATAAATCGTCTTATTTAACACATAATGCATAACGGAATACCGATATTGCTCGGAATCGACTATAGGGAAACTTTTCTGATTTGAATCATTCATCTACCGGCAATATGATAATTACTGAGGACGACCGAATTTGCTTATGGATCCCTTCCATCGGTCTAAGTTTGCCCCCGAATGATACCACAGATGATAATGCGTCTTACAATTTCTTTGCTTGACCAAGTTGTAATGGGACTCATATAGTGTAAGCTGGTAACGGGTCAATTCCAACACATAGACATGGGTTCATTATATCATGCAGAAATAAACTCCCCTGCTTTATTGAACAATGTGATATATTCGTTTCCCAATATAAAATTCTTTTTATCTTTTTATCTTTTTTGTTTTATCATTGAAACGTTGATCCTTATCATCGATACAAACAACGTTTGACTTACATAACCCCTACATGATTTTGCAATAGTATATATGACTACTGGGATATCCGAACCGCATACCGGAATTGACGCTAAAACGAACTCATTCAGTACGCAGTATCTCTGTCCTTTTTTATTTTTTTTTTTGGAATATAACTAGCACTTAAGAGAATTACTGACATTTTGATAATATACTAGGTGCAGATGTAACGACTGGCGTAAGAAGAAAAAGATAAGAAAAAGATAACTGCCAGAATGACGGTATGGAAAGCTGCTAAAGCCATCCGGGAAGCAATCCGATTGGCCGGCCGAAACCGGAGAAAATTTGGCGAAAAATGAAAAGAGAAGGTCTTGCCGAGAATCGAACTCGGATTGTTGGATTCAAAGTCCAAAGTGATAACCGATTACACCACAAGACCATACTTAATCGCATCTCCAAGGAGGTTTATATTACGATTATGGTGCATAATGCTTGTGTAACTACACTTTTATTCAGGCTATGCGAAAAAACAGAGAATACAACAGTCCAGAAGTACCCCTGGGAGGTGTTTTTATTAGTACAGTACATTATTATATTGCTCGTTATGTTGGTGGGTTCTGTCGTGGGTCAAAGTTATGTAGGAGCAGTAATCTTTTAACATCTGACGATTGCGCGATGAGCTTGAGTTTGAGACGGGGATTGAAGATCGAAATGCGAAATGCATGTCACGTGCTCAGGCCTACGGCGGTCAGGTTCTTTATTAATTAATGTACTTCTTGGCCTCCAGCGCGGGCATGGCCGTGCAGCATCAATTGACGAGGCCCAGAAAAATAATGGGAGGAATTGACAAAAAGGAGTCACGCATTTTTGGGCTCCCATTGGAATCTCATTGGGTCTCATTCGTCATTCCCCAAGAAAAAAAAAACCGGCGCGATCAAGGTATTGCGTGATTAAGACGGTACACTCAGCTCACTTCTACACGGCAAGTGGATGCCGATAGAAGACTTCGACGAAAGAATAAAATGTTTCAAGTAAAGTTAAAGTTAAGAGTGAATGACACTTGTTGGGGTGTTGACCTAATGATTCGAAGCTCATGAAGTAAAATAATGAGTCAACGAGCTACTGGAAAAGAAGATAGGATATGCGGATGAATAAAGGCAATGAAGCAAAACACGCAACTAGAGCGCTTAAAAATAAGGGATGTGTTTACTTTATGACATGAGAGCTCGTTAATTGAAGAGCGAGAACCTCGTTGAATGAATAAACTGCGAAAGAAGAAAGTTACTTTCGAATAGCAATAACAATTAGCTTGTTATCATTCTACGCGGCCATCGACGACGTACAGGGGAAGAGAGTGATACGGTCTCAACACGAACAGCTTTTTACTCCTGTTATAACGAGTGATCTGTGTGGTATCTCATTGATTATGACAAAGATATAAAGGTATAAGCGATGGACAAGAACGATTTAGCAACCGACAACCATCCTGTGTCTTTCTCATATCAGGATAGAGTCATGCATACTCCTGGGTGGAGCCAACAATGAAAACATCGGTAAATGACGATTAATAAAATGTCTGTCTTTCAGCACAACTAAAATCGAGAGAAGTGAAAAAAAAAGTAGAAAGAATAGAGAGGAAAAGAAAAGAGATCATTCAAGGGGTGGGGTGTGGGGGGTAAAATGGTAGGGTCAAGAGAGAAACCGAGAGGGAGACGAGAGAGCGAACGCGGGCGCGTGCGAGGGAGAGAGAAGGTTAGAGAAATCGTATGAGCGAGAGAAAAGAAGAGATCTGCGTGTGCGTCTGTGTGCATGTGTGTGTGATAATGAGGTTATACAGTAACATGGGCGCCGAGTAACGGAAACAAGCCGATGGAGGCAAAAGCACCGCAGTTTAGCCTGTATAAAACAAAGTGCATCAGTTCTGCGGCATATCTGGGATCCGCCGCGTCGACACTTACAGGCACATCCGTTCGGGTTTGCCGGTCGGTTCAAATCAACGCCACCACGTGCATTCAGACCTCGGTTTCTACCACGCGAGCTATCAGCCAGTTGGTCCAGCGGCATGCGTCGAGCTAAGCAGAACGGGGATGATGGTATCAGAATTAACTGTGCCAAGATCTGTATGATAGAATGGCTTTACCGATGGCATTGAAGAGCTCAGTCACGTTGTGTGCCGTCTTGGCCGAAGTCTCAAAGAAGAGCAGGCCGGCCTCGTCCGCATATTCCTGTGCAGTCTTTTTTTTTTTTTTTTTTTGCCATTTTTGCGTCAGAACCACTGTCTTATTGTATCCTCTCCTGTCTGTCAAGTCTTGGCTTACCTGGGTCTCGATGGCCCGTCGCGACTCCAAATCGCATTTGTTTCCGGCCAGGGCAATGACGATGTTGGGGTCGGCTTGGCGCTGCAGCTCGTTCACCCACGCCTTCGCTTTTTCAAGAGAAGACTAGATATCGATGAAATAAGAGTGAGTAGGGGGTGTGCTGAGATGCAGCGGAAGATGACCTACGGCTTGCGTGATATCGTAAACAACAACGGCACAGTTTGCATTACGGTAGTACATTGGCGCCAAGCTCTATTCAGAAATATCAAAGTCAGATGGGATATCTGCAGACAAGGTCATTGTGCACTTGCCTTGTAGCGTTCTTGACCGGCCGTGTCCCTGTGCGGATCCAAGTGTCAGCAGAAAAGAAAGAACAAAAAGAAAAGAAAAAGAGGGGGCGGAGGAGGAAGGGTGTTGTGTTGAAGCTTACCAAATTTCAAACTTCACGGTTGTGTTATCGTCGAGCGAAATAGTCTGTGCCAAGAAAGCAGCTGAAAGAAAAAGGGCAAAAAAGAAGAGAGAAAGAGGAAGCGTCGATGAGGATTAAGCATGGAAGGCCAGAGTACATGAATGGAGAAGGATGATTACCTCCGATGGTGCTTTCTCTGTATTCGTCAAAGTGGTCCTTGACGAAACGCATCACCAAGCTGCATAAAGAGTATTCTCCGTCAGCTCACACACACTCTTTTTCGCTTGGCTGCATTCCCGATACAAACCTCGACTTTCCAACGGCAGACTCGCCTAGCAAGAGTAAAGACACGGGTCATTGAGTATAGAGAAGGTAAAGACATGAGTGCGTATACCTAAAAGGACGAGTTTGAACTGGTAGGATCGTCCTTGTTGACCCTGTTGCGCGGTTTGTCTAGAAGCCATAGTACGTGTGTGTATTTACTGTATGTAGTGAAGAAAGGATCTTCTGCTGCGGGTGATGGAGGGCCGGGCGGAAGAGAGAAGCAAGCGGTTATGAGATGGAGCAAAAGACAGCAATGGGGTCTTACTGATTTTTAGTAATAAAAAGAAGACGCTTGCGGCGTGAGTGTGTCTGCCCGCCCAGGTTGAATGAGTGAGTGTTCAGTGGTGACGTTTGCCCGCCCCCGCCTCACGCTTTGCCCGCCTTTGCTTCGGCTGAGTTTCCTCTCTTTCCCTATTTGGTAGTCATCGCATGCGCTCTCTTTTTTCTCTCTTTCGCTACACCACTCATGGTCCTCGCAAAGCGGCATTGTTTATCATGGTTTCTTCTTTTTAACATACCTCAGAAAAAACAAGAAGTAAATAGGAAACAAAGAAAATAAATAACAAAACCTTGAAAAAAGAGCGCTGATCGATAAACAAGCTGTACGCTAAGGGAGGATATCATTGATGTCTTTCAGCTGATTAGCGGGTTGAAAGTCAGGTCTCCCCCCATCCGACTGAAGGACAGACAGCAAAACACAACGTGCTCATTCATCCGTGAGATTTATTTTCGTCTTTATCATCTCAATTATGGCGTGTATATTGGCAGCACTAGACGACTGCATCCTTTATCTTACCCGTGTCATGTCTCTGGAAATAGTTCAGACCGATCTCGTGACGATATAAAAACTCTGGATGGAGGTTGGACCGTAAAAGGAAAGCCTGTTGCAAGAAAGGGTGTACCTGAGACTGCCGAAAGGACCGAATGGGTGTTTATCTGGACACCGTCATGTCCAGATCACACTTATCCACCCGTTTTTGTACATAGCGTCGTGGATTCAGCGTCGAGATCTGAACAGGCTGGCCAGTGAAAACCTACGGGTGTGATACACCTTAGTCTGGCAAGGTCCAGCCTTGATGAGCATGCACTGCACACCCTGCAAGATAGAGTAAGAGAAATAGAAAGAACAAAGAAAAGAAATGCGACTGAAACTAGGTGTTGTAAGGCTTCGAAAGAAGGAGGACCCGCTCGGTGAAACACCAGAATATAAATGAGATACACACAAGATCCTTTAAAGGAGACAGGTTTCCAAAGAGGGGCCGTTCTACATCTCGTTCAATATCAGAAACAGATGGATATACTCCAAACCACATAGAGGCAAAAATAGTCGAAAATCAAAAATGATGAACGTGCGTACCAGCCATTTTTCCTTTTTTCATATTAACATTGGTATTAAAAGTCCTTGCGTGTGTCTATTACTTGATCTTTGAGTGGGTGCCCACGCGTTCGCGTTCCTTGCGCGCGCGCACATCAACATTGCGGTCCTTCCATGCACTTTTTCTGAGCTTGATCGGTCGATTGCCGACATATTTACCTAATCATGATCATACGAAGGTCGAGTCAACACACAACCATCCATACATACTTGTATCTTCTTTTCTTCTTCTCATGCCATCCCGGCTCTTTCTCTTACCATTCATCTCTCGCCAAGCCTTGACAAACTCGTTGGGATCCTTAAAGCTCAAAAAGCCGTAACCGCGGGACTTGCCTGTGCGTTTATCGCGCACGACACGCGTGCGTTGTAAGCTCGGGTACTTTGAGAAGGCTTTGAACAGGAGCTCGTCGGTCACCTCGTTGCCGAGATCGCCCGCAAACAGGCGAAAGTCATTGTCATCCCAGTCCTGGAGAGTCGGATCCTCCCAAACCTCACCACCGGCCATGCGCACTGGCAGCTTCTTCTTGCCCTTCTTCTTGTCCGCCTTGCCACCGCCTGGGCTGGCGGTCGGGCTGGTTTTGGCATTCGGACCAGCATAGCCCGATGTGGAGATGGCTACGGCCGGTGTTCCTGCTGCTCCTGCTCCTGCTCCTGCTGCTGCGGCTGAAGAAGACGCGGTGACGGATGTGTACGCGGAAGGACTGGCGGCGTAAGCAGATTGCTGGGACGCAATCGAGTAATCGACGGCCGAGGCGGGCGGTCGTCCGGTGTAGGCTGATTGCTGTTGATAGTAATTAGCATAGTAGGAGGAATCGTAATATTGTTGCTGTTGGGATGCATCGTAGCTGCCATCGTAGGTTCCGTCGTAGTTGTAGTAGTAGGATGGATCGGCGTTACTATAGTCGTAGTTTTCATAATATTGGCTGGGATCTGCGTAGGCCTCTTGGCCGTATGGATCTGCGCTTGACGATGCTGCCGTGTTCTTCTTACTTGACATTTGGAGGAAAAAGGAAGAGAAAAAGACCAAGAGAGACAGAAGCAAGAATAAACGACGAGCAAAGGAAATTTCGGGAATCCCGGTTACTTTTTGTAGCCGCCATTTTGATGGCGCCGCATGATAACTACCCCGCCACTGTTACTATTGCTATTGCTATTGCTATTGCTGTTACCATTACTATTGCTGTTTCGAGTGCTAGTACTAGTGCTAGCACTCGTACTGCGACTGTTGGTACTACTACTTCCCTTCTGGGGAGAATTGCTATTATTATCATTATAAACATGGTCGACCGCCACCTTGTCTGCCACGGGCAGGCGCTCTGGCTCGAACTGGGAGAGCAGGATCTGGAGCGGGGCGAGCGGAGACGGACTCGACGTCGTGGTAGACCCAGACGCGCTGGATTGGGAGGAGGAGGGTCGGGAGGAGTGGACGGTATGGCGCCAGGCTGTGTTGGGTGTCCAACAATCAAGCAGAAAAGTATGGTGTTCAATGAGATACATCCAAAATTGAGTCCAGCGCGCGTTCCGATAGATCAGCGCATCCATCGCATCCAGGGAGGACTTGTCGTGGCTGGCAATGCGTTGATCGAGACCGGTGCAGACGGGCGCAAGGACGATCGCGAGCGCTTCGGGCCCCATCTTGTTATACTCGACGTAGGCTTGAATATGCGCCACGAGCTGGATGAGGAATTGTACGAGGCTGCGGTGCGAGCGTGGCAGGCGCATGATGAGTCCCGCGATGCGCTCCACTGCACTGTCGTCCTCTTGGCGTATGCTCAAGAGTCGGTCATGGAAGGCGATGGGTAGGGCAGGGTCGGGCAGCTGGCGAAGGTACTTTTTAAAGACACCGGTGACAGCATGAATGTCGTAGGTGGATAAATCAAAGTCGCGGCCAAAGTTGGGCGGTGTATTGAAGGCGTGCTCGAGTGCGTCAACAAGCGAGGCTGCACCTGACAGGCGAAAGATGCCTTCCACCTTGAGACCTAGATAAAGATTGAGCAAACACGGTCACTTGCGTTTTTCAATTTTTCACTTTTTTAACCTCGTCGAATGATTTCTAGCGCACAGCGATAGACGGGGTAGGGTAGATAGAGACCATCGGCTGTGACAGATCCACACTGCGCGGCGTATTCCAAGGGCGCTCCAAAGATGCCATGTGGCTCTAGTTATTGTTCAGTAACACATTTCTGGTGTTTTCCTCATTTCCTTATTTAATCAACTGCATTTTTACCTTGTGTATCCCCGCCACTGTCGTGTTGTTTGGCCTTTCGAAAGAATGCTAGCGGGTTTGTTTTCTTTTCACAAGCATCCATGAAAAAAGGTAGAAACAAAGAAAGAGAAAAGGAAGAGGAGAAAAGAAAGAAAGAGAAGAAAGAAATAAGAAGCCGCGTTCATCATGGTCAGAAAAAGGAAAGTTGCTGATTTCAGACAAAAGAAAAGAAAAACATCGCACACAGCTTGTGTATGAAAAAGGGTACACGCGTCCGCATATGGAAAACGCATGGACCGATGTTACCATGTGTCGCGCCTGTATGTGCCGTCCCCGCCATTGGGTCTTCCCTGTCTTTATTAATCTTTATATGGTCAGCAAGCCGAGCGCAGTTCTATTCATGACACCATGGCCTCGCTCAATGCGGCTTGCAGTTGGGGTAATTGATCGGGCGCTAGCCAGAGCGCGTGCTTTGACTTGCCCTTGGTATATCGTCCCGTGAGTCGGTAAAGAAAGATGCCATCGACTTCGTAGGTACAGTGCTGTTGAGCATATTCGGCGGGATTTGCGGCGAGGGCAGGCAGGTCCGAGATAGGCAGAGGCTGCACGGGGCGGATCGTGTAGAAAGTATTCTCTGCTGTGGGAGCATCCATCTCGCTTGCATCGTGAAGACGTGTTTGCATCCAGAATTCTCTACAGCGACAAGGGAAATGAGTAATCGTGACTTTATAAATGACATGAGGAAGATTCAATACCTGAACTGCCGGTCGCATTTATCGGTCGCATATTCCTTCCAGCACAAGATATCAATCACATAAAATGTCCAGAATCGATTGTCAAACACACAATCGAGCGCACAGCTTGTGGACCTGGACCAGCTACATGGAGGGATGAGTCCAGGGCAGGAAGAGATGGATCATTTCGCTCTCGTATACCTCGCACAGTTTTTGCTCCCGTTGGGTAAAATGGATTGAAAGGTACAAAGGGTCTTGCCATTGGCGAGACGTGCCTGTGTCTGGCCTTTGCAGGTCGTCAGAAGACAGCGTTTCCCTTTTGGATAGAGGAGCATGGACCAATGGCTAAGATCAGGTGGGATAGCCTCCATGGACTTGCCGTACATGGCCCACCGGTTCTTGTGTTTCTGCTTGCGTCTGGGTTGGCTTGGTTTGGGCGGGACGTCCATACACACAAATTTGCTTCCTTCCATATCCACATCCTCATCCATCGATCGACGGCGCTTGCCAATAAACACACTCGGCTGATATTGACTTTCTTCGTCATCGTCGTCACCGTCTTCATCGCTTGATCCGCTGTCGACATGAAAGCCATCCTGCTGCGGCGAATCATACTGCGTGTTTTGAACAAAGCAGATCAGTACAACGTCATCGGTGTGAGATTGCAGTGCTTACCTCTTGAGTGCTAGAGGACGGATCTGTGTGCTTTTGAGCTGATGCAGATGGACTTGGTGTCGAAGTGCTTAGTTTGGCATCGAACTGCTTTGTAAATGTTGCCCAGTCCATGGCAAATATGTATTCTCTGTAGAGATAAAGTGGCACTTCCACGCTCGCGCTTTTGCAAATCATGCGCGTGGTTTCCCCGCTTAACCTACTCCATGATGCATGCTTATGTAATGCGGCAAGTCTCCTATGCTTTTGCCCATCCGCGTATGCTACTATGCAAAGATCCCTCGGTTCGCGTACACTGTATTTTGATATGGCTCCCACGAAGGTACCATAGGAATTAGCGTGACAACCACTAAGCTATCGAGGAAGGCGTCCATCGTGCGCGTGGGATATACAGTATGTATATATAAGCACATGAATAATATATCTACACATGTCCTAGAGGTACGGGCCTTTCAGTCTCAATCCTCTCAAAAGTTAAGCTCTCATCTGCTATCCGTGAGCCTCATCTCGCGGGCCTGGTCATCTGTTGTGTGGGGGTTGCCGTTGTCGTCCTAGACACACCTAAGAAAACGGAGGCGAACAAGGAAAAAAGGTCCTGCCTGACGTCAGTTGAAAATGGAGATCGTGATCTTGTCTACTCTCCAGGTTCTCTCCCTCCAATATAAAGCAATATAAAGCAAAATAAAGCAGCCTATTTTGAGATAATGTATAAAAAGGACTCTTACTATGGTCACTACTGGTAGCCAATCGCTTGAGATTAGTCATATCATATCAGGACTCAGAAAGTGTAAAGTTTGAGTGTTTTAGGGGGTGGGGTTGGATTTGTTTAATACATTATATTACATGGGGATTACATTATGGGGGACATAAATCTCCTCAAGGTATTCGATATCCTTCTCGCTGAGTTCGACATCGAGTGCACCCAGCGCATCCTCGAGGTATTCCGGTTTGCCCATGCCAAGGATGGGTGCAGTGATGTAGGGCTTGGATAGCACCCAGGCGAGCGCAATCTGGGCAGGCTTGATCTTCTTGTTTTCGGCCAGCGTAACGACACGGTCCACAATGGCGTCGTCATTGTCTTGACCGGTGAAGAAGGCGTGGATGGCCTTGTCTGACTCGGTGCGCGAGGTCTGGCGGTCCTTGCCCGTCAGTACACCGCGTGCCAAAGGAGACCAGCTTAGAAATGAAGTCAGTTCCAACTGTACTGCATACGCTGCTTAAGGCTACTTACGGGATGATAGCAATGCCTTGGTCGACGCAGTACGGAATCATTTCACGCTCTTCCTCGCGCTGGATCAGGTTGTAGAGGTTCTGCATCGACGCAAACTTGGTCCAGCCATGCTTTTCTGCAATGTTGTTTGCCTTTTGGAACTGCCAGGCTGGCATCGACGATGCGCCCAAGTAGCGCACCTTGCCCATCTTGACCAGGTCGTGCAGAGCCTCCATCGTTTCTTCGATAGGTGTATCCTACCGTATCATTCCCAACCCCATGAGTGCTCTTTTCCCCTTTTCTTTCTCTCAAGTACCTACAGGATCAAAGCGATGGATCTGGTACAAATCAATGTAGTCCAAACCGAGGCGCTGGAGGGAGCCCTCGATGGCATCAAAAATGTGCTTGCGCGAGAGACCAAACGTGTTGACGAGCGATGGGTCGTCGACGGGGCGCTGGCCAAGCAGGCGGACCGAGACGTCTGAATGGGTGACAAAGTAGACTTTGGTGGCGACCACAATGCGCTGACGTGGCAGCTGAAAATCGCGGATCGCTTTGCCCAGGATGCGTTCACTCTCGCCGTTCGAGTAGCTGTCGGCCGTATCGAAAAAGTTGATTCCGGCCTCGTACATTTTTTTGATCATAGCCAGCGACTCCTCTTCGTTCTTGACCCAGGGCGACCACTTATCTGAGCCGTAAGACATGCCCCCGCCTGCGATGCGCGAGACCTGTGTGGATGGGCGTGCGTGGCATTATTATCGAGCGAGTGCGTGGTTCCCATTAAAGTTCCTTCTTTTATTTTTTTTTGCCTGGTTGACGTACCCGAAGACCGGTGTTGCCAAAGCGCACGTACTGCATTTTTGTCTTGGTGAAGTCGATCTTTGTGTCCATCTCTGTTTGAAGATAAAAGTGAAAAAGACGGGTTAAAACAAAAAGCAAAGCGCATTTGTCTATCGCGATGGGGTGTAACAAGGGTCATTGGTGATACCGCTGAAAATGTCCCGCAGCTTGGCAGCATCTGTTCAGCCAATGGCAAGACTCCAAAATGGTCAGGACAAAATCCCAGGGCGGGCTTGCTGACAAATGCAGACATCCTTCAATGCAAGAAGAATGCAAAAATGCAGCCTGCCCTTCGTTTCGACACATGCAGGGTTGACAGAAGAAGACATCAAGGGATCCAAAAAAAGAGACATTATTTTTAGGGGATATTGAGTATACAAGAAAATGTAAAAGAGTAAAACAACGGAATAGGGAAGAAATAGGTTATGCTGCAGAAGTCGCGTGGGCGTATGCATCGGGCGCGTCCACGTCTTGCAGGTCTTCGGACCAGGCCTTGATAGCGCTCAACATGCGAATAATTTTGGGCTCGTTGCCATTGATGATGTCTGTAGAGATCAAGGTGAGTGTCATTGTGGAATCTATCTGGCTCTTTTTCCTTGTTTCTTACCTTTGATGGTATACTGGCCATCGACCACGACGCCTTCGCGGCCCATGAACTTGAAAGCAGCGACCATGGTATCGAGCATGTGCATGCTAGGGTCGCTGGTCTGGGGCGGGCGACGGATTTCCTTGCCTCCCAAGGTCTCGAGAAGTTCAATGAGGATATTGCCGTCGCGCAGACTGGCAAAATGACGGATGTTACGGTCTGGCAGCTGCGCATTGAGCCAGTCGAGGTAGATCATGTCGGCTGGGTTCGGGGTGGGGAGGTCGGGTATCGAGGAGGTATCGGCGAGGGGTGGGCGTGACGAGGAGGACGTGGTCGAGTACAGACTGCGAGCTCTGCTTCTGCTATAATCTTCGTCCTCCTCTTCCTCGAGCGAGGCCATCTTGGGGTCGCCGGGCAGCCCCAGCATCGTGGGCGGGCGGTTGTACATGATCATCGAGGGTGGACGGGGACGCATCTTGCGGGCGGCGTCCAATGACACTGTGGCCACCGGGTTGGAGGATATGACAGGTGCTGTCAGATAGCAAAAATGAGTTTTCTTGCATGCGTAGACATAGGAAAGGAAAAGGAAAGACACTCACTGCTGATATCACGGGCGATCGTGGTCTTGATGAGCACCTTAATCCAGGCCCGCATCGCCTCCTCGGTATCGCAGTAGAAGTAGAAGGTGCGCTCGCGGTCATGCTGGGCCTTGAAACTGTATTTACCACTATGGATAGATTCATCCATGACAATGCGGTAGCCCCGCAGATTAATGATGCCTTTCATGCGCACGTCCTAGTTCAATAGGCGTGGTGAGTTTATATTTTTCTCTGATAAGGAGGGAAGGATGCGTCTTTTCTCACTTACCTTGGGACTCTTAAAATAGAACAAGTTCGACCCCTTGAGGACAAACCAGCGCTTGTTCCACGTCTTGTATCGCTCGCTCTGCTTGTGGAGCCAGCCCTCATGCTCAGGTGCCTGAAATGGGTCGGATGATGTCAGCTGGGGGTCAACCGAGGCCACTGACAGTTTGCGGCCATGGGAGTCCCTACAGACGTGATTGTCAGCAATGTGAATACAACGCGGTATAAGCAGACGTTACATTAAGGCACGATCAGGATCATGCGTACCCGACACGCTGGACAGGTTGGACTAGATGGATAGAAATTATATATCATGCATAAATCACCACATTCATGCAATGTCTTACCTCCGTCATCCAATCCGCATGGCTTTCGCCCATGGACGAGGGCACGCTCGAGAAAGTGGTATCGCGGGACGTGTTGGGTCGGGTAAACAGGCTGTTGGGCTTTTTCTTGGGGACAGGGACACGTTCGTCGCTTCTAAACGTGCCGGCCGAGGAGCTCGATTTTTTGGACGACATGGTATTGAACGTGTTGGACCGGCTCACGGCGGGCGATCCAAGACTCTGGGGCGAGGCCGGGCGAGGCAAAGCCGGGTGGGACGGACCGGCACTGAGCGTGTCGTCGCGCGAGGCGTGGCCTGTTTTGCGTGCGCGGTAGGAGCTATCAGAACTGACGGGGGAAGGTGGTGACATGAGGGGCGTCTCGGCCGTTTTTCGCGACGCGGCCGCGCTCGATCCACGGCGCTAAACGGTATAAAAAAGAGAAGAAAATGAAAAGCGGTGAGCCTTCTACTACATTGCATTTTTTTTTTACTTCTACTATTACAACTACTGTCATCCATACTAGGATGAATGAATAAATAGCATTATTTGATTTACCTCAGCTGTGGCACGTCGGTCTTTGAGTTCATGAATGGCCTGCATGATCTTGTACCGTTTGCCGTAGGTGGCAATATTAAGCTCCTTGAGCGCGTCTGCAGTGAGATCGAGCAGAACATCACCCGTAATTTCTTGGTCTAACATCGTTTTGTACATCAATATATTGTTTCTTCTCCTTAGAAGACTTCCCCCCCTTAAAAAAACTTACCGACGAAATTTTCGACAACAGAATGCAGGCCAGCGGATTCGAGCCAGAGGGCGACGTGGTGCGTATCCCAGAGTTCGGGGCGTTGCTGGAGCGGGTTGGTTTTGCGGGTGGGTTCGGAGACGCTGGATTCAGGCGAAGGCATCACCTGGACTTCGGAGATGGCATTGTCGATTTTATCCTCGAGTGAAAAGGACGAAGAAGGTTGGTGGTGTCGTTGGTGTGAGAGAGGGCTGCGAAGGGTTTGAGACGTCGAGTACTGCGAGGGGGTGCTGCTGCTGATCGCTATGTTGGATGTCGAGGACGACAAGGAGGGCATCGGCTTATCAGATGTGATATAGTTCATGGGAAAGAGACCCACATGACCATGGATGTTGCGGCCCTGTTTCAATTGATGAAGGCGAGAAGTTGTCAATTTTTAGGTTTTCCTAATTTAAAGCTCTCCAGGTTCTTGTTCATACCTGCCACCAGCCGTCCATGTACTTTTCATCTTTCTCGAGTACGACGATCGGCTCGCCCTCCTTGAAGGTGATCTCGTCCTCATTCTCGGCTTCAAAATTATGAATCGCGTAAACTGTGTGTTGTTGCATGAATCGTAAGGGACAATGTCCAGAAATAAGTTAGAGTGACAGAAGTGAATAGAGCAAAAGGCAGAGAGCAAAGGAAGGGTGATGATATCAGCAGATGGGGGGAATAAAGGAAAGGAAAGGAAAGGATAGAAAAGGATTGGAAGGATAGAAAGGAAAGGAAGGGAAGGGATGGGGCGTTCTTCGCCGAGAGAGACAAGTGAAAGGTAAGAGGAAGAAAAGAGAAAGAGAGACGGAAGAGAGAAGAAAGAAAGTAAGTATGTAATGAATCTGTATGTGAAAACTAAACGAGAGAGCGAGACAATAAAAAAGAAGCTAAATAGCAAAAGGGGGTTAGGAAAGATTACCCAAAAGGCCCGCTCGCCAAGGAGAAACGAGCGAGAGAGAGAGAATAGCAACGCTCGCTTTACTTTCAATAACCTTTTTTCTGCTTCATAATGCTGATTTATTATTATTTTTTTTTTTTTCTGCGGCGTTACACATGCGGAGGGTTCGTGAAGGGTGTATGATCTGACACACGCACATTGCAGCGCCAAGAGGGAAGAGAACCTTTATCTTACTGCCTAACATAGAATACAACGCGGCGAACGGACATGTGTGCGGATGCTTGTATGTTATGAAGCATGGGCAGAGAATGTACTGCACTGCAGAAAAGGAGTTATCCTAAGCTTAGCAAATAAAGCGCAAGCTCTCGTACAGTAGCATTGGGTGGACTTCTTTTTTTCTTTTTTTCTTTTTTATCTTTTTTCCTTGAGGGGGTGGGGTTTTGGCTTGTGCAAGTTGGCCGCAACGCAGAAGTGACACGCAGCACTTGCATCGAGCGAAACCGTACCACAAGTGAGCCATTGACAACGATTGTAATGTATTCAATGGGCGAGCTGTATCTGCATAAGCTTAGCCCCTCCCTCTCTTTTGGGTCAACCGGCCGGGCGGCGGTGGTGAAAAAAAAAAAGTGGGACGATAAGCCCTTCATTTTCGGTAGCGAGCCATGCACGTTTCTCTGAATCCAAAATCCAATATATATGACGCATTTCATTTTCCCTTGAACCTATTTAAATAATAGGGTTGTAAGAGGTTCTATTACTGCTCGTACTTTAATCTGTCTCTCTAACTCTCTGTACATATTGTATATCCACAGGTGCTTGTCAGACAAGAACAATGCAACAGCATTTCGTACACACACTCTCCGTGGCAAGGTTCATGAATCATGTGCTAGGTAAATAAAATTAAACGTAGGTTTGAGAGGGAAAGACAGACACACCGAGAGAAATAGAGAGAGAGAGAGGGAAAATGTGTTAGAAGGTTAGGTTTAGCCTCAGACGACACAGTCCCTGCCTCGCTGTTTCTTTATTTTTTTTTTCGTCTCCCTGAATTAAAAAGGCTGTTACTTTTCAGTCAGGTGCTTTTCCAGCTTTGTTCGATCAGGGACGATCGACGGGTCACGTGAAGGGTGGTACAGCACTCACGGGCATATCTACAGTGTTCAATGAGAGGAAATTGACAGGTGACATGACTTATATGATACCATAGGTGGTGGTGGATCGTCCTGTGCTATGAAGATTAGGCATCATGGTAAGGCTCATGAGCGACGTCGGACGCAAAACGGACAGCGATGCTATTTTGCGAAGGCACTCGGTCGCCACTATGCTTTTGGTTGCATGCGTATGTCCACTGCTGCTCTCTGGCGGGCTGGGGATGAATTGCGCTTTGTTTGTTGGCTGGGCGGACAAACGCACGCACACACCCGCACATAGAACATTTGTGCCAAGTCGGTTTGATTTTTCTATCCGTTGGGAAGTGAGGCCGTTTGGGTTTTTTTTTCTTCTTTGCTGTCGACAAGCTTTACAACTTTTCTTGTTTCCCCCAGAAAAATGGCCAATGTCCGGAGAGTGCGCTGGACACAAGACGAGCCGAATCAGGACACAGTAGACAGCGGCTTTCCTGATGAAGCTCTGAACGGGGAGGGCTCCAAAGCGGATGCATTGCCAATAGAACAACACCAACAGCAACAGCCGCAACAACAGCAACAACATCCGTGGCCTTACAACTTTGATTCGACCATCCCACCTCCTGCTGAGACGCCTCCCGACTACGACGACGAAGACGACGACGACGACGAAGAATTAACGGACAATGATGGGGACGACAGCCAGCACGAGTTGGACGACTATGACGACGACGACTATGACGACGACGAAGACGCCATGGCGTTGTATCGTTCGGAGGCCCAAGCCCCACCCGAAATTATGCACGAACGACTGGAATGGCAGCAGATGCTGCAATCCGTGCTCATGGGCGAAGTGCTAAAGTCGGAAAAGAAGCGGCTGTCGAGCTCGGACCGGCTGAAGCAGCAAAAGCCGATTCAGGAGATTTGGCTTTCCCTGCGCGCGCTCCTTCGCGGGCGCACGATTGCACAGGAGCAGAAATACCTCGACGAGGGCCGCCGCGACGTTGAGGCCGTGATCGAGCGGGTCGAGCAGTTCAAGGTGCACGGCGACGGCGAAGAAACCGCGCTGGACCAAGTCGCGAACGTGCTCAAGGACGTCGACAAGATCGAGTCGCTCTACTCGACACGCGCCGAGATGATCCACGCCAACCCGCACTATGGCGCGCCCGAGTTCCAGGCCCGGCTCGACGCGCTCAATGCGTGGTGCACCATCACGCGCAGCTTGCACATGCAGTACAAGATCTTGCGCAACTGGACCGGCTCCGAGGATCTCCAGATCGCACGCAAGCAGGACCTCGTCGAAGAGCCCGCCGTGTCCTCCTACCTCCAGGTCCAGAAAGATCCGTCCTTTGTCGAGCGCATCCTCAAGGAATCCGCCCTGCAAGATACGTTTGACAAGCGCACCCTGTCCGCCCTGAATTCGCTTCTCGTCAAGTCAAAGATGACCATGATTGCCAACAATGGCCTGTTTGACCAAATGAACCTCCCGCCCTTCATCAACCAGCTGAGGCACCTCGCCGTCTTCCCGACCTCGCTCGTCGAAGAAGCCCTCAAGCTGCGCTTGGAATACAAGGATCGCCTCCAGGAGCCACCCAAGCAGATGGTCGATGCCATGATGGAGGACTACCGCGGCTTGCTCTCGCTCGCGTGCCGCGTCAAGCACCAGTACGAGGAATTGGCCCACCCTGCCCCGGGCTGGCAGCTCAAGAGCGACGAGTTTATCGACCGCGACTACGACGCCGTCCTGATGGAATCGATGCGATTCTATTTCAAGCTGATCACGTGGAAACTCGACCTAGAACGCGAAAACAGCTTGCGCGAGTGTGAAGTCATGGAAAAGGAATGGGACTTTCTAAAAGCGACGGTGTGTCAGTCCGTTGATCGAGCTGACGAAGAGTGCGCTAGTCAATTTTGGTGAGTCCATTGGCTTCCCCTTTCACGGGTCATTCCACTCTATGGACACGGGTTCACCTTTTTTTTTTTTACTTTTTTTGACAGCCAACTGACCAACCGCCTTTTGGGTGACGTGATGCAAGATTACATTTCGAGCTTAAAGGTACCACCCGAGGCAGAGGATCGCGGGATCGAGGTCAAGTACACCAAAGTCCTGCATACCATGCGCATGCGTGCCCGAAAGCTGCTCCAATTTGCAAAGTAAGTCTCGATGTCATCACACAGCTCCCATGGAGGGCGGGGGAAAAACTCACTCTACTGTATAGGTTCTTTACGGGCCAGTTCGAAAACGCGGCCGAGTATGTGGTGGACCCGGACGTATTTGACGACCTCATCGACTGCCTTGTCAACACCGGCCATTTTCTTGTCATGACCGGCACCTTTGAAGAAGAACGGATCTACATAGTGGCGTCGCCTTCGCTGTACGGCCGCGAGGACGCGATCCGGCGCTTGATCCGGACTTGTTTCGTCGACGACAAGAATGCACCTACGATACCCACCACCCCGGGCGGCTCGACCGAGCCGTATGAAGACTACGTGCTGCTGCTGACACCGTGGCAAAGCATCACGTGGCGGGGTGAAGTGTGCGAGATCCCGACGCCGTTCATCAACCTGGGGACCAAGCCCAAACGCGTGCGGTTGGTCACGGGCGACGCAAGCGCGCTCGTGTCTGTCAAGGCCACGTTCTGGAAGGCGGTGCAGGGCGCCCAGATTCAGACCTTGCAGGAGCACCGGGCGCACATCCCGCGCATCAACCGCGAGCTGGGCAAGATCAAGATCACTGTGTTCAAGCTCGCGGACTCGACGATTACCAGTGTAGGCACCATCCGCGACCAGACACAGGGCCTGGGCTCGCAAGAGCTCGTCGAGGAGTGCTTTAGCTTTGCAAGCGATTTTGGCATGCGCGCGTCGCGGTTCCTGGAGCTGGCGGTGCGACGCACGCTGGACCTCAAGCTGGTGCGGCTCGCCATCGACTGGATCTGCTTCATCACGGACGACTGCGTGCCAACCGACCGCAAGACGTTCCGCTGGGCCGTGGCTGCGCTCGAGTTTGGCCACCTCATGACGCGCGGCACCAACGTCTTGTCGCTGAATGAGCCCGAGTTTCAAAAGCTGCAAGGGCGCGTCGCGCGCTGCATTGCCTTGTTGATCTCGCACTTTGACGTGCTCGGCACGCGGTGGACGCACGATCTGCAGGTCAAGGAGGAGCAGCGGCGGCGCGGCATCACGGCCAAGCGCAATCTGTACATGACGTCCAATAAGCGCGACGACAAGGCGAACGCGAGCGTCGACTCGGGATCGGCTTCGGGTGGTGTCACGTATATCCGCGACGAGTGGATGCGCAAGATCAGCGAGCTCGAGGAGCGGCGCAACCTCGACGAGCAGGAGCGCAAGATTGTGGGCAAGATCCTGGATGACCAGAAGCCAGAAGATCAGTCGCTGGTGTTCCTCGCGCCATCGTCGTCGAATATCTCGTTCCGCTGGCAGCAGGGCCGATTCATTGGTGCAGGCACATATGGATCTGTCTATCTTGCCATCAACCTCGATACCTCGTCTGTTATGGCTGTCAAGGAGATCCGCTTCCCTGACTCGAATTCGCTCTCGGGCCTGCACAAGGCCATCAAGGAGGAGATGAAGGTCATGGAGATGCTGGATAACCCCAACATTGTGCAATACTTTGGCATGGTATGTCAGGAAAAGCAGGGTTGGTTTGATTTTGTTAATGACTGGAAATAGGAAGTGCATCGGGACAAGGTATATATATTTATGGAGTACTGCGAGAATGGCAGTTTGGGCTCCCTCCTCGACCACGGAGGCCGCATCGAAGACGAAGTGTACATTGTCAAGTATGCTTACGAGCTCTTGAACGGCCTCAAATACTTGCACGAGAATAATATTGTGCATCGCGACATCAAACCCGACAGTAAGCTGCTCATGCGTCCAATGTTCTCGGTTTTGACAATTTTTCTTTCTGGTAGACATCCTGATTGATTATCAAGGGCAGCTCAAACTCTCCGACTTTGGTGCGGCCAAGATCTTGGCCAAGGGCCAAAAGACGATGGGTCGAACGACGATGAACATGAACGTCAACAGTCTGGCAGGTACGCCGATGTACATGGCACCCGAGGTAATCACAGGCGGCGATACGGGCCGCAAAGGCTCAATGGACATCTGGTCGCTGGGCTGCTGTATTGTGCAGATGGCGACAGGCCGGAGGCCGTGGAGCACGCTCGAGAACGAATGGTCGGTCATGTACCACGTCGTCACGGGCCATCCGCCCCTACCGGACGCGTCGCAGCTGTCGCCGGACGGCATTGATTTCCTGAAAAGATGTTTCACGCGCAACTCGATGAAGCGGCCGAGTGCAGCGGAACTGCTGTCGCACCCGTGGATCGTGAGCTACCTCGAGAACTATTACGACGATGGCCAGCTGGGCCCGGACGATGAGATGATACCCGCCACGGCCCACTCGGGCGACTTTTCCTACGAGGAACCGCGCTCCATCGGGTCAACGCACTCCTACGAGCGGCCGCTGGTGCGCAGCATCCCCAATAGCTTGGCCATCGAGGGCATGGCCAACAGCCACGCGAACGGTGCGCAGGCCCAGGCCTACTTTAACGAGATCGCGGCCCAGAATGCGAATGACCTGGCGAGCTACCATGAAGAGCCGCTGATGCGGTCGGTGGATAGTACCTCGATGATGTCGTCTATCCGGTCCGGCATTGCGCGTGTATCGCTCGACGAGCAGAATCAGCCGTAATTCACTTTTCACTTTTTTTATTGCTCGTTTCCTTCTTTTTACCACTTTTTTTTTCCCGTTTCGTTTTATTTCTTCCTTCCTTCCTTCCTTTCGTTTACTCCGTGCTGCTATTGTAAATACACTCTTTCACGTTGAACACTTTTGCTCTGATAGCAAAATCCTGCCAATGGGTCTCACTGTTCTCAATTTAAGCGTCTTGATAACCCCGCTCAGGTTGCTGTGTGCCTTTCCCTTTCCCCTCGTGAAATTATTCGAATGGCAGTACCTGCATGGGCGTCAGTCATCATTGCGTTGGGGACATTCCTTGTTCTCGGTGTCTCGGCCGAGATTTTCTATAATCGACTGACGCGCAAGCCCTTCAAGCCGGCCGGGAAGCACGCGTTCATCACGGGCGGCAGCACTGGCCTCGGCAAGGCCCTCGCCATTGAGCTTGTCAAGAAGGGGGCCCATGTCACCATTGTCGCCCGGCGCCAGCCTGAGCTCGACCAGGCCGTCGAGGAGATCAAGGCAAGGCAAGCGAACGCTCACAGAGGGTCATGGATTAATCTGGAGAGTGCCAAGTAGGCAGCACGCGTGTCGGACACGCAGCGGGTCGTGAGCGTGAGCGCGGACGTGACGAGCAAAACGGACGTGGTGCGTGCGCTCGACGAAGCCAAGGTCAAGGTCGGCATGGACCCTGACTTTGTGTTTACGTGTGCGGGTGCGGCCTACCCGAAGCCTTTCCTGGAACTCGAGCTCGACGACTTTGAACGGTCCATGCGGCTCAACTACCTCGGCCAGCTCTTTGTCGCTCATGTAAAGCACCGCAACACAAGACAACACACACACACGCAGGCTGGGTGTCTTGTTCTTCTTCTTGTCTCCCTCGTGCACTCACACTATACTCTTTGTTTCTCTCTCTCTCTCTTAGCAAGCCGCCAGCCGCATGCGGGATTCAAAGATCCAAGGCAAGATCGTCTTTGTCTCGTCGATGCTCGGTCTGCTCAGTTTCACGGGCTACAGCACCTACTCGCCCGCCAAGTACGCCCTTCGCGGCTTGGCCGATACGCTGCGCAACGAGCTCAAGCGCTACAACATTGACGTCCATATCTTCTTTCCTGGCAACATTGATTCGCCTGGCTTTGTGACCGAAGTAAGTCTTTTGCATTCTCTTGTATACAGGGATGCAACGTATCTGCGTAAACCGGTGCTTATCAAGGAAAACAGAATGCGACCAAACCCAAGGTGACCAAGGACATTGAGGGTATGAGCGAGCCAGCTTCACCCAAGGACTGTGCACTGGCTCTCTACCGTGGCATTGCTGCTGGCCACTACATGATCACGAACGAGTTGGTCGGCGAGCTCTTGCGGTGCGCTACCCGAGGCGTCAATCCTTCCAACAGCTTCATCCTCGACTCCATCACGGCCATCCTTGCCCAGGTAAAACAAGAAAATGAAAAACGTCATATTAAGCGCACGAGCGCACGCTCACAGCCTCTTTGTTTTCGTCTAGCCCGTGGGATCTATCTATGCTCTGTTTGCAGACTACATGGTGAAGCACATGAAAGACGACTAATCCATCCCGAGGCTGTTTCTAGCATCTTTTTATTTTTTATTTTTTGTTACCTCTCTACCTTTCTTTTATGTTTGAATATAACCCTTTTTGCTCTGGTAAAAATGTCCATGTTTCTATGACGATTTTAGATATACAGACAAAAGAAGATGGTGGGACCCGGGAGGGGGGGTGTTTGCTACGTGATCATAAGGTGAATGGATGAAATAAACTACAGTATATACACAGTGGATCTTTTCTTCTTCTTCTCTTGCTGATGTTGCTTGTTGCGAGTGTGTGTGTGTGTGTGTGTGTCTATGTGCGTGCTTTATGTCTTTCGTATTATGATGAAGCCGAGGCCTTTTTGTCATTGTTATCCAGGTCGGCGAAACCAAGCTTATTCAAGTCTTCCTTGTCCATGAGGTTCCTAGGAGCACCTTCGTTTCAGCTGACCTTGTCTCGCTCTCACATACGTTTGTTTCTTACTTGTCCATGCGGCATTGCAGGTAGGCGCGCGACAGCTTGCGGCATTCACCGTTGTTGTTCTTGTTCTCCTTCATGCATTTCATGTACTGCTTCATGTACTCCTTGCATTCGCCTAACCAAGCCAAGTCAGCCGCTGCCAAGTGCGTCGATAGTTCTGTATATACCCTCGTGATCAATGGGAAAACTGCCAAAAAGAGGCGGTTTGCCTGTGACGGATTCGACGTTGGAAGTTCTTCCGAATGCCATTATAGAGAAGAAGAAGTGTCAAGGCAATTCCTGCCAGGAGCAGGCCATATTTTAAAGTGAGTCACATGAGAATCCATGCTTTTTCAAACTAGAAAAATCATGCCAGTTTTGACAGTGCAGTCTTTCCACGTGCAGATCGTATCGTGGGCTCTTGGTGGCAGCGCGTATTTGCCCAAAGATCATGCTTCTGGTGAATAGCCTTGTCTTCTTTTCGCCAAAATACTTTCGCAATTTTCTTGTATGAATGCGCGGCTCACATTGTATCATTAACTATATCTAATTCACTCCTGACGCTTATACACTAGCTCACACAGGCTCTCTATCACTGCACTCGAAAACTTCGCTACTGAAGAGCTTAACCACGGCATACAGATGGATCCGTATCCTCCTGACCTTGCATCAAGGTATTGATTCGTCGGTGCCTGGGCCTGCTTGATGAAGGGGAAAGCTGGCCAGTGCCGTTGCCTCTGTGAACATGCCACCTCGTCAAGTACCTATAGGCACCTAGAGGGCTCCACCTGTCCGTCTATCTTCACTCAGACCTCTTCCTTCGTGCTCCTCCACGAGTCGACTATGTTATTCTCGCTTGACTACTTCTATTGACAGTTTCTCTAACTCGCTCCCCTTCCCATCGCCTTTTCATCTTACTCGTGCTTAAAGGCCGGTCGATCCAATCGTATCATCAGATTCTTAATATTTCTGGGCCTAGCGGACATCTCCGTCTACATATTAGAGCCGGCGTTATCTCACTTTTGCTGTCTAGGTCAACTCGTGGAGTTTGTCCCCTTAAGGGCGGATTTGCATGAAAAAATACATGCCTATGCTGGCACATATACGAGCAATCCAGTGTATGAAAAAAAAAAAACTCTATGCTTACCCGTATAGCAAACGTCTGAAATACTGTGACCAGAATGCAATTAGGTTCTGGCTGCTACGGTGTCTCGAGCCCTTTTGCCTATCGGAGAGCAGGCGCAGGCTCAATGCTGGATGGACGACCTCCGTTAAGATTTCTGGCAAAAAAAAAAAAAAAAAAAAAAAAAAACTCAGCTGGGCACTAGGGTACATCGAGTCAAGAGGAGCGGCAAAGCGCAAGCGCAGCACAGACGCTCCAACAGTGTTTATTTTTCATATTTTGCTCGTTTGTGTGGCATGCAATGATCACACAGCTACTGAGACAGAGTACGCCTAGCAGAGGGCTGAGCGCAGTGCGGCCTGCGATTCGGTCGAGTGGGCATGCCTACCACCAGCTGAAGAGGGCGCCGATTCCACTGCTGCAGCAGCCCACCCGCGTCCGCTTTTCGTCGTATGCGCCCCAGCTCGTCTTGCACAACCAAGTCCGTGCCATCTCTATTGGCACCATCACACGCACCGCATTCTCGGCCCTGCGCTGGCCCGGTCTGATTGTCGGCACCGCGGCCACCGGCGTCACCGTCGCGAACAACAAGCTTGAAGGTACAGGCGGTTAAAAGTTGGGGAAAGGGAAAAAGGCATCTCACGTGAAGCAGATTTGAAGGAGAGCGGCTTTGGTTTTGTCATGGAACTGTACAAGGACGGGCAGAAGTTGGCAGGCGCGGTGCGCGACCAGATGGACGGCATTGAGGTGTCCATCCCCGAAATGCATTTGCGCGTGCCCGATGCCGTGAAGGACTTCTTTACGAGTCTGAGCTCTACGCCGGGCGAAGAGCATTCGGTCACGCACACCGTGTCTCGTCTCCAGCAACAGCAGGAAGAGCAGAAGAGCAACAGCTCCGACGAAGGTGGCAACAACAACAAGAACAATGACAACACGCCGGGTGGCGGTGGGGGAGCCGGTGTTGCAGCAGCAGCGGCCGCATTCTTTGCTGGCGACGACGAAAACGAAAAAGAGAAAGGAAAGAAGAAGGCGGGCAAGGATGCGAGCACGCAGCACGACGACCAGCTCATGATGCTCACCAAGCAGCTGATTGAGATCCGGAGCACGCTGCTGTCTATCGATCACAACGAGACGCTGAAGCTACCGAGTATTGTCGTGGTGGGTTCGCAGAGTTCAGGCAAGAGCTCGGTCCTGGAGGCCATTGTCGGCCATGAATTCCTCCCCAAGTAAGTGCCTGATGCGAGAGGTCTACCAAGGCGCCCGTGCGCTAACCGAGGTGGTTTGTGTCTGTGTCTTGTGTGTGTTTAGGGGCTCCAACATGGTGACGCGTCGACCGATCGAACTGACCCTGATCCACACTCCCGGCGAGTCGCAAGAGTACGGCGAGTTTCCTGACCTGGGCCTGGGCAAAATGCACGACTTTTCCAAGATCCAAAAGACCCTGACGGATATCAACCTGGCCGTGCCGGAGGAGGAGTGCGTCTCGGACAAGCCCATCGAGCTTCGGATCTATTCGCCCAACGTGCCCGACCTGACCTTGATCGACCTGCCCGGCTACATCCAGATTGCGAATCGCAATCAGCCCGAGACCCTGAAAAAGAAGATTGAGCGTCTCTGTGAAAAGTACATTCGCGAGCCCAACATTATCCTGGCCGTGTGCGCCGCCAACGTCGATTTGGCCAACTCGCCTGCGCTGCGCGCCAGCCGCCGCTGCGACCCGCTGGGCGTGCGCACGATTGGCGTGATCACCAAGATGGACCTCGTCACGCCCGAGGCGGGCGCGACCATCCTGCGCAACCAGGACTACCCGCTGCGTTTGGGCTACATTGGCGTCGTGTGCCGCTCCGACGGCGCGTCAGGCAACCTGACGAACGCGGTGCTCAAGCGCGAGGGCAACTTCTTTGACCAGCACCTCATCTACAAGCAGCGGGACATGAAGGTCGGCACCGACACACTGAGAAGCAATCTCGTCGAGGTCCTCGAGAAGAACATGGAACGCTCGCTGTCCGGCATTGTCGACGCGGTGCAACGCGAGCTCGAGGAGGCGCGGTACCAGTTCAAGGTGCAGTACAATGACCGATCCGTGACTGCCGCATCGTATGTGGCCCAGACGATCGACACCCTGAAGCACAACTTCAAGGACTTTGAGACCCGGTTCGGCAAGCCGCAGGTGCGGCACGAGGTCCGCAGCATGCTTGAGCAGGCGGCGCTCTACATTTGCGCCGAGTACTACTGGACCGACCCCAAGATTGGCGAGCTCGACCGCGCCGCTCCGGACGATATCTACTGGCTGTACAAGTCCGAGCTGGTGCAGTCGGTGCTCACCAAGTCAGGCATCGGCCGCTCGACGACGCAGCTCGTGGTGGACCTGCTCCTGGGCAACATGCGACGCCTCGCCAACGAGGAGTCATTCACGAACCATCCCGAGGCACGCAAGCAGATCATCAACTTTACGGAGGAGATCCTGCGCTCCAAGTACCTCACGACGAGCGATCAGGTTGAGAACACGATCAAGCCGTACAAGTTTGAAGTCGAGATCACCGACTCCGAGTGGAGCGACGGCGTCAAGCGCGCGGTCGCCCTCGTCGAGAAGGAGCTCCAGCTGTGCGAGCAAATGACGCAGCAGATCAAGACCGCGGTCGGCAAGAAGAAGTTGCGCGGCGCCATCAAGTACCTCTACGACCTCGACCGCGAAGAGGCGCGTCGGCAGGAGCGCCTGCGCCGTATCGCGGAGGAGGGCGGCGGGTCGGATGACTACCCTGCTGAAGAAGAGGAGCCCAAGCCGCAGTACAATGCACGCGTGCTCGACCGGGCCAAGACGGTGCTTGAACTGCAGGATCGATCGATGATCTTGAAGTATCGGCTCGCGGCGCTCAAGAGCCGTCAGTGCAAGTCGGCCGAAAACAAGCAGTACTGCCCGGAGGCGTTCCTCAATGTGATCGCCGAGAAGCTGACGTACACGGCCGTGATGTTTATCCAGGTCGAACTCCTGAGCGAGTTCTTCTTCCAGTTCCCGCGCGAGGTCGACAATCGTCTCATGTACCAGCTCACGCCGCAGCAGATGCGCCAGTTTGCGCGCGAGAACCCACCCATCCAGAAGCATCTGGATCTGCAGGAGCGCAAGCAGAAGCTCGAGGAGGTCATGGAGAGCTTGAATTACCTCGTCAAGCGCCAGGCAGACCGGAACGCGCGCGCCAAGATGGGTTACTATGCGTCTAATCTGTAAAAAAAATTACGCGACAAGGAACATCATATATACATATCCCCCCCCCACCCCGCTCTCAGAGGTGCCCTTCTTTCTACTCTTGCCTCAGTGTTTCGCCCTCCTTGCCTTTCAATCTTGCCCCCCTCGCCCAACTTTTTTCATGTCATATGTAATAATATCTAGAGTCATACCCTTCTCCACCGCCTTCTACAAAATTTTTTACTTGGTAACACTCACTCGTGGTCGTGATATGCAAAAGAAATATACACGTAGAAAAAACGTTATCCCCCCTAAAACACCTTTCACTTGTTTTTATATATATACATACAAAAGATGAATGTGGGTTTATTGTAAAAGTTACCGGGTCGTGTACTCGAGTGGCTCAAAGAAGGTCGGACCCCAGACAGGCGGTGGTTTGCATTCGGTGTTCTTCCAGCATGCAGGAGGGATACCGAGATCGGCGAGATAAAGGAGACCCGTGACCTCTTCCGAGACACAGCCCGTCTTGGGCATGCCCATGCACAGCGTCCATTCAGGGCGCACGGCGTGGCGCTCGTCCGGGATGAACCCTACATCATCTAAAGTGAGTCCTGTGTTTCCAACCCGCGTCTGTTACCTTGTTCGGCGTCGCAGCCAGTGGGGAAGTCAAGGCTGAGGATACGTGTCTTTGTATTGCTGGCCCAGCGAATCATCTTGCACAGCGCATCCATCTCATCCTCCTCACTCAGGTCGGTCAGCCTGATCTCTGCCCCGAGCATGGCGTCAATGATCAGGTCGGGGTGATACTGGCGCAGTTCTATGTTTGTGTGTTTTCACACGTCAGTTCGCACTCGTACCTGGTATGCCTCATCGCTGTGATTTGCTTTTACCTGAGGGCTCGTTGATGATCTTGCCGCCGCTCTTTTTGACCATGCTCGCGAAATGGAGGACACTGTCCATGATGTTGCCGCGGACGACGTCGTAGCCGATACAGACGACGACCCGCGCGCCGTGGTTGATGAGGTGCCGTGCACAGGCGAGGCCGTACGCGCCTGCCTGGGTGTTGCCTGCGAGCACAACGACCAGGGCCGGGTTGGGGGCGACGTGGAGCGCGGTCTGGCATGCGGCGCGACCGCCGTTCTCATACATCATGTCCTGGGTCAGACCGGTGCATTGGACTATAGGATGACAGCAACACAATCGAGTGTGTGTGTTTGTAAGCGCGTCTCTCTCTTCCATCCCTATTTCAGTGAGCATGCTCTATTACCGTAGTGCTGTTCGACGTGCTGCATTTCGATGGGCGTGATACGCGAGCAGGCGATCTGATGGGATGCGGTGCGAAGGACAAACGAGTCCTTGTCCGACTCGGTCGTGTCGCTCTCGTCACCGACGCTGTCGCTCTTCTCTTCATCCGCATCGTCGGCGCTCTTTTGTTGCTCGCTCTCGCCATCGAGCACATTTTCGGTCGGTAGCAGGTTGACGCGTTTTTCTTGGGGTAGCCGGTTCAGTGTGACGAGTAGGTCCTCGGATGCTTTTTCGTCCGTTTCCTTGATGATGGTTGGAAATATGTGTCAAGAGACGTGATACCGTGCAGGGAGATGTTTTTACCCGTATTTGATCAAAGATCTTCTTTTTGTCAAACATGTCGAGGTTGGCCTGGAAGTCGAATTCCTTCTCGCGAAATCCATCGACGTCCTCGCCGGCCCAGCCTCGGTCGTGCTGTGAGGGAGATGGTTGTGGTTGTTTGCTGCGTCGTGCTATAGACAAGAATGGATGAGACGATATCACGCTGGGAGGTGGGATGCAACCTACTCGAGGTGGAAGTGGACTAAGAAAAGCGAGACATAAAGAGAGACAGAGTTGCGTGTGTGTGCGTGTGTGTGTGTGTGCGTGCGCATGTGAGTGCGTATGCATTATTAAGAACATGAGGGCATTTTTTCTTTCTTCGTTTACCTTTTTTTGTTGTTGTTTTCGTGCATTCTTTTCGCGTTCTGAGCTTTTAGACGGAGTCGGTTTACCTGAGCGTCGAGCCGGTTTGACTTGCAGATCGTCCACGTCTGCGCCCATCACGCCAAACAGTGGTGTAAAGTAGGTCGAGCTCTGTCCCGGAAATGCGAGATCCACTTGACACAGACATGCCCACAAGGGTTGACAACGTTTAGCTCACGGAAGCCCAGCCATTCACACCCCCACTCTACCATTTTCAAGCGTGAGGAGTTGCGTGGCCGGATCCACCTCCGACACGACACCGCTTGCCTGCAGACCCGACTTGAGTTGGACGACAATGGCCATGCCAATAAATGACTCTGCCATGGTTATTATGAAAGGAGGACACTTGTGAAAATAAGGGAGGAAAAAGGAAGCAAAAGTTACGTAGGGAAAGGTGAAGAAAAGAGTGGAGGTCGTGGATTCGAAAAGCGACAAATTTAATGTTCATCATCATTAACAGTATGTAATATGGGAAATAGAAGGAATTAGACGATGGCCTTATCGCCATAGGTGCGCGCATATTTGCCTAAGGCCCAGATAGAGAAGGCAAACTTGTAGTTGGGGTACGAGATCATGCAGTTCTTGTTAAAGACGCCCTCGATGCTCTCCTGGAGCCACTCGCCGTTGCGTTGCTGGCGCTGCATGATGAGCTGGATGCCCCGCCGGATAGGCTCCTCGTGCGGGTATTTGGCCTCCATCAGGGCCATGCATGCAAACGCGGTGTTGACCACCTGCGACTTGGCGTTGTGCGAGTACACGTGGGTCTCGCACGACTTGTACGTCTCGCCCCAGCCGCCGTCGGCTTCCTGCTTGCTGATCAAAAAGTCACATCCGCGCCGGGCGTGCTCGCTGTTCTCGTACGTCTCGCCGACGCTCGCCAGCGATTGGAGTGCAAACATGGCCGCGTACGTGAAGCAGATGGCCCACGCGCCGTACCACGAGCCGTCTTCGTTCTGCACCGCCTTGATGTACTGCAGACAGCGTTGCGCGGTGGCCTCGATCTCGTCCGCGCGATACTCGGGGTCGATCTTGCGGAAGCTGGTGAGGCCCATCAGGACGGCGGTGGTGCACTCTGGGTAGCTGTACTCGGTCATGATCTTGCCAAACACTTCGGCCGGGTTGAGCAGCTCGAGCCAGTGCGGGCCACGGATCGCCTCGTACGTCGCAAAGCCATTGTCGGCGTTCTGCATCGTAAGCAGGACGTCGACCGCGTCGCGGAGGCGGTCGACCGTGATGCGCTCGGGTATGTTGTGCAGCTTCTGGAGTGCAATCGTGGCCTTGATGCCCTCGGCGGTGCAGTCCGACACGGTGTAGCCCTGATCGCGCGTGCTGAACGGCCAGGCGCCCTTGGACACTTGGCGGTAGCAGCGCTCGTAGTCGGGCACGTTGCGGCGGATCTGGGTGATGTCCATGAACTCGAGAGCCTTGATCATGTTATCACGGTACAGGTCCACGTCGGCGAGGTTGGCTTCGACGAGTGCTTGGGCAATGAAACTGCAGTCCCACATCTGGCTGCCGTTGGTGCCGTTCATCATCATGCCCTCCGGGCCCATCCACAAGAAGTCTTGGTTGCGTCGAACGTGCTCGCGGAATTGGCGCGAATCCTTGCCGTGTTCGAGCATAACGACGAGCCAGTTCATGACCTTGTTGACCGGGCCGATATCGAGGTAGAAGGTGTTTTCGTCCTCCATCGTGACCAGCTTGACGGTTTCCTTGATGGCAAGGTCGCGCAGCCAGTTGAGTTTGCCAGGTATCAGTTCGTAGTAAGTGAGCATGCCTATTCAACGCGTGTGAGTGAGTCAGTCAATAAGTAAACTATAGCATAGCATAGTGTAGCAACGATGGAGGGGGAGAACGCACCATTGAGGACGTCCATGATCTTGGAGTGCGGCGTGTAGAGGTCAGCCTCGGAGACGTTGTTACGCTGGCTATCCCAGTGGATGGTATCGTAAGGCTGGGTGTAGAGTTCATCGCGGAGTGATTTTGTAAAGTCGGTGAGCGGGGCCGAGAAGCGCTTGGCATAAATGTAGCCCATCGGGAGGTACACCATGCGGCAGTGGACCCACCAATTGCCTGGGCAGAGCGGCAGCAGCTTGGGCAGCATCCACAGTTCCGGCGGCACAGGGTTCATGCCCCTCCAGTCATACACACCCAGCACGCTCAGCCAGAATTTGCCCCAGGCGGGCGCGGCCGTGGCAGAGCCAAGCGCGTGGAGGGTGGCGCGGGCCTTGGCCATGGCGGGGGGGTCAGGGCCGAGGCCGAGGATACGCAGGGTGACGTAGTTGAGGGCGGTGCCAAACACGGTGGAGATACCCTCGATGTGGATGCCCCACCCGCCGTCCTCCGGGTGGGCGCGGTTGAGCAGGTAACGGATCAATTCCAGACGCTCGGGCTCAGGCACGGGCGTCCCCGTGACGTAGTGCGCAATGATCAAGCCTGGAATAAGAAACCTTATTGGGAAGGCATGTCAAAATGAATGCACGGATCGTGCTTCGTATCATACGGGCTTACATGGGACCGCCGTATTCGCCACCCCAGTGACCGTCTTCGGTCTGAAGCTGTCTGTAGAACTCAAAGCCGTTGCGGGCGCTTTCAAGCGGTGTGCGTGCCGGCGGCAGTTCGGGGGCGTTCTGTTCGTTCTACGATGAATACACGAGGATGGGGCTGCAATCAGGTGAAATTACCACAGGGAGACCGAGATGGTACTTGTCCCAAAAGGTCTGTGGCCACGCGCGGCATTCCTCTTCGGTCTCGAGGTAATGCCACGTCTGTGCGCCTTCTTCTACGCGTAACCGCCATTTGGTTAAGTCTGTAAAACCAGGCGTCGTGCTGAGATTCAGCGTCGCTGACGGAAATGTTTCTTCCTGCATCGAATCGGGGTGGATGTGGGGGGAATTGGGCATAGAATGAGAAACAGAAGGAAAGTGAGTGCTACGACAGAAAGGTCGGGATCTCTCACATGCATTTTCAAGTATTTATTGTGCAGATCTGAGTTTGTTCCCAGTTCAAGCGGGCCATGTTGCAGAAGCACTTTTTTTGTGTGCTGAAGCTGCTTGTTTCCACAGCAATTGTGTAACCTGTCCACCCAGTTTATTCTCGTCCGGATACCCTCGCAGAAAAAAAAAGGGTCTTGGCCTTTTTCCCAAATGAATAACATGGGTGCGGCCTATCATCGTCTTACAGATTCTTTCCATTGTGAGGATGAGAGCATTATGTGCCTTTGCCAGGGATAAATGAAGGTACGTTACCAGCGCTGGAGTGATAGTAGAGGTATTCATGCGTGTCGGATGGGCGAGTTTATACTGTCGAGTAGCCACAACTACTGCGAAGTACCCGGTGCACGCCGCGCTGTATATACGATGCTTTTCTTCACGATGCTTTTCTTCACTTAAATTTTCACCTTCAGTAGTGTCCATGCTCTGCGTATGTACAGGGTGGGCCTGGGTGCTTGGCAAAGGCATTGTCTCTCCAATAATTTCATGCTTTGACCCTGTGTCATTGCAAAAGCTTTTATAGACGATAGAACTCAAAAGTATTTCGCAATTACTCCATCTCTACAATGTACAAAGAGCGCAGTATATTCGGGAAAGCGGCAGCTGTATATAGTCTAGCTTCCCCTTATAAAGCCAAGTATATAATTGCTTACGGCATTTCTTTTGAATTGATTCTTAGTATCGCCAAACTTGCCATGTATCCGGACCGGACCATAAGCCTCTTCTCTGCGGCATTCGATATATGTAAGATGTCAAGGATCATTTGCGCGTGTGATAGAGGTGTGTGTCGGTCTGTAATAATCTAATAAATTATATAGGAAAGTGGGTTTTCTAGATATTACTCCAGAATAGCAAAGCAACATAATTTCTGCATGAAAACATAATAATCACGTTCTCGTAATTTGGATCGGGCTATTGTTACCACAAGCACGTCTGATAAACATAGGAGAGATGACTGCATGTAATTTCTATGGAATCCTCAGGCAAGACATGGAAGTCACGACGAAGAAAGATCGAGGAGAGAGAGAGCGCGCGCACAAGTAATGCTAGATCATTCCATGTTTGTTATATACCAAGATTAGATCAATATGATTGGCTGCTGAAGATTTAAGGTATTCCCCACATTTGGCGATACGACCACAAATATACCACTCTGCATCAGTCAGCATTGTATTTCAGCTTCTCTTTTTTTTTTTATTTCCGCTCACTTTTTCTATGGCCCAGTTCACAAAGGATCAACGCAGAATCTTTGCTGATTTCGACAACTACCCTTGGCATGCCGACACAGTCTTTCAAGCAGGTCTGGACGACATGTTGCGTGATGTTGGGGGAGACGAGGCCGACGACGATCGCCGACTTTTGAACGTAAAGCACTTTTTCTACAGCAGGTCAGGCACACGACAAGCATGCCTTTAATGCCACTTTAAAGCATAACTGACTCTGGATTAGATTCAAGCAGCCTTTCAATTTAGAAGCGTATCTACGCTATCAGAGCGAGGGTGTGAACGAGACAGCATCAAATCCCGAAGAGGACGCCCAATACGAGCGTTTGGAAGCATATGATTACGACGGGGACGCGAAATTCCAGGCTGGCCTCCCCAAAATTATTAGCAGTTGGGTCCAGCTTCAGGCAAGAGATACAAATGCGTGGGATAAACAACGTCTCGATGATGAGTTTGCGCGCGCCAAGGCATTCTATTATGCTGCGTAAGTCTGAATAGATAATATCGGAACAGAGAATCTTATCTTCTTTCATGTAGCTGTGTCGAGCGCACGGACATCCGAGGCTATTTGAACTGGAAGAAGTCAAAACAGGAAGCGTCGCAGCCCGTGTGCCCCTACGCCAACCTATGGAAGGACAAGCGAGGTATGTGTTCGTGTCTTGGGGGGAGGGAGATTGATGTGTGTGCTTACGTAAGGTATGCATTCAGGAGGCAGTACGGAAGCTATGGCGGACGCCAAGTCCTTTCTGTTATGCGACATGCCGGAATATCGCGGTAGCAGTACCATCCGCCTCGCCTCGTCTGCGAGCAAAAACATTTTGACCGTCGACCGCCTTCACGAACTTCAGGAAGCATTCGAGAGCGTGGATAAGAACTCCAAGGCAACCAGCCGGCTCCTAGCTGCTATAGTGGCCAACGATGCGTCCCCGCTCGATCGCCCCTCGCCGGACGGTCCTGTGTATACCAAAGATACAAAGACCATCAGCAGTGGCCTCGCCTACGATGCAACCGCCGCTGAGGTCAGCAAACAAGACGAGCCGGAAGCGTTGCAGTCCTCGCTCGACCACGTCGCCGACGCGTACTATGACCTGGTCGAACGCATCGTGCATCTGCAAAAGCCGACGGTGACGTTCAGTGAAGGTGCAGTGCCGCGCGACGCGGCCTACCTGTTTCTATGGCACACCTTTGTGCGCGTCGTGACCGAGAACGCGTACCTCGACATGGGCCTTGCCCTTGGCCATGCGCCGATGCCACCCCTCTTGTTGCTCGCACTGTGCCACGCCCGCATGGCTCAGCGGCGGCCACTCGTGCCGGGCACGGACCTTTATCTCGCCATGGCGCCGCCCGACATGGTGCGCCTGCGCGGACCGGAGCTCTTGCGCGTTGGTTTGGCCGATGTGTTTGTGCCAGAGACGCGGGTTCAGGATGCGCTGACGGACGCGTCTCGGCTTTCGGCCTGCGCGTCGGCCGATGTCGTGCCTGCTATCCACATGGCACTTGCCGCGCATCATACCTACGCTGGCCCTGACCGTCTTGGCGTATGGGAAGAAGAAATCAAACTCACTTTCGGGGTAAGCCAGGGTGAGGGCTGACGGATGGACAAAGTAGAGATACTGATACGCGGTTCTTTTTTTTTTTTTTTTGGCTTTATGTTTAGGCTGCCGAAAGTGTCAGTGACCTCAAGGACAAACTCAAAGAAAGCAGTGGACGCTGGAGTACATCGATTTTAAATCACTGGGATACACTGCCGCCCGTTCTCCTTGAGGTAAAGCAAAAGAGCAGAAAGTAACGGACGAGCATACTGAAGCGCATCTCTCATCTATAGACTGTCTTTCAAGCGGTGGTCAAGAGCCGCGGGATGAACCCAAAGGATATGCTGGCGCTTGAAAGAAACCTGAATGTTAACTGGCGAGCGAGTAAGGATTATCAGACATGGCGTACTGGCAGCAAGGCATGGGAGACGGATGCGGATGTCGATGGCATGTTTGACGCGCCTCAGGACGTGTCGGAGCGCCCGCCTGTGGTATACGAGGCTCCTAGGGATGCCGTTGTATGCCCCGTGACGGGCCAGCAATCCGCGTCTGCACTGCAGTGTCCCGTTACGGGCCAACAAGCCGCCGTGTGCCCTGTCACAGGTCAATCAGGCGCTTCTGAAAACTCTGCCGTATGTCCCGTTACAGGTCAGAAAGATAGTCCAAGTGAGCAGCAGCAGCAGCAGCAGCAGTGTCCCGTGGCATCAAGATTAGCTTCTTCTGCTGACACATGTCCAGTGACAGGCCACTCGGGTGCGTCTTGTCCTGTATCAAACGCGAACCAGAGCGATGCCACTGAGACGGAGCAGAGCACCACCGCCGCATGAGTGATTACCTGAAGGCATCAAAGTTGTACCATATTTTTTCTCTCCTTTCTTCCTGGTCTCGCACGTAGAGATGTTTCTTTTAACCCCTGAAGGGGAGTTTGCTATGTCATGACTGTCTATGTTTTTCTTTCTGTGGAGAATATCACAAACACTCCTCATCTTTGAATCCGCTCAACTCTCAAGGGTTCTCTTCTGCACTGTAATGAAGAGAAAGAGGTGTATTTCTATGGAAGCCCTGCTGTCAGAGCATACAGCCACTAGTTGACAACTAATACATAAGCATGCTGAGCTACATCTTATCTGCTTTGTCTCGAAACTGTATATCGAGCATAAGTATGGATCAAACAATTATTTATGTGGCTCCCTTGCAGGGAGAGCCAAATACTGGGTTTAGTACACCGACAACGGCAACACTGTTGCCGCATAGGTTCACCGGAACTGCAACCGGGGCTACATTCTGGACCTCGCTGATGGGAGTTCCAGGAGACTCGGTCTTACTCGTTTCTTCAGATCGGGCATCAAGACTGGGAGCCGGCAATGCGAGACACAGGCGAAAGAAGATGAAAACGACGGTGAAAACAGTAGGGAAGTGCATGTGTGGAAAGGTGCCGTTTATCTTAGTGGTAAAACCATACGAACTTTTTATATTTCTGTAAATAAGGAGTTAAACAGCAAGGGCAGGGATCATCCACCAAGGTTTCTGTGGTGCCTAATTACCACCCCTCTTTCTAAGGAGGTAACTAATACGGCCACCCCCTTCTACATGCTTGAACTCAATAAAGATCGATTTTAAACCACAGCAGCTTTCATTATTCTTTGTGCTGACTACAGTAGCCCGTATGCATATAGCTCTGGCGCATCGTGTATTTATTTTTTTTTTCTTGCGTCTTCATCATCGCTTGAAATAAGAGTCAAGTAAGTAAAGATCTTCAGGTGACAATATGCGTCAAAATGCTTCAATACGCGTGTTAACGCGTCATGACAAAAGAAGTCGGAAAGAAAGTAGCCAAAAAGGGTACGGGCATTGTGTCAGTAAGAGGATGATAGTTCTTATAGATGCGGCGTGAAACGGATCCGTAGCCGGCACACCACAAGGACACCAATATAATGTATAGGGCGTAGAGTAGTTCCGGACATATTCATAGGCAACACCCTCTCGGAGAGCTATATGCATACGGATTGCTTTAGTCAGCATCGAGAGTCATGTAAAGAGTTTTACAAGAAGGCTTACTTGCGCTGCGACAGCTGCTGTAGTTCAAATCGATCTCTACTTAGTTAAAAGGGGTAGAGGGGAGGGAGGCCGTATCAATCACCTTCCAAGAAGAAGGTTTATACGGCAGCCGCGCAGATAAGTTATACGCTCGGGGGATAAAAAATATAACTTTGGCGAGAATATAATGCCTCGTCTCATGCGCGGCTCCCTGAGAATATCTAAGTATCTCACCGTAGATATGCTCCCTTTCAAGAAGACAGCAAAGCTACAGCCGATGGTCAGGGCATTATCAACAGCTTAGACAGCATTATATATATGTTTACTAATTTCAATCCCTGTTCGCTGTTGAGTAAAGTATTTTAAAGCGGATGATACGTTCTAATAGGCCAACTAAACAACTATACAAAGTGAGCCAGTTAGCTGATATGGAGTGGGCGAGACTAAACAGACATGTCGCACCCATATATGCCGGGCAGCAAGCGAGCTCGTTCCCATTAGTGGTCTGTTTTTGATCGCAAGGTCGGATGGTGTCTAACGGGCGAAAGTCCCCACAGCATATCGGTGGGCCAAGGTAGCTAGATTAGAATAGCTCGCACACACGCGCTCCGCCTTTAGGTGAGGGCGGTGGGACAACAGACGTCTGACGCCCTGCAACTAACGAGATAGAAAGCGTTCATGTGGAGCAAAACTCGTTGCTCTTTGGCATAGTAATAAGGAAATATAGAGCTGTACCTGAAGCAGACGCTGGATATAGATAGTGGAACTAGGTATGAGACGAGCAGCTGGACATTAGCTCAGCTGACATTGGAGGGAATTGATGGCAGTGTAGGGTAATTGAATAGTTCTGGTGTTCATGCTGTGCAACTGTCCTTATTGTTTTTGACTTCGTCTTACGCAAATGCACGCGTGTTTCATCTTCTACTGCGTTAAATCAACCTCCCTGATTTTTTTGCGATGAAAACATAGACGCAAGAAGTTAAGCTTAATATATCTGCAGCTGCAGATATTTATAGTACCAACCGTCGATAGCATATGTATATGTTCAATGACTATCTTTTGGTTTTCTGATTTTAACTTAAACTTTAGCTGACATATACATCAGCTCGTAGTTGCTCAAGCATGGGCATAAGCAGGTATCACCGCATTATCGTATTGAATAAGATAATTTCTTATTGTACTACGTTGAATAGCATGGATCCGGATCCGCTCACCATTTACCCGGTCATTGATAGTACCCACAAGGGATTCTCCGAGTGAAGCTTTTGAGGCCATTGTTTGGTACACCTTTCGCAGAACATCATAAACTGAATTTATTCGAGAATGGTGCATGTCACGCAGTAAATATACTCAACACCGTGAATAGCAATCAAAAGCGAATCTGTTCTCCCATGCATCAATTGCGTAGCCCCTCATTAGCCAGTGAAGAATATGCTTTTTTTCGAGAAATAAAAAAGAAAAGAAAAAAACGAAAGAAAACACTGTGCTGCTAATATTATGCCACTACCCAAGGATGGGCCGTTGCTCCTCCCTGTGAAACTACGTGCAAGTGGCGCCAATTTAAGGTTCATTGTCACAGTAAAAAATACGAGCATTACGAAGAGAACACAATTATAATTCAAGTTTATTGTCTGTGCTCATGCACTGGACTGTCGCCACTTTTTGAAAGAAACCTCAACCTCTTGCACTGCTTATCTTCATATAAAGTCAAAATACGGTGATAGTAGCATCTGTGCCAATGTATATATGCATCTCTCATACATTCGATTACTTCGCTTCAATGTCTATCTTACACGCACGAATTCGTTTGTAAATGGTGCAGCTCCTCCTTTCCTAGTCTCTCCCGAAAAGAGGAAAATCAGACCTGAAATTGAATTGCTCCCTGTGGCACTTGGACTGCATACACACACACTCTCACATTTTAAGTTTCTATTCCTTTCTTTTTACCCTTTCCTTTCCTTTCCTCTCTTTTTCCTGCTCCTTCCCTTTAGGACACTAGCATAGTATGGTCTCTTTGACGACAAGCTCGTCGATGAGCAGTGCCCTTGTGGCGGATTGGACGCAGGCGGTGCAGCAGGCCAATGTGGAGCGAGTCGAGGCCCTCCTGAATGCCCATCCCGACTTGTACTCCACTGCCCTCGAGCCCTGGGATCCCGAACTGGATGCTGCTCATGTAATCAGCCAGCTCCACATTGTCCAAGGTCTCGGCACATCCTTGCAAGGCCTGAATGCGCTGCAATACACGCTGCTGCAGCACCTCGACTCGCCCGCCGACGCGCTCACAGACGCTCAGCTGCAGACCGCCGAACTTGTCAATATTCTCCTCGAGGTATCTGCAGCCTTCCGATTTTTCAACTTGAATTTACTCTCAACTTATTCTTAACTTTCCTACTTCTTTTTGTTTGTTTGCTTGAAACCTCACAGCATACCACCGAACAACACATCAACACGCTGACGTGGGGTGACGGCAACACGACCTTGCACCTCGTGAGCTTTTTAAATCACCTTCAGGTGGCCCGTCGTTTGCTGCACAAAAATGCGCGTGTCGATCTTGTCAACGCACACCACTGCCTGCCTCTCGACGTGGCACAAACCGAAGACATGCTCCTCATGCTAGACACTAAATCTTCTTTGGCACAACCACCGCACCCGAAGCAACCCAGCACCTCGAACGACCGCTTCCAACGCCTCAAGGAGCTGGCCGAATCGAAGCGCGCAGAGCAAAAACAGCTGCACCTGACACGCAACGCCGAGGGCCGCTATTTCAGGGCGGGCCACGTCGCAGAGAGCAAGCGCAAAGTGCTGAACGAGGAAGAAGCCGAGCTCGAGAAACAACGCGCACGGCGACGGCAGGAAGTCCAGCTGCTGGCTCAGCGCTCAGCTGTCAAGAGCAACCCGCTGCTAAAACGCTTTGAGTCCACCACCCTCGAGGAACGACCCGTCCGCTCCCAATCCCCCACCATCCCAGAAGACAAGCCCACGAAGAAGGAAGTCCGGCGCAACTCCAAGGTCATTGCCGCCCTTCGCAACAAATCCTATGTCTCCTCGAGCGTCTTTCGCCAGGCGGAGCCTCAGCCTGTTCCCCGCAGAAGCCGACAGGCAAGCACCCAAGATGAGGAAGAGGAGGGGGCCGTCCCGGAGGACGTCCCGGAGGACGTCGGAGGATCGCCACCGTCACCACCGCCACGATTGCCGGAAACAACGCCACTGCAGGAGGCACAGCCGCCCTTGCCGCCACCCCAACCGACACAAGCAAGTGCGAAGACACCGGAATCGCGGCCGCCTGAACCGGAGATTGCCGATGGCATGGACCACCGGAGGCTGAGCGGCAGTCAAAAGAACCAATGGTCCATTGGTATGAATTCGTGGGCCTCTCTGATGGAACGCGAACGTCTTGAAACTCTGGCATCGGACGATGACCAAAGCGCATCCGACAGTGAGGAATGGTTTGACAGCCAAGAAGATGCCCTTCACGAGGCGATTCAGAAAGCACGAAAAGTGGGCAGCGAGGATTTCATGCAGCAGCAAAGACAATCTGTTGTGCCTGCACCAGCAGCACCCGTGGATGATCAGGACGGACAGGAAAAATCAACAGTGGAAGAGACAGAACACGAAAAGGAGGAAGAGGGGGAAGCGCAGCAAGAAGAAGTGGTGGTGGCAGAAGAAGTAGTGGTGGCAGAAGAAGTAGTGGTGGCAGAAGAAGAAGAGGAGGAGGAAGAAGTTGCCGTGGGACACGTCAAAATCATCCGCAACACATCACGAGATACAATCATGCCACAGCTGCCCGCGCCTCTGGACAAGGCGCCGCCGATACCCCAGCGCTCGTCTTCCAGGGTGATCGCCACCGCTCTTTTAAAAGAACAGCAGCGCCAGCAACGTGCCGAGGCGCCGCCTCTCCCCGAAGAGCTCTTCTCCTCCTTTGACATTTCCTTATCCGAAGACAGTTCGGAGACCTCGTCGTCCGTCTTTGACTCATCGCGCGAAGGCTCTTTTGAGAAGAGCAGCAGCATCGACACCAGTTCACCTAGTCTAGGCAAGAACGACAACGTCAAACGGTATGGCAGTGTATCTGTCAAGTCGACGTCGAGCTACGTGCGGCGGCTACCGGCCAGCCCCACCTCGGAACTTTTGCCACCCATCAAGACCTCGTCCTCGTTCCGGATTAAGCGTGTTCCCGTGCCGGCGCCGATCGCGCCTTCCTCGCGCTCCATGTCGCACCCCACCCTCCTCGAGAAGAAACCACAGCCGACACTGCCCAAGCGGTCCCCGCAGGAGCGTGCTTCGCGGTTCGGTAAGCTTTATTTCCGCGTGCATGGCGTTCAAAACGTCTTGTTGCCCCTGCCCAACGAAACCACTCAGGTTCGCTGTGTCGTGAGCGACACCCGCTACGAATACCTCTCGCGGTACGAGCGGCTCGGCCAGCACATTGTGTTTGACTATGAATGCATTCTCGACGTCACGGACCCGAACGTCATCATCACCGTCTCGCTCCATGTTCGGCCTGACCAGCACGTCCGGCCCACGACGATCAGCCGCATCTTCACCTCCTCCAAGCAGCGCAAGGGCTCGTTCTCGAACTATATCTCACAGGAAGACGGCGCAATCGGCCGCGCCCGGTTTGCTTTATCCCACATGCTTGAAAGCTGCCACGAAAAATCGTATCAGGCCACGTTCGATTGCTTCAATGCTTGGTCGACGCGGAAGGAGATGCTCAAAGTGGTTGGCAGCCTTAGTGTTGAGATGCTCTTTTTGCCCTTGGCGGATTTGAGAGCGGTAAGTGGCAAGAAAAAAGATAAAGAAAAAGGAACGGGATAAGAGAGTCTCATCTTGTTTCACATAGCCCGTGCCCCGCAACCTGAGAGACTGCGACATGGCCTTGAAGATCCAGCAGTGGAACGAGACACTGTATGAGCCCGACAATCGCCCCATGCATCTCCTTTAACATCCCTCGTAGTAGCAACCTACCATCCATACATACCCTTACTTAAAACCGCTTAGTATTTAATTAGCTCGCTCCATCTCTTCTTTCACTGCATGCCTCCATTAAAATCGCACATCCTTCTTCCTTTCTTTTCCAGTATGCGTCGCAGGGCTTCAGTCGAAGGAGAGTGCTGTCTTTATCGGACCGACAAGGCGACATCTACATTGCTGCAGGGGTCAATGTGTCTCAGCCATCCTATGCCTCTTTTTCTGCGAATACTGAATTATGTATTTAAGACGCATCATCATATCAAAGGAAGATGCAACTAACAATAAATAACAAGGAAGAATAGTGTCATACAGCGCTGATCTTGGTTTATCATTTCCGAGGCTTACTCAATACTCACGTCTGGGAATGACAGCCGCCTGAGGTGTCTATCGCATTGGATCACTCGTTTCCTGATATGATGGGCCATGTAGGTGTATTTAGAAGCTTAGCAGAGGGAGGAGATGCCTCTGAAGTGGGAATGGGCTGGAGCTCAATTCTGAGTCTTGCACTCCCAATGGCTCCCTCTAATTTCTTTGTGCTTTTTTTTTTTTTATTTTAATTCCTTCCTCGGCTGTTCATGAGTGCACCGATTCCACAGAAAATGAACTCTGGCAGACCAGGCCAGGCGCCGTCGCCGTCACCTGCTCCGTCTGCTCCAAGCTCGCAAGGAGGCCTGACCGGGTTGGAAAAGACCCTTAAGGATGGGTTAAGGTAAGGCTCTATAGGTCCTGCTCCTTGTTCATTGCTTCAGCTAGCCTTCTTCTTGCTTGTCTCTATAGGCAGCTCTACTCAGCTTCGTCCGATGCCAAAGATCTCCAGTCTCTTCAAGGTCAGCTCAAGAGCCTTGAGAGCATAATGACCAGCGACATTCAGGATGCGACCATTAAAGACGAGATCTGTAAGTCACCTTTTTTTTGTGTCTTTCTTTTCTCTTTTGTATGTTATCGCGAAACCCTCAGCTGAACCTACTCCATAGCACGACGCGTAAGCAATGTTCGGCAACAAATGTCCAGCATTCGCCAAAGGTAAGACAATTGACACTCGACCCAAGCGATAACTGTACTGACGCGTATGTGTCTTTACCATGATAGCGTGAAGCGCTCTGAGGAAGCTGTGATCCGGGCATTCCAGAGCTTTGTCAACGAAGCGCTCGAGCCTCTGCGGGACGAAGTCGAACAAAGCAAAAAGGAGTGCAGAGAGCTTGTGGAGGAGGAGTGTGCGAAATGCAAGGTTGAGCAGACCAACAACGTACAAGCCGTCGAGGAACGCATGGAACGGGTGCTCAATACCAAAATGACCAAAGCAGAGGCCGAGCAAAAGATACGCGATATGGACAACCAGACAAAAGAAGAGCTCAAGAATCTGATCCAAGACAAGATCGACACGCTGCAGCAAAAGAACGCCGAGATCTTTAAGCGCTTAGCGGATGATACCAAACAACTCAAGAGCAGCGAGTACCTGGAGACGGTGCGCCGCGACGCCTCGGCTGGCATCCTCCAGCAGGTGCGCGTGCTCCTCGACCAACACAATGCGAGTCGAAACGAGCTGACCGCGAGCGAGATCAAGCGCCTGATCGACCAGGAATTCACGACGCGCATGGAGCCCAAGCGGTTAGCCGAGATCCTGACGGATCTGCCGTTGTGGAAGACGATCCAGGAAACCATGACGCGGATGGGGGACACGTTGGCCAATCAAGCGACAGAAGACCAGGCTGCAGGCAAGGAGACGGTGGCCAAGTTGGAAGAGAAGGTGAACGAGCAAGCGACGCGACTGCATGAGACACGGCGATGGCTGGACAATTTGAGGGAGAGCGGGACCAAGATCAGCGAGAGCACACTCCAGCAAGCCCAGCTCAGCGCGCTCCAGACAAGCGTTCAGGAACTCACCCAGGACGTCAAGCTCGTTGAAAAGACGCTGGAACACGCACAACTCGGCCTGGCCGTCAACAGCTCGGCCATCGCGTCCCTCAAGGCAAACAGCGGCGGCGATCTTGCGGGGCGTAAGCGGCCGAGGGGGATGGACGAGACGAGCGGGGCGGTCGAAGAGAACGAAGGGGATGGCACCGGCACCGGCAGCAGCAGTAGCAGTAGCGCTGTCCGTGGTCAGCTAGCATCAGCCTTATCATCGTCGGATGCCATCAAGCTTCAGACATTGACCGACAAAGTGACGCTTCTGGAGAGCAATGTCAACCAGCTCCTCGCGCACCTCAACCCGTTACGTTCGACGGTGCTCAACAGCCAATTTCCCCAACGCCTCGAGAACCATTTCGTCGATATCCAAAACACGCTGTACAACCACGAAATGGCCCTCGCCGTGCTTATCAACCCGATCGCGAGCGAACGCGACGGCTGCGTCGATCTGCCTCCCCTCGAACAGGTGCAGGCCACGATCCCCGACGCGAGCAAAATTGAGGCGATTGCGGCCAAGGCGGTCGAGCAGGCCACCCGGCCTTTATTGGCTCGGATAGCCCAGTTGGAGGAAAAGCTTGCGAATAAAAGTCAAGTATAGGATGGTTGAAAGTGTGTACATGCAAAAATAAAACAATAATGGTAATATACGAGGATGGTTTCATCGTCAGCTCGTGTGTGTGCTCGTGTGTGCGCCTGTGTGCGTGTGTGTTGGGGGTGTTGGAAGGAGAGGAGCCCGTTTGTGGGTGTGTGGCAGTTGAGAATTTGACGTGTTTCGTGCTTTATTTTATTTAAAGTTCAACTTCCCTCTCCCTCTCATTTTTCTTTTACAGTATTCATTTTGTACTTATTACGCTTCAATGCCCAAAGATCTCACACCCCATCAAGTGTCGCGCGGTCTCTCCTATGTACAAAAGGACCCGCCGTTCCTTGCCAAACTCAAAAAGACCAAGGAAGAATCCGATCGGCGGCATCCCAAGTTTGAAAACTACCACGATGGACAAGACGACGAGGACTACGATGAACTCGAAGGGGCTCAGGTGGTAGAGCTCAACGCAGCTGGCAAAGGTAAAAAAAAAAACCTTATATGCAGGACTCATGCACGTTGTACTCTATGTGTGCTATGTGTGCTATGTATGCTAAGGCAGGGTTCGTAGAGGTACATAAGGATACGGGTGAACCTGACGACGTCAAAGAGGAACAAGAACAAGACAACAATGAGCCAGAACAGGCCGCAGTGGATGACCAAGGACGGATATTGTTTCAGAAAAAGAAGTCAAAGAAGCGAAAGGCGGACGACGACAGCAAGGAAAAAGAGAAAGATCAAAAGCGATCGACGGACAAGAAGAAAAAGAAGAACAAATCAGCGATCAAGCTTTCGTTTGATGAAGAGTGAAACAAAACAACGAAGCATGTTGCACAGAAACATGACTTTATACATCCATCCTCAACCTTTTGTGCATCCCAGTTCGGCATTTCTCATTCTACCAGTATATAGTTATATATTGATCTCATTACAAGAAACGAGGTCTTTTTTTCTTCTTCTTCCATTTCTTTTCCCTTTCTTTTACTCTTTCGATCTATCTGAAATAATGACATTGCTGAGTGCGCCTGCACCCAGCTACCAGCGCACCTACTTTGCCCCTTCTGCCCGAGCCCCGACCCGTCATCTCCACCACTCCTCTTCCACCTCCACTCACTCCTGCTCCACCTCCACCACCACCTCCTCGTCCTCCTCGTCCTCCTCGTCCTCCTCTCCCTCTTCCGCTCCTTCGTTTTCGTCTTCGTCTTTGTCCATTTCGTCGTCCTCTCCGTCGTCCTCCCTGTCTTCCTCGCCTCCTTCGTCGTCTTCGTCGTCCTCATATTCCGCCGACATGGTCCAGTCATTGAGCCAGCCACCATTGCGTAAGGTCGCATCCGACACCACCACCACCACCAGTGCAGCCACGCCTCCGTTGCATCACACCCATTCGACGCCTCTGCCCATCAAGCAACCGGCCTCACTCGCACGGTCTCATTCCTCTACCACGGCTTCTCCACGCCACCAGGTCGGACCAGGTGATTTCACCAAGGTCAAACTACTCGGCAAGGGTGACGTCGGCAAGGTCTATCTCGTACGGCACACCTCCACAGACAAGCTTTTTGCTCTCAAAGGTAAAGACATCATTTTGACTTTTTTTTTTTTTTTTTTTTTGCCTGGCACACGATTTGGTGTATATGAAAAGAATGGATCCAACTAAATATTTTTTTTGCTATTGCTATTTTTAGTGCTTTCTAAAAAGGAGATGGTGAAACGCAACAAGATCAAGCGCGCCTTTGCTGAACAGGCCATCCTTGCCACGGCCAACCACCCGTTCATTGTGCCACTGTATCATTCGTTCCAGAGCAAGCAGTACCTGTACCTGTGCATGGAGTTCTGCGTCGGCGGCGAGTTCTTTCGCGGTATGGGGCACTTTGTATTACTAAAATAAGATGGCGTCATACTGATTGCATATGCATCGTGCATATTTAGCCCTGCAGCGTCGGCCGGGACGGGTCTTGGTAGAAAGCGATGCTCGATTTTACGCGGCCGAGGTCGTTGCGGGCCTAGAATACCTCCACCTAATGGGCATTGTCTTTCGGGACCTCAAGCCTGAGAGTAAGTCTCCCCTCTTCTTGAGCGCCGCCTGAATTCCGAAAAAATAGCTCACATTTTGCCATGTACTTGCCAGACATTTTACTGCATGAGTCGGGCCATTTGATGTTATCTGATTTCGATCTGTCCGTCGTCTCCCCAGCGGCTGGTCCGCCCACCATCGTGCGCAGCGCATCGCCGTTCTGGCAGCGCCCGATGCTCGATACCCGCTCGTGCGCCAATCTGCGCACCAACTCGTTTGTCGGCACCGAAGAGTATCTCGCGCCGGAAGTCATCCTTGGGGACGGCCACTCCAGCACAGTCGACTGGTGGGCCCTCGGTATCCTCCTTTACGAGATGCTCTTTGGCATCACGCCCTTCAAGGGCACCGCTCGGAACGACACCTTCGATCTCATCCTCCACAAGTCGCTCGAATTCCCCGACCTGTCCGCGAACCCGTATTACCGCGGCCCGGGCATCTCGAGCCAGTGCAAGCAATGCATCCGGAAACTGCTCCACAAGGACGAGACCAAGCGGCTGGGCGCACGCGCGGGCGCGAGCGAAATCAAGTCGCATGGCTTCTTTCGACCCATCAACTTTGCGCTCTTGCGCAACATGCGACCGCCCATTATACCCGCACAGGCCAACCATGTGGATGCCGTCAATTTCAAGCATATGAAGGAGAGCGTCAGCCTCGACCTCGGCAAGGAACACCAGCCCTTGCCCTCCCCGCCGGTTACGGATGATGATGATGAGGATCCATTCGCTGACTTTGGATCAGGTATGTCTCCCCGCCTGACATGGCAAGAGCGATGCAAAGAGCCTAATGAATGTATATGCTTCTTTCATAGTCACTGTGCAACGATGAACGAAAAGGAAAGAGAAAACGACCTCAATACCCTCATTGTTAGGCGGCTGGATCCCCGTCTTCTTTCCCTGGGAAAATCAAGCGGGTGCTTGTTCCTAATTGCTCTATTTATTGCCCATCCATTTAGAAAAATGAAAGTGCCACATTGGCACTCTAGTTATAAGTTATAATAATACGACTCTCTTTTAATCACTTTATTGGTTTCATACCAATCAAACGAAATAGAATGGGTTCTACCCATTGTCTTTGAGCCATCTTGTATCATAAGTGCTGCAGGACGACTTCTTGCAATCATGTCTACAAACTGTCAATGGAATAGCTGCGGCGGTCCAAATTTGTGAGTAATGCTAACCCACGCTATACCTTTTAACCATACATTCGCTGGTTGATCTATGCTGCCTTCATGCGATGAAGGCAGGTCAGATTTGCTTCATTAGATGTGGTTATGTTTTCCTCAACAGCTGTGCATACTGTCTCCCTCTATCTTTCTCTCTTTTTTTTTTTTTTTTTTTTTTTTTTTTTTTTTTTTTTTTTTTTTTTTGCTATGGTACGGTATTGCAATCGTTGATGCAGCCATACAAAAGGGCGACCTTTTTTCTCTTTACTTAAGGTGGATTCCAACGCAGGACATTGGATCTTGGAGCATATGATAAAGTCACCGTGATCAAGCATTTGCAAAATAATTATGACGCTGAAAGAGCCCAGACTCAGTATCCTAAAAAATGCTCGAAGAACCGCACACAAATGAGCAGGGCACTGGACTGGACGATCCCCTATAATACAGTGCATACTGCACAAGATCCATAAACATAGACACAAAGAGTAAAGTGGACTTAAAGCGATCTCCCTGCATCTGCTTGGTTGAAGCACCCATAAACGATGACATCACGAATATCATCAGAATAAAGATAAATTAAAAATTAATACTAATGATTTAAGTAATAGTAATAGAAATAATCAAATTCAAGAAAAGGGCAACATATATAAGCTGTATTTAGGAGGGACAGATTTCGCCACATCTCTGTACGGTAACGGGCTCAAACCGTTCTTCCTTTTCTTATAGAATACTGCGACTGAATATATGCAGCATCTGAATGTCATATTCCATCGAAATATATTCTCCCTGACTTCAGAGACACTGCTGCTACACTAGAGCTTTTTATTTTTTTTTCTATCGGTGCGCTAAGATACACTTATTGTTGCAGGAATATGCGTAAGCATCAAGGAAGAAAGCTTTCAAGGACTCAGAATCCATTACAGGACAATTGGAAGGTCTCTTTTTTGGGCTGCTAATCCGCTCGAGTGACAAGTTCTGCTGCATCCCGTCGCTTCCAACGAGGTTGTCCGTTCTATAAGGGGCCAGATTATGGATAGCACACAGTTTCTTTTTATGAACCAGAGCGTCGTAGAAGAGGCCAGTGGACGTGGGGCTTATCCTTGAGCACAAAGATCGCATGAAGTCCAGTAGAAGCGTGTACATACCACCTCTACATAAAGGGCGAGGTATAACCAAAGGTTGTCATTTTTGAAGGGTGTAGAAATGCTTGCAGTAGATATGCTGGGAGTTTGAAAGTGGGTTTCAAGACGCCAAATCGCATAAGATCTTCTCAAACGCATATCTAGAGTTCCACAGCGGGGGCATCTTGGCCGAGTATGCACAAAGCGAGAACGACAACCTGGTCAGCACAACAGAAAACGGAGCACATAGGCCTCTGTAAATTAATAAGCAAGCCCTTCTTCGATGCACGCAGGCAACGTCCCGTATCCCCGGCGCAATGAAAATGTATAAAATGGCACAATGATTTCTGTTTCCGAATAAAAGCAAGCAACGTGTCCCAACTAAATACTCTTACCAATTGCCACTCTTGCATACGAAAAGATGCGATTCTCGACTACATTTGCTCTTGTCGCGCTGCTGGTCGTACAAACTGCCACATTATTGAAAGCTGACCCACCAAGTATGTGTATCATTGTAGATCTGTATTTTTCTCGTTAAGCATTAATATTGTCTACATTTTAGGTCAAGAGCGCTACTTCTTAGGTGAAGACGGAAAGTGCGATAAAAGTCAATGTAAAGGAAAAAAAGGCGCACTTTACGATGCTTGCGTAATTATAGTATGTAATATCGAAGTAGGTGGATTTACCATGTACTAGTATTGCTGTACCCGTCGCACTATGTGGCGTCAAATAAATATACTGTAATTGGTAGCATTTTGCGATAATTTATACTCTAAAATACGCGTCAGGCACTCTATTGCTATCGTATTGTTCCGGCTCATTCTGCAGACAGCTGCTTGTGTTGCTCATTGATATTCTTTTTCGGATACGCCATTTTCAAAAGTGATATTATAGCTTGCTACGTGTGGTGGCCGCTGCCCTTTTAAAGCCTCATCTATGAGCACAGTATGTATATGTTCGTATGTGTCGCCTATGCTATGTGTGCTTTGCAGACTGGGAATGAAGGAGAAAAGTACTTCCAAGATTTTTTTTTTTAAAATATAGTATACAGAGCTACAGGAGAACGGATAATCTTTCTGTGCAATGGATAAGCACTTTTTTCCCGCAAAAGTCGTCAAAACACGATCCACGGCAGATCACATGTACCTGTCTCCTGTCAGCTACAATCAAAACCTTAAATGGCGTATGTCAAACAAACCCTTCTCCTTAAGCGGAGAAGCCCAACGGAATACCAACGATGCATGGATATCCGTCAAAATGGATGGATGAACTCGAAAGCACTCAAAAAGATCGTCCATGACCTGTTGTCTCGGAACCGTTCCAGAAAGGAGAAAGAAACACAACGCGTCCATTCATTCTTTTTCATATTTATTGATCCGCTGCGTATACAAGACCAATCTCCTGGCGCCACGCGTCCAGGGCGCGCACCTGGCCCAAGCTGTCTTCCCAGGACATGTAGGCACATTCTTTCTTGCCATCCAAGACTGCGGCGGCGGCCGCCTCGGCCTCGATGGCATACAGATTGGGCTGCTCCAGGGCCACAGGCAGCACCTCAAAAGGCTTGCCATGTTCTTTGCGCTCGACCTGGACGGGGCCCAGCGCCTCAATATCGGGACGCCACGGGTTGGGCAAGCGCAAGACACCCTTGGTACCGGCCACCTCGACCGAGCAGTCGTAGTCGCCAAAGATGCCTGTCAAAAGCTGGGCTGTGACGTTATTCTCAAACTGGACCGAGGCAATGGTCCACTCGTCCACTTTGGTCTCGGGCTGCACGTGGCCGACGGCCTTGATTGCGGTCGGGTTCAGGAAGGGCTTGCCGGCCACAGCACCTGCGATGCGTCGTGCAAACGACATTGGGTCTATACGACGACACAAAGGTGAGTCAAGAGAGTAGAGCAACGGTTGACTGGCCCTCCTTTCTATCGTCCTCTCTTTTGTAAACTTACATCCACCGATATCCAAGAGGGCACCGCCGCCGAGCTCGTTCAACCAGAGACGCGAGTCGGGGCCAAACTCGTAGCCATTGTACGAAAAGCTCGCGCGCACGAGCTTGACGTCGCCGATATCGCCCGCCTGGATGCACTCAATCAGCTTTTGCATTTGCGGGTGGCACCGATACATGTAAGCCTCCATCAAAAACACGTTGTTCTGCTTGGCCGCGTCAAACACGCGCTTTGCCTCGGCTTCGTTCATGGCCATGGGCTTCTCGAGGAGGATATGCTTGCCGGCCTGGGCGGTCTGCACCGCGAGGGCACAATGCTGCGGGTGCGGGGTCGAGATGTAGACAATGTCGACGTTGGGATCGCTGAGGAGATCGGCATAGGAGCCGTAGCACTGCGAGGTGGGGACATTGTACTTTGTGCCAAAGGCTTTGGCTGATTCGGGAGTGCGGCTGCCGACCGCCACGAGTTCGTTGCGGCGCGCGACGGCCAGACCGCGTGCAAAGGTGTTGGCGATGGCACCTGTACCGATGATACCCCACTTGAGTGACATGGTTGAATAAGGAAGAAAACGTGGGAATCGACCCGTCTTCCGACAACATTTATCAATCAATTTAAAATCGATCAGGGTCCTCAGACACGGGTCCCTCACGTCACAACTCCTCACTGTACCCCGCATCGCCTTTCACTTCCGCTCGCCACGCATTACATAATACGCCGCTCAAAAGAACTTTATTTTCCCTTTTTCCTTTCTCTGTTGTCGGTGCTCTGACGGCCTGCCTATGGCAAGTTCTTTGACTTCCGCTTCGTGCTCTTTTGAACTCCTCGATCTAAAATCGGGTATCACTGCCTCTAAGCCCTTGACCTCCAAGCATGTAAGAAAAAAAGGGAAAACGTCTGGGCAAAAATAAATTTTTATTACAGGGCCATCGCAAGTAGCATATACTAAGACCTGCGGGTTGGGTGAGTATCTACCTTCTCGTCAGAGAGGACGGTGGACAGGGTATAGATGGCATTCAGATCGTCCCATGGATGCTCAGCGCAGTGAGGTGTGGGAACGCGCGCTGGAGCCGGCGCATGGCAGCCCGCCGTACGCGCTGCAGCTCAAGCTCGGCCAAGGCGCCCACCAGGCCCGACTGCTTTGCATGGTCGATCAGCAGAGTCAGTGATTCGTCCGTGGCGTAAATGCCCGGGTGGCCTTCGTGAACCCCCTGGGGCGCGTTGGCAAGGAGTCTGAGGGAGCGCAAAGTCGCGACATGGCCACACTCGACAAGGAGTGCATTATAGAAAACCTGGGACATGAGTGAGACCGAAATGGCGAGATGCTGCAACCGACACGCGGCTCCTTGGGCGGCCGCACCCTTGGCAAGTGCCATGAGGGGTTCGTCCGTGACGCGGTAAAAGAGCGGCGACTCATACAGCTCGATTTTGGCGACGGGCGTTCGGAGGAGAGCATGGACGGCGGACTGGTCGATCTCAATGTGTCTTAACCGGACCTCTTGGAGAGCCGGGCAGGCATCGAAGAACGCGTGCAGGGGTCGGAAGAGGGGCGGTAGTACGCCCGAGAGCTGGAGGTGAGTGAGGCGGGGAAAATGGAAGGGAGAGAGGGGAAGCGTCTGCGGTGTCTCGTGCCGGAAGGCACGTTGTTCGTCTGGAAGGTAGACCAGCCAGGCGAGGGTATCTTGACAGTCCAGCACTAAGGTCTGTAAGAGGGCTTGATCCATCTCGACTTCGGTCAGGACGAGGTAGCGCACGTCGCGGTGTTTCGGTTCGCACAGCGGGGAATCTTGCCAGGGCAGGTTGGCAAACGATGACCGCGACATGTCATAGCGATGTCCGCGTTGGATCGGTAGGATGCTATCCGTAAGCACCTCATCGCACACAGTAAAGGTTTTAAGATCGAGAGTATCATGGAGGCGTTGCACCGTCGCTGTCATATTCTCTGGGTGGACGAAAAAGTCTTCGCGGATGTTGAGGTGCTCGAGTTTAGGAAAATATGTAGGTAGAAAGTCGGGATCGTGGAGGACGCTGCGATGTGGCCAGGTTAAAAACCGTACCTGGCAGGGCTGAAAGTTACGATGAAGGACACCTCTCGTCTGAGTCGACCGTGTCATTGTGGTTGTCTGCCATAGGCCGATGTGATGGAGACAGACAAGCCTAGGGCACGCGTTCAGGATGTGACCGAGCGCATCGGGGTGTTCTTTTTGTGCGTCAGCTGCAATATGCAGATGAACCAAGTCCTTGCCGAGATTTGGCAGAATGCGGAAAAACAGCGAGCTCCATATCAACGGCGGTGAAGCGACGGTGGTCATGCCATCGATTTCTAATTAGGATGAGAACAAAGACGCACGTACTATCCCATAGCTTTACCCAAGCGTTCCAGACGCGAGCAGAGATGGTCAGCAACAAAAGCCAATGTGGACATGATGCCCTCGTGCGACTGCAGCAAGAGAGAATGGAGCTGCGACATCAAGAATGGCCGCAGTCCGTCATAGCGACTGTTCTTTACGATCAGCTGCCTCCAAAGTTCGGGTGCCTGATAGATAAAGTCTTGCCAGGATCTGGATACCTCAGTGCAGACGACGCGGTCGTGCTGCGAAAGGTGGCTGAGGACGCGTAAGGAAAGCTCAGGCGGTAGAGACACCAGCGGATCCTTTGTCTTGCGTTGATACTGTTCAGCTGCCTCGAGCCGTCGCTGCACGTCGCCCTCCAGCGTGCTCGGCAAATCATGTTCAAGGAGCGTGCGATAAATGTGCTCGGCTTCGTACACTCGAGCGCTAGAGCAGCAAGTGTCTCCTAGGAAGACAATGAGGTCTCTGACACAAGGAAGTAAAGCTTCTTGGTACCGAGCAACATGACTACCATGAAATGGCCACGCGCCAGCTCATTCTCTATGAACGCGTGGTGGTCAGAAGAAGCAAGCAAATCAAGCCAATCCGAGGTGTCATTGAACGTGTCAGACGAAGTAGACGAAGAAGAGGAGTCGGAGGAGGAGTCGCTCATAGTGAAAGAAGCCCCTTCTGCAGGGTACTACCAGCATGGGCGTGCGCGTCCATTTTTGGAATCCAGCTTGGATCGATGCTATCATGTGACAAAGCTGTAAGAATGTATTTGTTATGCAAGAAATTATGTAAAATGTCGGTTATATCATTAGCTGGTAATTTCCCAATACTCGGTGGGATCGCCGTTGGTCTCGGCGAAACTTTTGCGAACCTCCATATGCATAGCGAGTAGCTTGGAGAGCCGCTTCCACTCCTCGAGTGCCCCCGGTCGATGGGCGGGCGTCACCTGCGCTCTGAGTTGGGCCGCGGTGAGTCCGGATTCTGGGTATCGGACAGGGTCGGCCGAGTGTTTCTCCCTCTATACACATGCATTAGAATGCCACCTGCCGTTCAACGACCTTCCTCCATATCTCGTTACCTGTTCCCGTAGCATTTGAATCATGGTTTGGACCTTTTCTTCCGTGCTTCTTTTTAACGCGATATGATACCGGTAGTGGTACCGGGCGAAGAGAAGGATCGGCAGCGAGGCCAGCAGTGCGAGGATAGTCGTTTTGTAGCGTGTCGGAAGCCAATGCCACGCGAGGCGCGCACGGCAGCTCAAGCGAAATCGGGGCTCGTCCGTGCCAATGTAAGGCTTCCCGTCCCTACTTTATGGATGAGTGGTCAGACCATGTCGTGTGTGTATTGGGCGTGGGAAGGGGTAACGAGACTTGCCGTTCCCAATAAAAGATGTGAGGACCGCTCAGTACGCCCGTTAACGCAGCCGTCATAATTTCATCGACCGTGTCTGATGGCAACAAGAGCTGAAAGAAGAGGAAGGCATGAGAAATGTGAGCTAGCTCGCTATGGAGCTCCTCTGTCTCTTGTTTTATAATTACCTGTTCATGTTCTTTGATGGACGTCACAATATCTTCCACCTTGATCTGAGCAATCTGCTCGGCCCCGATCGTTTGGGTCAGACCGTGCACGGTCCTGAAACAGACAAGATTACCCTGCTCGGTCCTGAGCTCTCGCTTGATCTTCTTCTCGAGCCTGGCAACGGTTTTGCCGATCGCCGAGTCTTGTACACATTCATCCGCAATAGGGAGCAGTCCAAAGAGATTGTAGAACGGGCGTCGACGCTCATAGAGCCGTTGACACTGCAGATCGCCGTGCTCGCAGATGCCGTGATCTGGGCATGGGATACAAGCCGAAGGCATAGAAAACAACGAAAGACGATCTATCCAAAAGAAAAAGAGACAGACTTGAACATCCTTATGCTATTACAAAATTACGCAGAAGTTTTATTATTACCATCGTCGGTGGCTGTATCACAGTAGCCGTTGGTACTGCGCGCGTGGACGACGATGGCGACGCTGATCATGCAAAATACGGCGATCAAAAAGTACGCCCCCCGCAAGAGACGCATAAAAGAGGGATGGTAGGACTGGAGTGTCGCTAATGGGTCAGGCTTGTCCTTGCTGCCATAAATATTATCAGGAGGTGTCTGTAAATCTGGTTGCACGGGGGATGAATGAGAAAGTGCCCTTTGTTTTCGATAATAAATATTACCGTGGAGGAGCATGAAGGCTTCTGTATCCGAGATGTCATCGTCTTCGAGCGTGTTCTCATCGTCATCGTCTTCATCTTCTTCTAAGGCATCCAAACGAAAGTCCTCATCCTCGTCCTCCTCGTCCTCCTCTCCTCGTTCTTGTAGTTCTGCCTTCCTTGACTGAAGAGACTATGCATCAGTACGCAATGGGTGTCACAAATGTTTAATTGTTACCTCAGTAGTCGAGGGTACGGATCGTTTGGCGGATGTTTTCCAAGTCATTGTGGTCATAGTTTCGGGTTGTCGCATGCTCCGTGTTCGCTGGCGTGTACTCCTAGGTTCATCCAAAATACGTGGCATATCTTCTTCTTCGTCTTCTTCCTCGTCTTCGTCGTCGGATAAGTTTTCGTAGTATTGTCTCAAGATCTCCTGTTTCCGGCTAAGAACATTGTCTTGATAGAGTTTGACGAGGTCGGATTTACTGAGATGGCTCGGAGTGGAGATATTGTACGTCGCGAGAATGGCCTTGAGCTGGTATCGCCGGAGGGATCGGGGTGAGAAGCGTTCATCTAATCCAAGGAGTCAGTCTTCGGTCGTGATGCCGTCCAATTGACATTGTAAGTGGTACCAAAGTAATAGAGCTCGTCTGGAATGTAATATTCGGACGAGCCGTTGGACATTGTTGCCAGCACAATAACAGCAAGAAGAAAGAAACAAATCAGAGAAAGAGACGCGGACTGGAAGGCCTCCTGCAAACAACCTGACGCGACACGTTTGAAAGGCCGACCATACGCATTTTTTTTTCTTTTTTCTTTTACTTGGTTACAGCGGTAAGACAAAGAAGTGGAAAAAGAAATGCTCTCTGACCTCTGTAAAGTATATAGCACTAAGTTTATATTTATATTTTTACTGTTACTTTCTCTGTGCTCCCCTGCCAGAATCGCTCAAGAGAAACGCCTGTCGCTTCTGGCCTCGCACAAACAGTTAACGACTGAATAAGATACATTTACTTTATCCTCCACGTGATCCGACTCATAGACATAGTATGGTATTTTGACGAGGGAAGATGAGCGATGTGTGCACGGGCAGATAGCAAGTAGAATAGCTGGGAAGTCTTAGTACTGCATTGGGATTGCTTATGCGAATCTTTGCCAGTTAGCAGAAAATCAGACAGCCGTCACGTTGCAGGCGGCTTCCAATTCTCTCCTGCCTTTAACACACTTTTTGCCCAACGCGCGCGCCTTTCCACACGGTTGATTGAAATCAGACCCGTTTTCTTTGTCTTTATTCCTCTCTGAGCATGTCCTTTACATTTGGTGCATCAAGCCAGCCAGCGTCTGGTTTTGGGTCCACCGGTAAGTGGGGCGATGCGGGCCGATCCAGGTGGGGTCCAAGTTCTCATTGTTCATCGCACTCTTTTTCTTGTTGTAGGTACAGGATTCGGTAGCACGGGATCAACACACAATGCAGCAGGTACGCTGTTCGGCGCCAGCACAGCCGGTCCCAGTCCATCGACTGCTTCATCAGCAGGCACGCTGTTTGGTGGGAACACCTCGGCGGGTACCTTATTTGGTGGTGGTGGAGGAGGAGGAGCCAACACTGCGACGCCCGCTTCTTCCTCAGGGTCACTCTTTGGCAGCAACACCGCTACCTCTTCTGCTCCTAGTACGTGACCTCATTTAGTCAGATACCTCTCTAACACATGTGTTCAGCGTTTGGGGGTGGATTTGGGTCAGGTACGGGCGCATTCGGCCAACAACAGCAACAGCAACCACAACAAACGACCGCACCTTCGTCGACGAATACCACTGGCTTCACCTTTGGCCAATCTAACACGAGCAATACCACGACGGGAGGCGGCTTTGGGTTTGGACAACCACAGCAGCAACAACAACAATCACAGCCGACGAGCACATTCAGCTTTGGCCAGACCTCACAACCGCAACAGACTTCTGGCCTCGGCACCACCGGCTTTGGTGGGTTCGGCCAAACCTCGCAACCCCAGCAGACCTCTGGGTTGGGCACGTCTGGCTTCAGCTTTGGTCAGACCTCTCAGCCGCAGGCGGGAGGGTTCAGTTTCGGTCAGCAGCAGCAGCAACAAAGTGGGACTGGTGCTTTGGGCCAAGGCTCGTCCGGATTCGGCTTCGGTAAGATCCACTTCTTAGCCTCTTACGATCGACCACGGCATCTGACGCTCTTTTCTTTCTTTCTTCTTTCTTTCTTTCTTCTTTCTTTCTTTTTCTTCTTTCTATATGGGTTAGGTCAAAATAAGCCTGCATTTGGTTCTGGATTCGGCTCTGGATTCGGCTCTCAGCCCGCTTTCGGTCAACAGCAGCAGCAACAACAACAACAAGGTGCACAACAACAGCAACAGCAGCAGAACGTATGGCAGCAATTGGCCTTGATTCGAGCACATTGGGACCCCAAGCATCGCCTCTGTCATTTTAAAGTAGGAAACTATTTATCGGAAAAAAGAGTATGGTATTAACGTATCTGTAGCATTATTTCTATAACGTCGTCCCAGAGAATGAACGTCATCTGTACGTAAGGCCGCCGGATCAGGATGAGCATCTCTGGGAAGAAGCACAGCGGAAAAACCCTGACCCAGCAAGGTAAGGAAAAGAAATAATGAAAGCCGTCCCTTGACACCGTCTTTCTCATGGCACATGCATTTCTTTCTTCTCCTACCCTCTTTGTTTAGAATGGTACCTGTGCTGGCGGTGGGCTTCGGCGACGTGTTAAAGCGCATGGAAGTTCAGAGTCAGGAGACTGAACTTCATCAGGAGAGATTAAAGGTACGCACCGATGCAAGGGCTATATATTGGATGTGGCTCATCATATTATCAGGAAATTGGCCAGCGATTGGAGAATGCAAAGCAAAAGTACTATTTGGGTTCGTTGGTGAACTTAGAAGAAAAGAAGCGACGACACGTTGAGGCGAGCCAGCGTCTGATCCGGGTAAGAATAATGAAAGAAAGAAAAGTCGCAAATGCGCATCTGTATTCATTGAATGTGTTCTAGTTACTCGGCTACGTCCAAGTCCTGCGATACAAGGGCTTCCCACTCCATGACGACGAAAAGAAACTGATGGAAGCCCTCGAGCAACTGACGCAGCAAGACTATAACCCACCCCATATGTTTGCCAAGCTCGAAGAGATGAAACATCAACTCAAACTACTCCAGCACAAGACAGCGGAGGAGCAGTATCATGCTGCGGAGGCATGGCGGGCCACGAGCCAAGATGAGCTGGTCAGGGTGGCCAAGGTAAAGTCCAGGAAGAAAAAATGAGGGAGGAAGGGCGCACCATTCTGATTCATGTTCTTTCTTTGTTCTGCTGCTTAGCTTTTGGAGGACGAACAGAGTGGTATCCGGCACGTCAAACATATTCTCGACAAGGCGACGGCGGACTTGGCCGATGTAGAGGAAAAACTTAGAAGCAAAAGCATGCACGGGGGAGACACGTTGATGCGAGGGTAATTATGCCGTGAGGACGTCGATCTGTAAAATAAAAAGTGCTTGGACGTCTACACTCAAAGAATGGGGCTTTTTGGGAAAGGAAGAAGAGGGAAAAGAGCCTTATCTTATCTCGGTGATATATTTTTTTCTTTGTCTTGATCTGTGGGGAATGCGCGTCACCTTCCATTGTGCATGTGTGGGTGTATCTGGCATTGCCGTGTTTCCTATTTTTTTTTTTTTTTCAACGTATCATTCAAGTTTTATTCATATCCGATCATGCCGAACCGCAAGAGTAAAAAGACCAAGAGCAAGAAAGCACCGACGCAGACGAAACGTCCGGCACCTGAGGAACAACAACTCCAGCATGAACAGCAAAAACAAGAAGATCAAGGACAGCCGCTCGTGGATGTGCGGTCCCAGAAGGAAAGTATATCTCCGGCAGTGCAGGCAGCCATAGATGCCGTCGTATCGTTCTCGTGCATCGATATGCTCCGCATAATGCCGCGGACAGCATCAGATACGCCTTTCGCGCCCAAAGACACACGCGCTACAGCGGGCCTACCCGAGGAGCTAGCGCAGGCTGCCACCGACGCCACCGGGGCATCCGTCCCGCCCGCCTCGCTTTCTAGCAAAAAAGCGGACACCCCGTCGACGAATAAAACATGCGTAGCAGGCCCTCAACCCAAAATTAACGATATACAGGGTCCACCTACCCTTCCTGCTGACGCGGTCGAGGCCGCGATCGAGGCAGTGGTGCTGGCCGGATCTGTGGCAGAGACACAAGCGTCACCGTCGCGGCGGTATTCATGCGCATCGTCTGTTGTCGTTGTCGACGACGTGTCCAAGCGTCCAAACGAACGTCCGGACTTGCTCTCCACCTCGTCCTCCTCGTTTGTCCATCTCTCTCATCCACCGCCTCCTCCGCCCCAAAGAGGTTCGTCATCTTCCTCGCAGCATATTAACAAGGCATTGCCGCCAGTACCCAAGGAAAAGGACGCGGGGGTCAAACGACCAGACCCTGCTCACAGCGCGCCTCTGCCTGCCAGTCAAATCAATCCTCACTCACGCCATCTACCGCCTCCGCCCCTCTCGGCCTCGCGTCTCAATGAAGAGCAACAGCGACAACAAATCCGCGATAACCAGAAGTGCATCATTCTCTAAATTAGTATCCATATTTCTATTTTATACTTCATTCCCAAGCTGCAGCTCTGCGAGGCTGATAGTATACCTTTATAACACTAGCAATAATAATAATAATCATAATCATAATCCCATGAGTCGTGGCACGCCCTAAATTAACCAATCGCGTCAAGAAGCAACAAAATAAAGTCGCGTCGGGACCACGTCCTGAAATTTCCATTGTTTCGTACTGCATACTTAAAATGCCTCCAGGCGTCAAGCGTCAAGCACGCCCCACCGAAAACGGTCTGGAGGTACCACCATCGGCTGATCAGCGATGATACACAGTGACGTTGACATACTAATCACCTTTGTCACGATAGGAATCACAGCACAAAAGTAAAAAGACGCGGTTTGAAAGAGAAGAAACGCTTGCATCCGACGACGACGACGACGTGTTAGACGACGACAATGACGACGACGATCTCGACATTGACCAAGCAGAAGACAGGCCACAAAGGAAGCAACGCCCGGGAAAACCTATTGTAATTAACTGCGTCACGGACGTTGGCCCATATGCGCTGACCTTTACTCAATATCAAATATAGGAGGTGAATGAAGCCGGCACCATTGCACGAGTGGAGGTGGTGAATTTCATGTGCCACAAGTACCTCAAGGTCGACTTTGGTCCCAAGATCAACTTTGTCATCGGACACAATGGCAGTAAGTAAAAAGCAAAACAAGACAAGAAGAGGGATCAGCTCACTATGCCGTAGGTGGCAAGAGCGCCATTTTGACTGCGTTGACAATTGCCCTGGGTGCCAAGGCGACGTCGACTAACCGCGGCAAGAACCTGTCCTCGCTCATCCGTGAGGGTGCAAAGTAAGAAGAAGTTATCCTTCTTTGAACATCTTAATTTGTATACTGAACGTCTTTATTTCTTCTTCTTTCACTAGCGCCGCATTAGCGAGTGTTCATATCACCAACAAGGGACCGGATGCATACAAGCAGGACGTGTACGGCGACGTAATTATCGTAGAGCGCAAAATCAACCGCGACGGTGTGGGCACCTACAAACTCAAGAGCGCAAGCAACCGCGTCATATCGACCAAACGCGAGGAGCTGACCACGATCTGCGACCACTACTCGATCCAGATCGATAACCCACTGACGACCTTGACGCAGGACATGGCCCGCCAGTTCCTGAGCTCGAGCACCGCCGAGGAGAAGTACCGGCTCTTTTTGCGGGGCACCCAGCTCGCCCAGCTCCACGAAGACTACCTGTCCGTGACCGACGCCATCCACACCACAAAAGCCATCATTGATCGCAAGAAGCAGTACCTGCCCGATCTTCAGAAACGCGCCAAGGAGAGCGAGGCCAAGTACAAGCAGATGCTCGAGGCCCGTGAGATCGACTCCAGGATTGACGAGTACAACAACGAGCTTGTCTGGTCCCAAATCATTGCCAAGGAAAAGGAAGTCGAGCGTGCGCGCGCAAATGCGGCTGAGGCTCGTAAGCTCGTTCAGATCGCCGAAGAAAAATTACAAGTCGTGGATGTAAGCCAATCCGAAGGAGCGTTTCTGTTCTGGTGGTTAACCTTTCCCTCCCTCTCTCCCTCCTTCCCTCCCCACTTCCTCTCTATCTCTCCCTCTTGTTCTTTTAGACGCGTGTCACACGGCACAGCGAGGAAATGGCTGATATCCAAAAGATGATTGATGAGTTTCACACGGCCCAGCAGCCCAACCGAGGTGAAAAGGAAAGGCTCAAGCAGATTCATCTGCAGCATGAGAATAAGAACCGAGAGCTGAAGGTAAGCCTACTTCCTGGTGCTCTAATAGCATGCATCTCATCCTGTCCTGTAGTCCGACATGCGCGAGATCAACAACCAAGTCAAAGGCGCGAGAGAACGTATCGCGAGTAACAATGAAAAGATCGCGCAGGAGAAGGCCAAGCAGGCCACTTCTTACCAGGAGAAACGCGCGCAGCTCGAAGAGCAGATTCGCACCCTTACCGCCGAGCGTGATGCGGCCCGCGACCGTCAGCAGGCCGTGACGGACGAGTCCGACCAGTGCAACCAGAAGCGGCGCGAGCTCATGGTCCAGTTCCAGGAATTGGAACAAAAGCATCGCCGGCTCAAAAACGAAGAAAGCAAGACGAACCAGTACATTGAGTCGCTCAAAGCCCAGCGCGAAAACAAGATGGCCGCATATGGTCGCAACATGCCCCAGCTCTTGGAAGCTATTCAAAAGGAAACGCGCTGGCGGGGACGACGCCCGATCGGCCCCATCGGCAGCTATCTGAGCGCCAAATACCCGCAATACGTGGACGTGCTCGAAGTCATCCTGAAGCGGTCCATGGCCAACTTTGTTGTCGAGACTTTTGATGACAGTCGATTGTTGAACGCGATGCTAAGGCGGTTCGAGTTGTAAGTAGCTGGATTTGACATATATGGGGGAATTGCGAGGCTTTTTTTGTTCTTTTTACTGAATCTTTGTGTTTGTGTGTAGACACCGCTCCTCTACCGTCGTCGTCGCCAAATATGATATTTTTGACTATTCGCATGGCGAGCCGTCGGAAGAATACTTGACCGTCCTGCGCTGTCTTGAGGTAGAAAACGAGGAAAAAGACGAACGAGGCCTGTGTGTGTGTGCTCATGCTATCTATAGTTTGACAACGAGTGGGTGAAACGCCAACTGATCGTAGCCAACGACATCGAAAAGACGCTGCTGATGGAGGACCGCGCTGCGGCCGATAAGGTGATGGCGCGCAAGCCACATAACATTAAGACCTGCTACACGGCCAGTATCCAAAAGGTCGGTGCTGCGATGGGTGCGCGTACCGAAGCTCTCGAGCCCTACCGAGGCCCGCCACGTTTCCGACAAGACGTGGAACCTCAAATTCGGTAAGTGGAGAGAGAGAGAGCAAATACTTTTCGGATGTGACTTTATTATCCTCTTCTCACAATTCTTCACCTACCCAGTGAGGCTGTCGCGAAACTGAGAGAGCTAGAGCAAGAGATGCGCGGCATTCGGGAAGAAAAACAAAGGCTCGAGGGTGAAGCGCGTGAGTGGAGGCGCAAGGAAGACAGCTTAACGCGCGAGCTGCCCGAGCTTGACCGTGTGATCCGTGATCGAAACTTTGAGATTCGCCACAAGGAAAACAAGCTTCGTGAAGAAGACGCCAGTATCGGTACAGAGGAGTACGAGCGTGCAAATGAGGTTAGACACAAAAAGACCGGGAGTCTTGTGACGTGTTTTGGCTTAATGCAAGATATTATGTGTAGGAGGAGAACAAAAAGATCGAACAACTGCGTGCTCAGTTTAAGCACTTGAGCGACGAGCAGCACGAAGTCGCGGCTCAGTTGCAAGACACTCTCCAGAAGATCAACGAGTTAAATCAGCAAGATCAGTTGGAGAACCAAAAACTGATCGACTATCAGGTACCAAATGGCTAATCTCCGTTAAGTCAGGCGGTAGTATACACTCAGTTACTCATCTGATTTTGCGTTAATAGCAAGAAATCCAAAAAATTATGACCCTGCGGGACCAGGAGATCACCAAGCTGAACGCGCTCCGGTCCAAACATGCCGCCGAACGGCAGCGCTATGACACAGCCAAAAGCAACGCCGAACACTTGGCCAACACGTGTGCCGTAAGTGACAGATAAAAGGAACGCACGCGACTGAATGCAATCTCACGCCATCACGCATGATCACAGAGCTGGACGGAGCAGGCGATGCAAGAATACCCCGACCGCGTCGAGACCGAGGCGACACCTGAGGCGATACAGCGAAAGATCCGGGAACTGGAGATCCTGCGAGAAGAGACGGAGAAAAAGTAAGTAACCAAGGTTTTCCAGAGTCGACATGATTCTCATTTTTTCCAGTGTCGGTGCCTCACTTGAAGAGGTGGAGCAGGAGGCAAGGGACACGCTCGAGTCATGGTCCGAGGCCAAGACGATCATTCAGCAGATGGATAGTTTACACAAGGTAAAAAGTACAAATGAAAGCCAAAAGTGTCGTATTTTCACATGCGCACGTCTATCTTAGCAAATGCAAAATTCATTGGTGAAGCGTATCGCACACTGGCAAGAGTTCCGGACGTTTATTGCGTTAGCGGCGATGGGTCACTTTTCTTACTATATGCACAAGCGCGGCGACAATGGCTCACTCAAGTTCAACCACAAGAAAGAGAAGCTCGAAATTCGCGTCGCGACGGGTGACCAGTTCAGTCGCGGTACGCGCCATAAGGACTCAAAGTCGCTCTCGGGTGGCGAAAAGTCGTTCTCGCAAGTCAGTTTGTTGCTCGCGCTCTGGCAGGGCATCTCCTCGCCCGTGGTTTGGTGAGTTTGAAACGTTGGATGGCACGAGCAGTTCCAGACTGATTGGATCGGATAGCTTGGATGAATTCGATGTCTACATGGACGCGGTGAACCGAAAGCAGAGCATGAAGATGCTGGTAAGCTTTAACAAGGCGAATTTTCTGTACCTGTACCTGTGCATGTGTTTACTGACCACCGATGTTCTCGGGTATAGATGGATGCTGCTAATGAAAACAGTTCACAATATATCCTCATCACCCCTCAAGGTAAAGGGCAAAAGTGAAAGAAAAATGAGCCATGTACTGATGTGATGGATGTAGACGCAAGCAACATGGTCCCTGGTCCGTATGTCACTGTCCACCGCTTGGCTGACCCGGATCGCAGCTAATTTGCATCTCTCATTACTCTCCATTATTCTGCATTTGTTTCCATTTCACACACACACACACTCTCTCTCTGCCGCTCTCTCTTGTTAAATACAGTCTCTACTACGACTTCTTTTGTAATACGCAGTAAGATGATGCATTCTGAATGTTACACACGTCTACGTGTCATGGCTTCTTTTTTTCCTTACGTCATGACAGTTCAGGTACGGTATATTAAAGCTATGTGCGATCCATGATTCGGTCACCTGTCATATGGTAATCTTGATTTTCTATTATTCTTTTTTTATGGAAGCGACCTTACTTTATTCGATTGTCTCAGAATAATTTAACCCAAGATGACGGCTACGTTAGCATGAAATATAGTTGCGAACAATCGCTGATAGGAGTAGAACAAAAATTTTGAGAGGCATGCCTCATGCAAAGAACGCGTACCAAACAAGCGCTCAAACTCCACCGGTTCACAGTGAAAGCATCTGATAATAATAATAAGAGTTCTTTAGGCGCGTACATAAGTTATGTTCATGCTCTCTTCTGGTATCTGTGCATCCATTGTGTCTGCAAAGATGGAGAAGCCAAGAGAAGATGTTTCTGCATTGGGTTATCATGCAAAAAATTCGATGGAAGTACAAAAACAAAACGATAAGATGCTCAGCAGGACGTTGGGGATATTTTTCCGGGAAGAAGAGCTTGGCAAAGAAAGCAAAATGAGTGAGAGAGAGTGAGAGAGATGCAGTGGCGTTCATGGGATGTCTAGTCTATGTCCAAAAATAGAGCCACCTAAAGCAGAAAAAAGCTTGGCTCGTTTTCTGATTGGCGGGCACCTAGCATCACCTTTTCTTATTTTCTAGCGGTCATTTTCTCACTATTCTCCACGAGCTCCATGACCCGCTTGTATAGTATACATTCAGCACATAACGAGATAGATATTGCTGGACGTCCGTGGTATACGGATAGGATAGGAAACATTTTTAAGCTAAAAAGCAAAAAGAAGCTTCGGGCCGCTCAAACACTCCAAAAGGGGAGTCTTACAAGAAAAAAAAAAAAAGCAAAAAATAGTTGGCTCCGCCTGGGTTACACACAAACGGTAAACACGGAAAGGAAGGATATAAATCTTGACGGCTCGAACGGCTTTGTCTCCTTCTCTTCTGACTTGTTCACACTTTTTGGTTCTCTTACTTCATGAACAAACGTCTTAGCAACACACTCTGGTATATCGCGCTCCTCGTGTTCGTCGCCGCCCAGCTGAGCGATGCTCTGCCGCTCGTCGCTCGCGACCCACTTGACGGACAAAATACTATCGAGCTTCCGAGTACGTCATAATAAAAAAAAAAGAGGATTATCCTATACTGCGTTTAACTGACCCGTCATCATCATGTAGTCTCTGGCCATACTATCAGCGTACATAGCGTCGTTCTGAGTATCATCTTGTTTGTTACAGGCGCTTACTTGTGCCTTGCAGGAGGTATGTCATGCAAATTTTTTTTTGTTTCATTCCGGTCAGCAGCAATTGACCCATTGGATTCTTTATATAGGTGTTCATCAACACCTCACCATGTTCCTTGTCGGTTTCTACATTGGCGCCAACGTTGCTTACGTGATTCTCACCAACGCCAAAGACGACTATGGCTCCAATTCGCAGACGATTTTGCTTGTGGTCTGCGTCGTAGTCGGCATCCTGGCCGGTTGGATTCTCTCATGCTGTTTCTTCTTGGCTGTCTATCTCTTGGGTGCCCTGCTCGGCTACCTGGCTGCGCTGTGGCTACTTTCTTGGGCCGACAACGGCTTGATCCAGTCCAACTGGGGTCGCGCCATCCTGATTGTGTGCTTCGTCGTGGTCGGTGTCATTTTGATGGCCTTCTTTGAGCGAGCCATGATCGTTATTGCGACAGCCTTTATCGGCGCCTTCGTTATCTTTATCGGTATCGACCTTTACGTCCAGACCGGCTTCAGCTCGGCTGTGGCCAACTTTTTACACGCGCACAACACCGATACACTCATTCACAGCAGCTCGGGCGTACGCGGCATGCTCGGTGGCACACTTGCGCTCGCGGTCGTGTCCTGCTTCCTCCAGTACTGCTTCATCCGTGGCCGTCGTCAGCCCGTTCAGTCCTGGTCCCAGCAGTATCCCATGCGCCAGGGCTGGCGCCGAGTCAACTAAATTCCTCTCTTGCATTCCCTTTCTTGAACTCTTTTCTGTCGTGTGTACTGTATATCTTTCCTCCTCCTTCATCTTCATTTCCCCTTCTCCCTCCTTTTTATTACTCTCTCTCTCTCTCTCTCTTTACCTCTCTCTTCCTGTCCACTTGTAAATATCTATATATACAAATATATACTGTTTGACACTCCTTTCTTTTCCGTTCATCTTCTGAGCTGAGCATTCGGAAAATCGGCACCTCTTACTTGGCGCAGCCACACAGGGAAGCGGGCAACGAAAGGGAACCTCTTCTACTCTCTGTGGCACAGCGCCACACTATCAGCCCCTTACGTCCATCGTCTGTCCTACGTTGAGACAATAACCGACTTTTATTTCTATTTATCCATTATTTACAATAATCGTTCCAGTTGCGTCCATCACACTTTAAAGTAATCCATTTAACGTTCTTCATGGGTTCGGATCCACCCATATATGCATTCCATGAAAGACGGGGTTCCTGGATCAAAGACAAAGTTAGACTTTGGAGCACCGCTGCAGAATTGTTGATAACCAAAGATGAGGCATACACATACCCAAGCAATGCGCAACGCAACCCGTAGGTGAACCAAAAAAAAAGTGTGCATTTGCCCCTAAACTATACATCCTGTCTCGCATTTTGGAATGGGAGTAAACGCGTGCTGCAAAACCATTTTCTGGTAAGGTTCCGCAGGATAAGTGGTAGGATGACTCGTTTTAGGAGAACAGAAATCATAAAAGGGATCGTCGAACATACATCGAAGTATAGCTTCTGATGTGCATGTCCATTACTGTCTCCTGGATTGTGTCACATGTGGTAAGTGCATTCTCTCGGATTCAGGGGAAGCAGCATTCATGCTTGGTCTTTTCTGATTTGGTCCCGTCATTAAGAGCGTGATACCATATGACATGTACTCAGAATCGAAGGAGAGATTATAGAGAGGGCGGCAGTTTTTATTCGTAAAGAAAAAACGATGTGTACTAGGTATTATAAACGGACTTGCCGAGAGAGAGAGAGAGAGAGAGGGAGAAAAGAAGAAAAGAGGGTGATTCGCGCGCATTCTGACGTGGTATGTGTGGATATGTGTGTGAGTGTGTGTGTGTGTGTGGTATGGATGTTTTTGTATACAAATCGCCTACAACATAACAAGCAGCTAGGCGATACGACGATTAGAGAAAAGAAACAGGAACAAGTTAGAAGAACTGCGAGGCAGCGGCAGCAGCAATGGCAAGGGCAGCGACGGCCTTGCCAGAAACAAGGTGGGCAGCGTCGGATGAGTGCGACGCAGACGAGGACTGGCCAGCCGAGGCAGAGCTGGCCGAACCCGACGCAGCGGCAGGCGTAGCAGCGGCGTTGCTACCAGGGGCAGCGGCGGCCGAGGCACCGCCAGCGGCAGGAGCAGACGAGGCCTTGCCAGCTGAGGGAGCAGCAGAGCCGCCAGCAGGAGCAGCAGCACCGCCCGAGGAGTTAGAGGCGGAGGCAAAGCCGCCACCGGTGCAGCCCTCGATGCTGAAGACGCCGGTAAAGGCGAGGTCGGGCGACTGACCAATCTCAAAAGCGTCTAGAAGAAAAAAGAGAATGAGGAGTCAATTCACTGGGAATCCGAAAGAGGTAACCCAAAACTTACAGTCCGAGCCGTTCTCACAGTCGGTGGGGACGTCCCATTGGTAGGTGCCGGCCTTAGCGTCGACGTTTTGGGCAATGTCAGTGATGGGCTGGAGAGCAGTGGGAGGACCGCGGGCCAGAGTGATCTTGGAGATGGTGGGCACCTGAGCGTTGACCCATGAGATAATAGCCTTGGAACCAGCCTTGTAGGTCGTGCCCGTCAGAGGTGCAGTGATGGAGACGATGGGAGGCGACTGCTGAGCAGAGACGGCGGCGACAAGGGCAGCAGAGGCAAGGATAGTGAACTTCATGATTAATGTGAAAGTGTGTCGTTTAGAAAGGTATAAAAGTGTAGAAGGATAAAAGAGAGATTATGAGACAGAAGGCTATTTATATTCACATCGTCTGTCGTGCGGTGTGCACATGCATATATATCACAACTATCGCACTTACATCCCCCCCCCCATTCGCATCCTCGGGGAAACATCAAGGAGAAGCATGTAGAAATCCATGAAAAAAAAAGCAAAACATCAGACACATACAGGGGTCGTCGAAAGATCGATGTAGTCTATACCATGATGAAAAATTCTCCTGTGCGTGCGCGAAAAGTGTATGTGTGTGCGCTGTCGCGCTCGCGTTCATCTTCGTTGTTGCATTATGTGTATGTGCGTGTCATTCGACGCTTTTTTACTTGCTCCTTGTTATTATTGGAATTATAATCGCAATTGTATCCCCTCTTTCTATGATTCACCCCCTTCTCTTTCTTTTTCTTCTCTGTCCCCCCGCGTTTGATCTATTAACATCTCCTTTTCACGGTTTTGTCTCTTCCCGTATTCGCATTATCTGTCACAGTTGCTTTGGGAAATTTTTTCGAGTACTTCGATTCGTCTTGCGTTACCGGTCGCTAACCCCTCACATGTTTGTGTATACGCCTTGTTTGTTGACTATGCATATATGTACGTATAAATGAGCTGTGTTATATGGAAGTATAAAGTTAGGCAATGCGTTTTTGGGAATAGGAAACCAAAGTGCAAAGGAGCATTCAAGAAAGTGGAAATATCTCTTTAAGGAGAGGCGTATATATGCACAGAGAGAGGTCGAGAGAGAGAGAGCTAGAGTGCGTGAGTGAGAGGGTGAGGCGACCTGTGTATGTAATTTCTTGTTATCCGGACAGCTTCAGGATGAAAACACACGCACCCCCTTTGACTTCATCCCCTGTGCTTTTCCACACTCCTCTCCCCCACACACGTATCTGTTTATGAGACTGATACATTGAATTTGATGACTAGGTGCAGTAGGTGGAGCCAGCCGAATGACAGTAAAGCTCCCCTGATATATGACAGTTGGAAATGGAGATGGAGGTTTGAAAGACGTTTGATAGATACCGCATGAAGCGTGGGTAGAATACAACTTCATGTATGTGTCCTATCATCATTCCGTTGACCCCCAATCACCTATAGAGAGAAGTCAGAGGGTACTTCGGAATCGCATGCTTCATCATTGGGGCAGATAGGCCATACGTAGATGGTGAGCTAGGTTTTCGAGTGTACGCGCGCACATCGTCTTAGTATAAGATCTTTATGCAAGAAATAAGGCACCAATCAGACAGCACATCTTCCCTCCCTTTTCTATTTCACTTCCAATCTCAGGTTTCAAAAATCGACAAGGAAAACCTGGTAGGCGGACACACATACTTTGGTATACATAACAAAAAAAAGTCGAAACGCATACAGACTATGCTCTACTCCTTGTGTTCTATCAGAGAAAGGAGAGCGGACTTTAAGGAATGGATCTAAAATGCGAGTGTTGTAATGCAGCTTGGCTTGATTTCGACGCACACTGCAGTGCAGCTTGTGCACACTCTTAATCAAATCAAGCACATTGAACCCGCACGTGCAACTTGCACAGAAAACATCGGGCATGGCGTCCCAGGAGTTTATTGAAGCGAGGGAGCTATTGAAACAGCAACCTGTTAAAATGAATAGCAACAATGGGTCGGTATGACCGAGAAGGAGCAAGGAGTGTCAGAAAAGAAAATGATCGACGTGCCCATTTTTACTTCCTCGTGCAGATGTGTGTGTGTGTGCGTGTGTGTGTATGTGTGTGACCACCCAAAAAGGTTTCCTCACGCCGCCCGCGATATGTACCTGGCCTATCACGACGCCATTCTGCGTGGCCGATCTGGTACACAAGGCAAAATAAATACACAGACCTAAGTCCATTATCATGCAGGGTATGTTTTTGCAAGAGACCTCATGTTCCCAAACTGGACTCTACGCTCTGTGACAGTATGTCTGCCTTGCTATGTCAAATGGCGTGGTGAGGAAGACATTTTAAATTACTATTTGGAGGGCAGACGACAAAGTAGTGATTTGCCGTAGTTATCCCAGTGCTACATGTTGTAAAGGGTGCTAAACCACATCACCTCCGGGGGTGGGTGACTGGAACTCCTCATCGTTTTTTTGTATCACCTTGATCCACTCTCACACTCGCACAGTGCATAACACTTGTGCTCTCTCTTTCTCTGTCTCTCCCTCGTTCCTCTGTATGTGTGTATAACGACTACTACGACCCATCGTCTTCTATTGTGCATAGAAAGTGGAAATAAGGGGGAGGGAGTTCTCGTCTAGGTACAAAGATGCATGGCTGGCGTCCATCAAGGGAACGGTTAGCGAGGCATCCTGCTGGGACGGGTGTGTATGCAGACGTACATGGTGAAGATCGAAGCATTATTTGTATTTCGAAAAACCTCCTTGTAGCCGATTATGCTTCCCTTCGTGAGCGGTTGTGTTTCATCCTCTCATTCCTGTGCATCAGGCACCTATTGAATGATACATCGATATAAATGCTATTTCAACTGATTTTTGGCCTAATGCTTCATAGGGATAAGGAGCAGTGAGCGTCATTTCCCAATACCATTGTGCAGAGTATTGGTGAGCACCTCTTCATGCAGTATCGTTATTAGAGTGTGTCATTTCGCCTCATCCATATAGTAAACCGAAAAGAGCGCGAAATTCGGGCAAAAGTGGGAGTGCAGTAAACAGGTACAGCTCAAGGAGTAAAGCATGTATGTACCTGCGTGATGTTAACAACAAACACGACAAGTTTTTGAGCGCCGTCTGTACGCTTTGCATTGGTGACGGGACGGGGAGGTGGGGGAGGGGAAGTTAGCATGTTTTTTCTGTCAGTTGTGTCATGGCGCACCCATCGAGTGTACAGTTCTGCACGCCAGGCCACACACTTACTATATTCGGTTCTATCTCTTTGTCTCTCTCTTTTTACATTTAATTTTCGGTGTGCTTTTTATTGCGGTGGCTCTTGGTCGGGTTGACCTTCGGATCGAAAGTCATAACTGTAGAAAGCGACCTTGAGGATGAGGGCAAACACGGCGTGGGCGGCGAGGATGACGACAAGCAAGATGCGTGAGGTTTTAGCGTCCGTGCGCGAGATGACATAGTACAGGTTCTTGACTAGAAAGAACGCGGTCAGGGCAAAAGCGATGCCAACAAAGACCCATCGCGCAATATCGAAGGGCATGATACACAGGGCGGAGACGGGGATCCAGACTGTCATGGCATAGCCATAGTAATTGACGATCTCGAGCAGACTGGGCTGGCAGCCAAAATACTTGAGGGCGGCCCAAAAGAGGACAGGAACGACAAAGGAGTAGAGATAGATGCAAAACACGGCGGAACTGAGGAGGCGAAAGTCGTAATTGTGAGGCTGGCCCGCAAGGTAGGCCGCGACCGAACCAGCGAGGGAGGAGCAAACAAACACGGCAAACACGACCGTCGTTGAGATCCAAAAGGGGCCATACAAGTCGGGTTGGTTGTTTAGCGTCTCGGTCGCAAAGTCGCCTACGGGATACAGTGTCTTAAGGCAGCGTTCGAGGACCTATTTCGGCGTGTGTGATTAGAGTGGAAACGAAGAGAGCCGTTTATAAATGGTTTATACCTGAGAGGTATCGACATCAAAGTAGTGTGCATAGTAACCAACGCTCCACATGGGTTTGGACGACGCGTTTCGATCCTGCGGCTGATTCTGGTTGTAATAGGTGTTCGAGGGCCCTGCAGGCGGTGGAGGTGGCGGCGGATGTGTGGCGCCTACTATCTATTAATACTTCTCTTTCTGTCTCTTTTCTATTCTAGTACCTGTGGATTTGTTACCGCTGTGGCTCGAGAAATCTGTAGATAAAATGCGTGTGCGTGTCTGTGTGAGCTGATTGTCTAGACGTGCTACGCATGCCAAGAAAGAAAGAAGAAAGAAGGCGTACCTTGGAATTCTAAACCATCGCTCTCAATTGTGGCAGGCTAGTACCATGTGAGGAGAGGATGACTCAACATAGGCCTACGCTTTACCTGAGAGTAGCTGTGGTCATCCATATCGACAAGGACATTGTACTGATTTTTCTGTGACATGGCTGTCAAGTATAGAGTATAACAATGGTATAAAAAGAAGAAAAGCAGACAACCGTCAGAGAATGAGAAAGCGCGCGCGGCGTGCCCACGTCTATTGGATGGAACTATCAATTGGATGTCAGCTTTTTCTTTTTAGTGTGTGTCAAATAGACCCACTCCTTGTTCTTTTCTTTCTTCTTTCGTCTCTTTATTCGCTGGCCTCTTTATGCGCTGATGTCTCAGTGAAGACGTTGCAAAATCTATACAAGGTTGGTGGGGGACCTGTATAGCATCTGCGTAGGGTGCGGCAGCTTGCCATACCAAGTAGACTGCACGCAAAGCGCCTGCTCTTTCGGGCCGGCCCTTCATAAAGCCTCTCTGGACTCGACCAGATGGATAGGCAGATAGGCAGACGAGCAACATTTTATGGCGTTTAATTCAAACGACAGTGCTCCAGACTACGCGCACTTCTTTTTATATGCATTCTCACTTTCACGTTCGAAGGCTTTATATAAAGCGCATCTAAAAGGTGGTCGGCAACTTCTGTGGGACAGATTGGTCTATGTCCTTTCACAACGTCCTCGTCCGACCAAGTCATTCAGGCTTGTAAAGACTGCCACACACGTGTCAAAGTTAAGCTAATAGGAAATTTGAAGACGCCCGCGTGCTGTAGGGTTAACCCATGCCACGATTGTCCACCTGCCACAAGGACAAGGCCTGAATTACACACTCACTGGCTACAAATGCCCCGACGTTCCCTTTGTAGCCTCGCTTGGACTTACGCACCTCTTACAACCGGTCTGCCGCGTCCCAGCCATTTTCTTGGGTGATTTTTGTATCTGTTTATGGCCCTTGGAAGAAAGCAGTGCATACCGTCGTCTTGGTGATGCAATCAAGATAACAAAAGTCAAAGATATACAAAGATCAGTCCCCAAAATAAACACAGATGGAGACAGTAAACCATAGTGAGCTCGGATCTTTGTCTTGGATAGATTCGCCATGAGTGCAGGGTGGTACTTTCTATCTATAAAATCTAGAGTGTGAATACCCTTTCCAGATTCCATCTCGATCGATCTGGCTGGCTGGCTGGCTGGCTGGGCTCAGCTGAATGCATAAAATTCGCGGTAAGCAAACCTACGACTGGACTGACCAAGGACCGGGTAGGATGACTAGCTCCTGCCATGCGCGCTACACTTGAACATACACTCATATACGATGCAGCGTAATGAACTCGATGTATTCCGAGGCGATCCGGTCGCGCTGTCTCCAGCCTACAAAAGCAGACATTATTCCTCTTTTTTTTTTTTCGCGTGTGAAACGGTTTTCTTTTCCTCGTTCTTTTTTGATCAAGCTGGACTTCCACGAGATTTCAAGAAATATACATGAGCACCCTGTCCAGTCTGTAAATATTTGTATGTGTTTTTCATAGAAAGTACATAAATAAAAAGTTAAAGTGGTGTATGATTCGATGATGCAATAAAAAAAGAGAGCAAGCGAGGTGCTCTGGTTCGCTGCATGGAGCCTGATCGGTTGCTAAAATAGGAAAAAGCTAAAAGCGAGCTAAAGCGGGGCTGACGAATGTCCAGCTTGTTCTTGCTTTACGGTATCACGATAGACACGTAACGTAACGTCGTATATTAAAGGTAATGAGCAGAAAACAGACACGAAGGCAAGCAGCACGACGATCGTCTCATAGTTACATTGTCTTGAACAACCCCCACAGACAGATTGTTCTCATAACTGAATGCACCTGTCGACATTACGTATTTCTTGTTTCCAGAATACCCGTCGACGGCTTTACTCTCTGAACACGTAAACCATTTTTCCCCATTTTCCTTCTTTTGAACCGCACGCGCGCCTATCCACCCACTCTCCACTCCACTTCACTCACCCCCCACAGACACATACACACACATAAGGTTTCTCTGCAAAACTCTTTTCCTTTCTTCTTTCTCTCACTCTCTCGCTCGCTCTCTTCTCTCTTCTTCTTTCTTCTTTCCTCTTTCATAAAGAAAAGGCGCAAGTGAGGTCATTGCTCGAAAGACTCATTCTATTTTATTCTCCTTCTCTCTCTCTTTCTCTCTCTCTATTCGCGTCCTGTCCGCTCTAGTCGTCTCTGTCTCTTTGCAAACCAGCGAAGCATAACAAGCACCAAGCACTTTTACACGACCCGCTCCTTCTTCCCCAGATCAACCCAAAGTGCCATGCCCGCGCTTGCCCCCCAACAAGAATCGCCATCGGACTGGGAGCTCTCGCCTTCGGGCAAGTACTACACCTTTGTCCGTCCGCTCGAGAAATCAGACAACGATGACCGTCATTACCGTCTGATCAAGCTCGCCACCAACGACCTCCAAGTGCTGCTCGTCCACGACGCGGACACCGACAAGTCCAGCGCTGCCTTGGACGTCCACGTCGGCCATCTTTCGGATCCTGTAAGTCCCCCGCTGCTGCTGCTGGTGGTGGTGGTGGTGGTGGTGGTGGTGTGATATAAAGGTCATGGCCTGTTTCACTCACCATGCATGTTAGGATGATCTGCAAGGCCTTGCCCATTTTTGCGAGCATCTCCTGTTTATGGGCACCGAAAAGTATCCGAAAGAGAACGACTACAATCAGTATTTGTCCGAGCACTCGGGCTTCTCGAACGCATTCACCGGCGTCGAAGACACAAATTACTACTTTGAAGTCGGCCACGAGTACCTCGAAGGCGCTCTGGATCGTTTTGCCCAGTTCTTCATTGCACCTCTGTTTTCAGACAGCTGTACCGAGCGTGAGCTCAAGGCTGTCGATTCCGGTAAGCACACAAGCAAAAAAAACACGAGCACACGCTAGGTCATCTGACCCATTGGACTCAATTGGCTCTTTCTCTCTCTCTACCTTTTTTCTTTTATTTATTTATTCATTCTATCGTACTTTTTAATGCACTGCAGAACACAAGAAGAACCGCCAGCAGGACAGTTGGCGCATGTTCCAGCTCGAAAAGTCGCTTAGCAACCCGAATCACCCGTACTGTCACTTTGGCACGGGCAGCCTGGAGACGCTGTATGAGAGCCCCAAGGCCAAGGGCCAAGACATTCGTGCTGAGCTCCTCAAGTTCCATGACAACTACTACTCCGCCAACATCATGAAGTTGTGTGTCCTCGGACGAGGTAAGGCGGATGCGCGCACGCGTAGTGTGTGTGTGTGTATGTGGAGAAAAGGGGTTTCTCACGAGGTTTGCGTTTTTCTTTTTGTCAGAGTCGTTGGATCAGCTGACAGATTGGGCGGTCGACAAGTTCAAAGATGTCCGAAACAAGGGCATTGAGCCTCCGCGCTTCCCCGGCCACCCCTTGACAGAGAACGAGTTGATGGTAGGAGAAGCGGGGAACGCGGTTTTGGATGCGTGCACGTGCGTTTCGTTTTCTCTTTTTTGCTGACACGGATATGCTGTATAGAAACAAATATTTATTAAGCCCGTCAAGGACGTCCGCTCGCTGGAGATGACGTTTCCCTTCCCCGATCAGCGACCCTTGTATGCTGTCCAGGTAAGTACCTTATCGTGGATCCACTTCAGAACTGAATGAAGGCGTTTGATTGCAGCCCGGCCGATACATTGCTCATCTGATCGGTCACGAGGGCAAAGGCTCGATCTTGTCGCTGCTCAAAAAACACGGTTGGGCCAACTACCTCCAGGTCGGCTCCATCCACGGCGGCATTGGCTTTGAGTTTATGCGCATCAGCATAGACCTGACCGAGGAGGGTCTCAGTAAGTGCACGCATGGTTCTTTACACCCTCTCGCTCAACTTGGACCTTTTCGATTTTTCAAGAGCACTATGAGGATGTGATTGTGGTTGTGTTCCAGTACCTGGAACTGCTGCGTCAGACGGGCGTGCAAGAATCCACGTTCCGGGAGGTCCAGTCGCTCGCCTCTCTCTCATTCCGATTCAAGGAGAAGTACCCTCCCTCGCAGTACACGTCGCGTCTCGCTGGTCTGATGCAGCACGGCTATCCGTCCCAGTTCGTGCTGAGTGGACCCAGCCTCATCCGCGAGTACGACCCGGAGCTGATCAACCGCGACCTGAGCTGGCTCCGGCCCGACCAATTCCGGATCATGGTCGCGAGCCAGGAAGCGCCGTGCGGTGTGCAATTTACGCAGCGTGAGCGCTGGTACGATACCGAGTATGAGGTCAAGGAATTTGGCGAGGGCTTGAAAAAGGTACCGAAAGAAACGTCAATCGCTTATGGTTGAGACAACAAAACTGACATCAAATGTGCGTGTGTGTGTGCAGGCCCTGGCGAACCTGACCTTGAATGACGCGCTGCAACTGCCGGGCACCAACGACTTCATCCCGTCCAACTTTGAGACGCACAAGAAGGAGGTCAAGACACCGGCTAAGAAGCCTGAACTGGTCGTCAACAACCCACGTCTGCGGTTGTGGTACAAGAAGGACGATACGTTCTGGGTGCCGCGCGCCAACGTCTGGATCCTGTTCAGGAGCCCGCTCGCGTACGCGACGCCAGCCAACTGCGTCAAGACGCGTCTTTACACCGATCTGCTCAAGGACTCCTTGAACGAGTACTCGTACGACGCTGAAGTGGCCGGTCTGGCGTACAACATCGAGAACCAGCTGGAAGGCATGCTGGTAAGAGAGAGAGAAAGGGAGATATAAAGAGAAACAAGAAGGGAGGGGAGGGCCGCCGTGGATGTATGTATCTCATGCTTCTTTTTTTCTCTTAGTTGGCCATTGGTGGATACAATGACAAACTGTCGGTGCTCCTCGAAAAGGTGGTGCAAAAGATGCACGACCTCACAGTGGACCCGGAGCGATTCAAGCTTTTGAAGGACCAACTACGCCGCTCATACAAGAACTTTTCGCTCGAGCCACCCTACCAGCACGCGCTGTACTACCTGTCGTACTTTACGCAGGACAAGATGTGGACGAACGCCGAAAAGCTGCGCGAGCTGGACGCCATTACGGCCGAGGACATCCAGGCGTTCTATCCGACGGTACTGTCGCACCTGCACCTCGAGGCGCTCGTGCACGGCAACGTGGTGCAAGACGAGGCGGAGCGGATGCTGACGTCGGTGGTGGATATCCTCAATCCCAAGGAACTCATCCCGAGCCAGCTCATCGGCCACCGCAGCCTGATCCTGCCGGCCGGGTCCAAGTGGGTGTACCGCCGCCTGGTGGAGGATCCCCACAATGTGAATTCGGGTATAGAGTATTTGGTCCAGGTCGGCAACGTGAACCAGACTGAGCTGCGCGCGCGGTTGAGTCTGTTGGCGCAGATTGCGCAAGAGCCTTGCTTTAACCAGCTCCGGACCAAGGAGCAGCTGGGCTACCTCGTGTTCAGTGGTGTACGCAAGCAGACGGGGTCCATGGGTATGCGCTTCATCATCCAGAGTGAGCGCGACACGGTGTACCTCGAGAACCGCATCGAGGAGTTTTTGAGCACGCTGCGGTCGCTGATCGCCAACCTGTCCGATACCGAGTACAATGCGCAAGTGCAGTCGTTGATCTTTAAGAAGCTTGAAAAAGACAAGAACCTGGGCCAGGAAGGTGGCAAGTACTGGACTCACATCCACTCGGGTTACTACGAGTTTGACCAAGGTAATTGACGAGGGCATTGGGCAACAGCATAAAGCATGCCGTATACAGACAGACGTCTGATGATAGGATGACTTTTTTCTTTGCAGTGGACAAGGACGTGGCTGAGCTGAAGACCATCACACGCGAGTCCCTCCTGGAGTTCTTTGACAAGCACATCTGCCCGAGCTCGCGCGAGTCGCGCAAGATCTCGGTGCATATCCAGTCGCAGAAGACGCCGGTCACGACGTACAAGGTCAACATCGAGTCGCTCCACACGTGCCTGGTCTCGCAGGGCGTGACGCGGCTGAGCATCGAGGACCTGCGCAGTGCGGTCGAGCGCGGCGAGGCAGGCGAGCAGTCGCTCCAGGCGATCCTCCGCGAGATGCTGATCGACGAGACAAAGGCCGACGAGGAGGCGATCGAGAAGTTGATGGCGCAAGTGGGTGCGGCCATGGCCGACAGCTTTGTCACGGTCGACAGCAAGAAGACGGCGCGGCGGCTGTCCGTCGAGGCGTCTCCTCAAAGCAGTGGGCAGCAGTCGCCTGTGCGGGACCACACCCGACTCCCCGAAGGCAACATCCTCATTACAGACCCGGTCGACTTTAAGAGTCGCATGAAGCTCAGTCCTGCGGCCGTGCCGCTCATTGACTTTTAACTTATTAAGCTTTTCTTTTGTGTTTTATATATAAACTGCAACCCACACGTCCCTTTTCTTTTTCTTTTCCTTTTTCTTCTGCTCAACCCCATGTGTAGGTGTATGTGTATGTGTGTGTGTGCGTATGCAAGAATATGTGAGATTTAAAAAGGTGCGTTTAATGAGAAAAAAAACATTAAGCTTTTTTAGATCTCGGCAATCTCGCGAAGACGACGGATGGTCGAGCGGACGGTGGCAGCGGCGGTGGTCGAGACGGTGTAAGCACCACCGGCGAGGGTCTTCTTGCAGCCCTTGCACTTCCAGATACCGACGGCGGTACGCTTGACGGCGTCCTATACAATCCATGCGTCCATGCCATGCAATGGTTAGCCGGCATTCACTCTCTCTATGGGGAGTCACGGATATAATATACCTTGCCGCAGAAGGTGCAGGTGTAGGTGGCGTGCTGGGTGATTTCCATCTTCTTCACCATCTTTCTGAGGGAAGCACCATAACGAGTACCGTACTTGCCGGTGATGCCGACTGGGAAGGTGTGTAAGCCATTCTGTCGTCCTGTCTCTCTGTGCTATGTCTCTCGATGTATACCTTTCTTAGTGCGCTTAGCCTAGAGACAAGAAAACGAGGTGAGATGGATGCGCATTGAATGGATGGATAGGTAGATGGATAGATGGATGGATGGATGGATGGATGGAGGGTCTTTGATGGTTTTTGCTTTGGGGTCTGTATACGTACCATGACGGATAGAGGGGGAACTTTTCCTTCGCCAGGCCACTCCACCGGTGTATTGCCTCGCGGTATTGAATTCAGTCTCCGGTTCTAAAAAAGGCAATCCCTTTCCCTCTTATTACAATGACGACGCGCTTCGCATGCAACAGCGATAATTTGGGCTTTATTGCGCGATCGATGCCGTTTTAGATGCTGCTCCACAAGCTACGCAATAAGCTCGCCGCGAGACAGGCACGGTCTTACTCGTCCGAGCAGCGCCAACGCCTCTTTACACTTGCCACGCGCTATGCTCCCGTCGCTGGGTAATCCATACAAAGACAGAGCACAACTGTAGAAGCGAATCAGACAACTCATTGACAGGCCCAAAGCATTCTGCTTGCTCTGGTGGGTGTCATCTGGCTGCTACTGCTCCCTTACGACGGCTACAGCAAGCGCACGTATATATCCGAGAATGCACTCTTACCCGGCCAGGTAGGTTGCTTGCACTCGTGTGCAGACCTACCTCGTATTGATTCAGCCCGAGTCTAGGTGAACGTCTACTATGGCTACAATGATATCCAGACCGCAGAGTTCTACCGTAACCAGCTGCGCACCGTCCAGACATGGGAGAGCCAGCCGTAAGTCATCCTTTAATTCTCCACCATGCTCGCTTTTGACACGCCCCTCCCCCTCTCTGTCTGTCTCTCTCTCTCTCTCTCTCTCTCTCGCGACAGGCGTGCGTCCTACCTTGAGTCCGAGTTTCGAAAGATGGGTTTTGTATCAGGCCTACAGCGCTTTAAGCATGAGGACAAGACGGTAAAAGAATAAGAAAAAGCACAGTGACAAGAAAGAAGGAGGACAGGCCCTCATTTCGATCCTATATCAGTGTGTCAATGCATTTGCAGTCTACCGTGCGCCGCGGAGTGATGGCAAAGAAGCTTTGGTACTCGGTGCGCCCTGGATCTCCCGCACCGGTGACTGTAAGAATATACAACCGTGAATTTCAATCATACGTCATGGACTAATGGTAGTCTAGACAACACGAACGGCATGGCGGTGATGCTCTCGCTCGCCAAGCTGTTCAAGCGGAACGTGTACTGGTCCAAGGACGTGATCTTGCTTACAACCGATTGTGGCATGGCCGGTGCACAGGCCTGGGTGGATGCCTACCATGGCCTGGACCAGAAAGGTAATTCGACTGATAATGGGGGTTCTCTGCCATCCCCATCGGTTTGGAACACACTGACACGGAATAGACCTGTCGTCTTTGGTGATGCCACGGTCGGGCGCTATTCAGGGCGTCATCAATCTCGATTTCCCAGGCACACATGATTATGCAAGTCTAGGCCTCTTTTACGGCAAGTAGGCAAAACAGACGAAAAAAAAAAAGCAAGCAAGCAAACAAGAGCAGCATGGGGCTGACGCATGGACCGAATTAGAGGGCGTGAATGGGCAGTTGCCGAATTTAGATCTCATCAACACCCTGGTGGTGGTGGCGGGCAGGACCGCTCGCGTGCCCATTACCCTTCATGACGACCACGCGTCCGCCGATGGACCATGGGGTCCGTACCTCGACTCACTAAGGAATATGCTGCGCACCATGACCTACCAAGCGAGCGGACACCCCTCGAGCGAAGCTGGCGTGTATCTCAGGTAGGCTGTTTAGAAAATTACTTATTTGGAAGCTCACACTTTACTAGGTACAAAATTGATGCTGTCACGGTCCACGGCATTCTCGATAGCGACAAACTGGATTCACTCTTTGGTTTCCAACGGATCGGCATGTAAAGTAGTTTACCCAAATGAACGAAGAAAAAAAAAGTTCTCATGACGCGCTTGTTGCTAGGCTGATCGAATCCTGCTTCCGAAGCTTGAACAACCTCCTCGAACACTTTCATCAGAGCTTCTTTTTTTACCTCTTGCCCCAGGCGAACCGCTACGTGTCGATCGGCGTCTATATGCCACCGGCCATCCTCCTGGCCGCCAGCTTGATCCTTCATATATCCTTTTTTTTGTTCCTCGCTATGTGTATATGCGTGTAGGATGCATGCATCCAAAACTCACTTCTCTACCAACGGGCGCGTGTGTGTGTGTGTGTGTGGACAGAATATCAAAAGCGACGCGTGACCTTGTATATCATCCTTAACCGCGTTTAGCACTCATTAGTACTCTATTACTGCATTCCCAGCGCGGTCCCAACAGCAACAACAGGCGCAGGAGAAGGATCAACCAAAACGAAGACGGCGGAAGCGGTTCCACTTGCCTACAGCTTGGAACCGATGCGGATCGGCTTTGCGCTTACAGTGCTGCTTGCGACACATATCGCCGGTCTCGGGCAGTTTCTTATTATGCAATCGGCACCGATCCCTCAAGTAAGTCTAACGCATAGGGGTGAGATCGGCACGAAGAAAGAAAAAAAGATTAATTTCTGGCGTCGAAAGGACCTCAAATTCACCGCGTGTGCGGCCGTCGCCCTACTAGTCATTGTCGTGGGAAGCGTGCTCGCTCGTCGGCGTGTACCCGGACAGCACGATGCACGGATGCTCAAGGCGCTGTGCCTCGCATTAAGCGGCTGCTGCCTGTCGACGATCGCGCTCCTCAACTTCAGCATCTCGGTCGTGACAGCGCTGTTGATCGTCGTGCCCTATACACTCGCGACCGCCTCCCCGCGGTGGACGATACGCCTTATCCAGTGGATCGTGTTGGCCGCACTCTCTCCTCCCTGCCTCGTGTGGCTCGTGTCGGTGCTCACGGATGTGCCAGTGTCGCACCTTGTGTCGATCCTCCTTGGGGACCATCATGTTGTGCGTGCCTGGCTCCTGATCTATATCTGTCTCGGATATTGGCCGGTCAACATGGCCATGCACATCCTCCTATTCAGTCGTCGTTGAATAATAAAGATACGGTGAAAAGCACGCCACTTTTCTGTTTTATTACGGGTGATTTGCTTAGACGCTATATTTTTTGCGTGAGATCAATGGAAGATACGCGCGATGTGAGAGGAGGAGAATATCAAACTCTCCTGGATGGAAATATAAATGATGGCGATGAATAGAGACGATTTGTACAAGATGAAACAAAAGAGGCTGAAAGAAGCAAAGGGGGGATATCGTAGGCGGGTTAATATGTATAGGTATGAGAGGGACGCGGGGGGAACCAGAAAAGGAGAGAAAGAAGAATTATACAGATGCGTTAAAAGCTGGTGGCGGGTTTTTGTGCAGTGATGCAGTGCCAGTTGACATAGGCACGGGAGAGGCTCCATTCTTCGGGAAGCGAGGCGATGTAACTATTGTAGCGGTCTTTGTTGAGGTTCATAACGGAGGCGAGCCACGGCCGCAACGACTTGAGCAGAAAGAGCTGCTGGCTGGCAACAGCCTTCGAGAGCCGGCTCGACTGCAGCTGCCGCTGCCGCAGGCTGGGGTTGCTGGAGGCCCCAGCGTCCGAGACAGGATCCCATCCTAGGGGAAGCGATTGGAATTCGCTCTCGACCCGCCGGAAACCTGTCACGGCAAGTAAGGTTGGCAGGTGGCGCGCGATACGCGGATCCTGTTGGCGAAGCAATAAGCCGCGTTGCACTGAAAGAAAAAAAAAAGAAGAGAGAGAGAGAAGAGTCAATAGGCAGGTCGTACAAAATTTGGAGTCGTCTTTTCTACTACTTACGCCTGTCATTGAGAGCGCACTCTTTGTCGAGCGTGCTCTGGGTCTCGAGATCTTGCTCGACGACTTCGATCCAGCCCCCGGGCTTGAGGATACGATGGTACTCGGCCATGAGCGTGCGCCAGGTCCGGCGCGACAGGCCCCAATTTAGGTCACGCTGGTAGATGTAGTCGAAGCTGTTGTCAGGGAAGGGCAGCTGAGTTGGGTCTAACTTGCATTGGCGAAAATGGCAGTTCTTGGGCTTGATATCCTGGGGGAAGGACCCGTTCGGGTCGATGCCGATAAAGGTGGACCGAGGAAATGCAGTGGCCATCTCCATGGTCCAGGCGCCGGAACCGCAACCGACGTCAAGCACGACAGCGTTCTGAAGACATGCGCTCGGGATGTGGTAATCGGTTCCGCCGAGCGCCATCCGAAGCAGGTAGTGCTGTGCGACCAGTCTATCATCCTCCTCACTGTTGGTGGAGAGGACATAGTCCGGGCGGCTCGCGACCGACTCCTCTTCCTTGGCGCGTCGTTTCTTGGGCATGATAGTGCGTGCGAGGGAAGTCGTAGTAGTCGTCGACGCGTTGCTGTGCGTGTAGGAAGACGTCGTGCGCTGGGTGGTAGGAAGGTATGCGAGAAGCGAGTTCACCGAGGGCATGCGCTTTTTGTGTGCACTTCGACGAGCGACGAGCGATTGGTTCGACGAGCTGGTGCGAACTCGAGGTGATGTCGAGGTGTAGTTGCCGTTAGTGGGTGGTGTGGGCGGAAGCGGCACGCGTGGTGGAGGTGTGCTCGGTTTCAAAGAGGAGAAGGACGCCTGGCGTACCGTCTTTGCTTTGGAATGTTCCTCCGATGTGCTCTCGGTGCTGGCTTGGCGTTTTAGGCTGCTGGACTCGGAGGAGTGGGTCAGAGACGGCGATACGTCGCTTGAGCTGAATGAAGAAGTACGCGACATGGAGTGGTGATGCTGCCGAAAGGTAGCTGACTTGCTGTGAAGTAGGTCATGGTGCTTTCCAAGTGAGTACAGTGGCTGCTCGTCTGGCATGTCGATAATAGAGTGGTACTGGAAATAATAATCCAAAGAAGAGGAAGGAGAACAAGACAACATGCTGATAAAATAACGGTGTTGCCAGACAATAACGGCTATTTATTTGGTTAAAGAAAATAAAGTGAAAGGGGGGGGGGAACATTACGGAAAAGGGGGGTTTACTGCAACCATCCATTTGGTGGCATCAAAGCATGCGATCGGAGTGGGTCACGCGGTGACATGTCAAAGCGCTCACAATTTCCTTCCCACATTGTGGTGACACTGCAGAACAACCCACAATGCTCCACACGCTCCAACAATTAATGCATCTGCTTCCTTTTCATTGCCACTCATGCCACACCGGACCTTTCGCTTGTTTTGATCACCCAGGACGATCCCATACCATGCGTGCGTGTGTGTGTATGAGGTGATTGGCATTCACGCATACATACTTCCTCCAAAGCCTCCTTGACTTGTGTACCAAACATTTGAGGAGATTACCTGTTGCTGGTCCCAATCTCGCGGACGTTGTACATTAGCACAGTAGGTATGTGTTATGTGTGTTGCTCTACTTAAAGCCACACGCACCCGAAATTCTCGTTTCATTTCGATTTTGCTATTTCAAGGGGCTTTCTTTCATTACTTTACCTATACTCTTTTTTTTTTGTATATAGAGTCCTTGATCACGTATATATTTGCCCTCCTCTTTTATTTTTTCTCCTATGATACTTAGTTTCATTTTACACACACATACACCTTGATTTATTAACCTTTTATTGTTCCTTGTCCAGTGAGAGACAGAATCATATCTCTACTTTTGGTGCAGAAAGGTTATTTGCCATAAGAACCATTCTGTAAATGCACCGGCCATGCTTGTATCCTTGTTTGTCTTCTTTATGTAGAGAGAAAGCAGGAGATACAGAAGTGTAGCACGATAAAATAATGATCTTTTGCATACGACGACGTCAATATGCTGTGCACGTCTTGATAAGGTCAATGCACTTGCAGACACAGAACAAGTTTTTTCGATTTGGAATCCCTACGTACATACATATCCACATACTTACATATGTTAGACTTACATCCTACATACGGTTTCCTTGTTTGAACCACATCCTATACGAAATGAGCCCATCGTTCATTTCTTGTGTGACATGCCCTCCTTTTCCGTCTCACCTTCGCCCTTCCCCCTTTTTTTCCTATCTTTGCAAAGAGCTTGCTACTGCCGCTTGATGCCACACGGTTACCATGCTTGTGTTGTATCGCCGAAGCGGAAATATTCTACGCAAACACGCGTTTGCGTGCGAGAAAACACTGCTATTCTTATATAATTCTGCTTTTTCATTAAACGAAATAAGTGAACATATCCGAGATACACAGCGTTACCTTGGGTCACAAGCAAGAGGAATAGCATAACCAATTCGGGAGCTTTTTCTGCGGGTACGCACATAGGGCGTATTAGACAGAATCGTATAATGTGCTTCCATGCGTGCGTGTGTTTGGGGGACCGCCCATGGACGATCGTTGCTGTCACAAAGGGAAAAAAAGGATCAGCGCACGCTCGTCGATGACGGGTGTGTCGTCGTGTGCGCCGATCCATTTCTCGATCTATACTTATCAGAGCCTATACCAGTCTCACATGGCTTATTATTACGATTTTAAAGAAATTGACACAATATATGCAATGCGAAGTAGACAATGATAAAGTGATAGAGTACTATTGTGATTACGGAAGCAACGCAGTCCTCCAATGCTCTGTGATTCGGCTGACTTCATCACGTAGACCCAAGTGCGACTCGACCCACGCTGCCGTTGGAGGTGATAGCACTCGCCAAAGCTGACTCGGGTGCCGGCCGCGCGCTGCATGCCATGATACTCGTCCTCATGCGTGACATGGCGCATCTGTTCATGAGTTACTTGGTTCAGGCCACTGACAAGGAAAGTGATCAAGGAATAGTTGCGTAAGACATCGTCAAGGAAACAAGTCAGTCCAGATCACGATCCACCAGATGGTGGCGACGTACAAGATCAACTGCAGGACGAGACGCCAGGTAGGATTGAACACATACATATCTGTTAAGCGGGTGAAAGTATTGCCAATGCTACGGAAGGCTCGGTAGACAGCATAACTAAAAGATGATACACCGTTTAGATCGATTCAGGGGAGAGTAATGCCTAAATTCAACATATACGATCTGAGGTCTTGCACGATAAAAAGGGTTTCACGAGCTTACACGACCATTGCTGTCAAAAATCATCATAAACATAGCGACACATTTATACAATGTTTAGAATTGTCATGGGTCAGCGTTGCAGGTGAATCAATATGAATACAGACTGGATATTAACAATATAAAATAATCTTGTCCTGTAAGTACGTAGGCTAGACACAAAAAGACCCGTGTCCAATTGCCGTCAGGGCGTCTGGCAAAGTAGACCACTTTGAAACGTGAACGGTACCTAACGTCAGTCTTCATAGGGTCTTTTTTTCTGTGTCCTTTGGTAAAGGTGATGCGCGTGAGAGCAAAGTAGGCAAATGAACCCTCTGAAAAGCGAAAGATACCTGACATCAATGCCTGTCAGGTTCTTTTTTCCAGCGTTCTTGTTCCCAATGGCAGACGCGCTTCATGTTACCGCATAAAAGTTCATCGATGCGAGGCTGTTTCATAAAAAGACGACTATTTTCTCACCCGTCTACTTTTCTTCTTCTTTACTTTGGTAAAGTCTTCCTGCTGGCAAGTACATACGTAAGAATTATAGTTACAAGTATAGACTAGTAAGCACAACATATACCACTGCATCCCCCAAAGTACTTCTGTCGCCGATTGCTCGCCCTTTATTGCACCGGTGTGCATGAAAGTAAGTTGTCGCGTCAAGAGTACGTGGTTTTGGACATCACTTTTCTCCTGATGTATACTTAGCTCGCAGTCTTCTTCCTCGCTTCTCCTCCTGTCTTCTCCTCCATTCGCGCCTCTGCCTTCTTTCTGCTTACTCTCCTCCCATAAGAGGTTTTTTTTATTCGCTTTCTTCTCTGCCCGTAAGTGAAACAGATTCATGTCTATCGTTGAATATGAGACATCTACACGCGTTTCAGTTCCGCTCCTTCCTCGTTCTCCCTTTGCTCTTCCTCCTCTCCGTTTCCTCTCCCTTCCTTCTCTCCCGTTTGTGACCCTCTAGCCTAGGCAGTCGGTGGTCGGAACCACCGTTAAAACATTGCGCCAAATGTCTGCTCCCGGGCCACCGGTAAGTGTTTTGCAACTGAATAATGTGTCACTGTGAGTCAAACATGTATTCAGCTTAGGTGAGCCATCAGCAGCGCGCCGTGAGCGCGCATTAACGACCCCGGCTGCGTCTGCTTAGGTATATAGAATAAAAATGAAGTGTAGTCCACGAGAACTGATTTCGGAACGAAATTCGTGGGCTAGTTATAGATAAAGAGACCCAACGTGCGGCCTATCATTGGACTAGCAGCAAAGAACAGCACATATCAGTAGCAGGGAACTCTATTTAGCTTTTTTGAAGCAGACTTGGTAAGTCCTTCTCAGACTATTAATCCGCTGCAACTCCACAACTGCATTCAAATCTCTTTCACCATGCGCGAGAAAGAAGGAAAATAGATGACCGAGGTGGCCATGTATTAAAAAAAACCTGAATGGATGGTTCTAGCGAATTTTCCTAATGGACTATTCCTGTAGCAATATATATTTTCATGACGTGTCCATCTATTCGAAGAAAGCACTTACAGTCCTGTTTCGGATTATTGATATTTGCAGCCACGACTGTAACACAAGGAAAGAAGCAGAACCTGCTAACGCGAGTCTCCGGTTTCCGTTACACCAGATTGTCCAGTCATGCCGCTCCTTGGAACCAACCAGGCACATATGGGCTCGGTCTAGCCTGACCATGACCGGACAGGTCAACAATTAACGACTGCGCCTCACAGGCAGCACCACAGTGCCCGTCAATAATTTCCTGATAAGGACACAAGAAGTCGAATGAAGAATAGCATGGAAGGAATTAAAAAAGATGCAAAAGGATATACATTGGCCATTAGGCCGGTGGATTATGATAAACGATCCATACGATAGGATGACAAGGAATGATATAAATATAGCAGCAGTAGTAGTAGCAGCAGAAGCAGCGAGATTTCTTCATTCTTACTGAAATCACATACACGATCTCACACATCAGGCGCCTTACAGTGCTGCGCTACTTGCTTTATTCCCTCGGTGGACCAGAGGTGACTTGATCTACACTTCGGTCAGACGTAATGCACTCGCCAAACTTGCCATGAGCGCTGCGTGCGCGTTGCATAACATGATATTGATCTTCGTGAGTAACTCCACGGATCTTGTCGCGAGCGTCTCAAAGCTGCTGGACGAGGGCGTAGTTTACAAATACAAAGATTGATCTTCTTAAATGCCTTAACGCTGCCTGGAACGAACGTGTAGTCGCAGTCAAGGAACTTGGTGGAGTGGACAGTAAAATGCCCAGATCGTAAGTAATAGGTCTCAGCATGGATCCGGCAATGAAGATGTCAGGGAGAGTCGCGTAAACCATGTCACTCACGGTCAAGCTAAAAGTGTCGGAGCGTATAAACATTGTTGACATGCACGCTGACAATCATCGCTGTGTTGAGGCTGCCGGGGTGCACTCGGCGACTCTGTGTGGGACTAAAAGGTAAGCGTATGTGCAGTTGGCCGCATCGCGTTGGCATAACGCATTCACATGCGGCGGGTAATCCTGGAGGCATTGCGGATACTTAGACTGAGCAAGACATAACATTTGACATCGCAGATGGTGCGTGAATTCCTGAATCAATGTCATAGGTTGTATAGTCTAGCGCAGTTATATTCAGCCATGAAATAATCGAGCATATCGAGTGTCCATTCTTCGGGGGAACTTGTCTTGACGATGACTTGTGTTGCCGGTTGCATGGCAATAGGTCTCAGATCGAAACTGACAGCTGCGATGAGCACGTGATCGAGCGTAAATGCAGGTGCGTGCGAAGGACACCTTGGCAAGAGCTAGTTCGCGTGCAAGCAGCAGTTAGTGCGACATACCACCAATGCTACGGCAGGCGCCATCAAATGCTTATAATTCACTCGAGCGCGTGGGAGTTCGGTGAAACAAAATTCACTTGTATATTGAAATGGCACTGCCTAGAAAATAAGGGCAAGCTGAGGATCAATGGCCTTGTCCCAGAAAGCTTGGACATCATATTAGAAAACTTACAAACCGAAACCGACTGTGGCAAATAATAAGCCAGACTCATAAAGAGCGCAAGAATGACCGGCAGCTTCGTGCCAAACCATGCGAAAAGTCTCACGCGGCTGAACGCCACATCTCAATTTTTCTATGTACCTGCATACATTATTAATGCCATTCAAGCACATGACAAGGTGACAACAAACACTACTGGTTGCACAGAGTGAAGTATGTCACATGTGCAAATGTGCACATCATGGCGGGAGTGCACATCATGGCGGGAGCCAAGGCAACCATCGTTCACTGCTGCTGCTGGGCTTCAGGAATATTTGGAGTTTCAAGGCACGTATACAAGGAACTGACCATCTAATAAGGGCAATGCAGTCATGCAATCCCTTGATCTCGGTACTTTTGACCATAGACAGTTCATACCATCAAGACTTCTCTGTCCGCGAAGTTAGATCTACTGTATGAATGAACCATGTTTTTACTTATATAATAGTTTAAGACATGCAGGTACGCACAGAATTTCAGACGTCAGCACTACGACAATCACAAGCGATAGAGAATGTTGACATAACCCTAAAATGACACGTTTACTTGTCAAGATGTTATCTAAGAGGCTAAAAAAAGAAAAGCAGAAGCTTACCAGGACATAGGTTAAAAGTCTTTTGCTTTGGGAAGAAAAAAAGTAAGGCATACACAATGTAGCTGGGTCAACAGCGGGCCTACCAGCTTAAACGCGCGGTGCGCTTCATTTCTTGGCAAAGCCGCGCATCCATAAAGCCTGTATTCACGGAATCGGCAGGCTCCGCGACAGATAAAGACATAAAAGGGTCGAAAGAAAAGGAATGACGGACAGCGACTCTCTTTCCTAGCTTTACATGACATGGCATGCATGCTATGATAGCAAAGTCTTTATAAAAAAAAAGTCATTCATACTATAAATGCTTTAGTTTCAATTTTTTTGTTTTCTTAAAAGTGACAAAGTGGTTGGTGTACGCGTACACGAGAGAGATAAAGAGGAGAGAGAGAGAAAACTACACGGAAGGAAAAAAAAAGTTACGGATGACAATCGGAGAAGAGGAAGAGAAGTAGGAGGTCGAGGTCCATGATGGTATTATTGAGGTTCTCTGCTGCGCCGACCAAAAAAAAGAGAGAAGGGAGAATTGGGACGACGTCTCTAGAGCGTACACAGTTTAAGCAGACGAGGCGTGAGAGACCTTGAACTCCTTGGAAGCGAAAGTGCACGAGTCGTCAGCCTTGTCGGAGGTAACTTCGAGGCTACATAAACAAAAAAAAAAAAGAGTCAGGCGGATCCTGTCAATTCAGTAGTCATAGGACACGTACACATAGTAGTAGCTGGAGGACTCGTCAGCCTGGTCAAGCTTGAGGTGGTCCTTGAGGGTGAAGGCGTCGACGAAACGCTCGGAACCTTGCCAGACGGTCTCAACGAAGGTGGCCTCGTCATCACCGGTCTTCTTGTAGAGGTCGACCTTCTTGAGCGACTCGGTCTGGGAGGAGCTGTCACGCTTGACACCGAGACGGATGTGCTCACCATCCTTGAAGGTCTGACCCTCCTTGGGGTACTCGACGCTCAGACCGAAGCAGCCGCGGTAGTGGTCGGGGTGGTAGATATTGGCGTCGTCGAGGGACTCGGTGTAGTAGTTGATGCCGTTGGCGTCCTGGTGGACACCAGTCGTGACCTTGAAGGTGTGCGAGGTCTTCAAACAGTCGGGGCCGTGCATACCGTTGATCTGGTTGGTGACCCAGACACTATTTAAATAGATAATAAATTGATTTGTTTGTCAGAGATGAATTTGCAGATATGACATTAAGCACTTACCGGTAGTAGTAGAGACCAGCGGTGGCGTTGGAGGGGATCTGGTCCTGGATGCTGGCTTCCTGGTTCAGGGTGTAGTTGCCGGACCACACATTCTGAATGTATTTGGCATCACCGTTCTGGCTGACCGAGTAGAGCTAATTAAGGTCTAATTAGCATCCATGCACAAACAAACCCACCAATCAAAAAAACTTACATCAAGGCCAGTGATGGTCTTGGTGCGCTGGTCAGGCTGGCGGGCTGTTACAAGGGATTCAGGAGTCAGTAAAAGAAAATAGTAAAATGACAACATTCGCAGTAAAAGGTGAAGTGGAGAGGTCGGTCTATTTTTACTGCTTTTTTGTTGTTTGTTTGTCGGGGCGATACTCACTGACAGTGATGGTCTGCTGTTGGCCAGCGGAGGCGACAGCATTCTCCGCAGGGGCAGAGACGGCCAAACCTAGGAGCCAAAACGATGAATACAGGATTTGGAAGAGATGAGGGCTACATACCCTGGCACCATTCCTTCATGGCGTCAGCGTACTCATCAGCACGAGCGAGGGAGGCAAAGGCGGTAAGGACGATGGCCGAGGTAGCAGCGAGAGAGAACTTCATATTGTGTGGTTGATAAAGGAAGGGCCGAAGGACAAGAGAAGAGAAAGAAAAAAGGTCGGAAGAAGAGGGGAAGGACGAGAGAGCAAAAGGAATTGAAAAAAAAGACAGGACAAAGCCAGGACGGGGCACCAGAAAAATATAAAAAATAAAACGGTGAAAAAGGACAACTAATGTAACACAAGCTAGTCGCGACGGTACACGCCGCAAATGAACATGGACCAAACATGCCTAGTCCCTTCCATTTTATGAGCCCGACACCCTCCTTGTTTTGTTCCTTTCATCTCTTCTTTCTCATTTTCTATTTATAAATGCACACATATATTGCAGCTTGTGTATATCGATCATTTCACCGTAAATGTACTCGACTCAATCGTACACGCTCTGTCCCCTTCATCGACGTGAATCCTTTAAAACAATAAGGAAAAAGAAACAGATATAGAAATATCGACGTTTTTAGCGCGCACAGAAAACAGAGAAAAATAAATCATCCTACCGGAATTTCAATTGATTGTTTTCCTTGTTCTTGACCTGCTCCACCTTTTGCAGGTCCTGCTGCAGCATCGTGATTTTGCTGAGTCGTTCGTCTTGGTATGGTGTCCACACCGTGGTGAGGATCGCGTCTGAATCGCTTAATAGTTCGACCTTGCGAAGCTTGGCATCTTGCGCGGTTTTCTGGCCTGGAGATATGCACGCGCCCAACACAAATAAAAAGAGAGTAGCATCAGTAACACACACGATAATTAGATAACTTTTGTCGATGACAGTTTACCAAGAACGACAAAGGCCGTCTCCTCGCGCCCAATGACTGTTTTATGGCTAGGATACAGCACGTCGATCCCTAAACATATATATATAACATCCGTAAGCCGCCCAAGGATGTCTTAGTTGTCTGCGTGCATGTGTCACTTTTCACGGTCCGTCCCCTTCCTTTTTTTCGTCTCTTTTTTGTTTCCCGTCCACACTTGTCACTATTTTACCAGAGCAACTGTCATCTCCCATGGCAACTGCGTAAAGGAGACAAAGGCCAGCAAAAATCCACAAACGGGTCATTATATGTTCGAGATCAACAAGTGGGTGAAGATAAAAAGGGAAAAGAGAGAAGCAAGCGCAGGAGAAAGTAAAGAAATTCCAGATCTCAAAAAACAAAAAGCAGCAATACCATGCAAGGTAACATGCTGTATCTGCGGCTTGTCTCGTCCGCTCACCCGTGTGACAAAACGTATGTCAGAGAAGAGAAGGACAGGGAGCTATTTATATATATATATATTACACACATATGGATATCTTTTTTTTTTACTCGTTCTCTTTTTATCTTTCTGGTTGAGGATTCTCTTCATGGGACAGGCCGGTCTGAAGAGCGCGGCTGAAACCATCGGGGAGAGTGAGCGCGACTGTAGCGAGCTCTTGGCCGTCACGCAATACGTTCAAAGCGCGTATCCTATCCGTCATGCTCGTCCCTGGTCGTGACAAGAGGTCAGTCCAGGTTTGGTCAAGCTCACCAAAGTACTCTTGGAATTCAGTCGTGTCTGTATCGTCTCGGTAAGCCACGCAGTACTCGTAAAAGTCACTGGTGATGCGTAACAAGCGCTGGATTGCTTCGGCAGCTGGCAACCCTCGGGTGGCATCGATCACGACGACGAGGTCCTGCCAGAGTTCGGGAAGGGAGCCGTACCCGGACGGTTCGGATCTTGAGGGTTGTTGTCAATGTGACACAAGGGCCCAGCCAACACAAAAAAAAAAACCAAACAACTCACCGCTTTCGAAACTTGCGCATGATTTGAACGAGGGTTTCGTCCCAGTGCGCTATGCTATGCTGCTCAGCCAAATCCTGCCGACGGCGTTGTTGTATGTTGGAGGATGTATGAATGGAAGGATCCATATTTGATCGGTGTATCAAAATAATAGCAGAGTGAGAGAGAAACAAAAACCAAAAAAAAAATGGCAGCGAGAGAGAAAGAGAGGTCCGCGCGAATTGCTTGTGCCGGGGCAAGTAAAATTTGTGTTTTCTTCCCTGTCACTTTTTTTTCCCTTAAACGCCACCAACCCATTATGAAGTTGAAGCAACTCAAAGTACGACCAAAGAAGCTGATGCAATCTAGCCCATGTCTGGTTGAAATGGGTGCCCTGTTTGAATGCTGGGCAACCGCTGGCATTGACGATCGTAAATGCGCTGTCACGGCCAAAACATTGCAAGAATGCATGGCTCAGCCTGTAAGAAATACGAAGAAATGACGAGCGATCACACCCGATCCAAGCACTAAACACCTACCGTACTTTTGATAGGCTCGGAAAAACAAGCAGCAGAATACCATCAACTATCACTTGGCGCGCTTGAGCAAGCATCTCTAATTTTGACGAGATACGATAGACCCTGCCTCGTTTACGCCCCTTTTCAAAAAATCACACACACACACACACACGCACGCCCGCAATCCATAAACTTTCCGCTGTACACATTTCTCCACCTTATCTCCACATCGACTCGAATGAATTCAATCTCGGACACTACATCCTACATACGACGACGTTTACATACATAAAACATTATCAGTCATCATAGGACGCAAAAACCGGGGGTTTAATATTGTACAGAATGATCTTTCGTATTGGGTGCGTATAAAACATGCTAGACGAGGATAAGAGAAAAAATGAAAAAAAAGGAAGAAAGGGAAAATGAATAGAGGAATACTGGATACAGATAAAAAAAGTAGTTTAGATTGGTTTGATAGGAAGATTATAGACGACCCTTGGACTCGGGTTCAACAAAGAGGTCCGTAGATTTCTCCAAGTAGGCATCCTGGCCCAAAGAAGAAAGCTCGCGCTCATGGCTATCCGACTGCACCATGACGGCAGGATCGGTCGACTGGTTCTCATCGTCTGATTCGTAAAGGTAGTCGTCCTGGTTCCAGTCAAAGTCACGACCGCGCATCTTAGCCCACAGATAACGCATCCAGATGGGCGCAAACGACCGGCTGAACGCAGCCGTCCACCAGTTTTCACGGAGGGAGTAGTCGGGGTGGACACGACCCAGCGTGGCCTTATCGATCAGATAGATGATGCCGTTGATGACAACATACGACAGTACACCGCCAATGACACCGTACGCGATCGAGTATGTGAAAGGCATCACCGTCAGTGTAATAAAGGCCGGGATGGCATCGCCGGGATAGTCCCAATTGATGTTACGGATACTCGAGGTCATCATCGAACCGACGACAATCAGGGCCGGGCCGGTAGCCCAAGGTGGGAAACTGGCAAAGATGGGCGAGAAGAAGATAGACACAAAGAAACCAAAGGCGATAGTCAAGGCGGTAATACCGGTGCGACCGCCTTCAGCGATACCGGCACCAGACTCAACGTAAGCCGTGCAGGGCGAACTGCCAAAGCAGGAACCGACGATAACCGAAACGGCATCGGACATGAAGGCATACGTCGAGTGCTCGAAATCGCCAGATTTGTCGGTGAAACCACCATAGCGAGCCATGGAGTACATCGTACCGGTCGTATCAAGGATATCAACGTACTATTATAATTCATTGGATGAGATGTGTGTGTCGCATAAATATGTGGGTGCACAATTACCAAAAACGTGATCAGAGCTACCCAGATATCGCGGTTGGAGAGATCGAAATCGAATTGCGCTAATACGCTATAATTTTCAAAGGTGAGCTTCAAATATGAAGGGCTATTATTCGCGAGACTTACTGGTTGAGAGGTCGGACGGTGACAACCTTCTTAAAGTAATCGAACATGGCATCACCGTTCTCAGTGTAAGGGAAATAGGTGACCTTGTTGACACGAGGCCAGGACGTGATGGAGATAAAGACGATGGCAATCAGAATAGCACCACGGACGCGGTACATCAAGAGGATGGTCATGATAACCAGACCCAAAATGCCCATGTACGTCGTGGGCGACTCCATGCGGCCCCACTGGCACGCGCCAGTGCTATCCTTGGCAGCGTCCGGGCAAGCGCCTGACAGAAACAAAAAAAAGTCAGTTGAATACATTTCATATTTCATTCAAATCTGGCCTTCTTACCTAATGTCACAAGTGTAGACGCATCAGGGCCGACAAGGCCGATACCAGCTGAGGATTGCAAGCCGATAAAGCTCAAGTACAAGCCAATACCGCATCCCATGGCAATTTTGATACTCATGGGAATTATACGGGCAAGCCACTGTCGAATACCAAATACGGAAAGGATAAAGAAAATGACACCTTCGATTAAGACGGCAGCCACGGCGGTTTCGTAGGACACCTTGCCAGAGCCATGATAGCCCACGACGTTGTAAGTAAAGTAGGCATTCAGACCCATACTAATAATAAGAGTTAGATAAATGTAAAACAAAGAGCATTTCGTTTGCTTACCCAGGAGCAAGACCAAGGGGAAGATTGGCAAAGAGACCGATAAGAACACAGGCAATCATGGAAAGAATGGCAGTGGCCACGATCATTTCAAGCTTGACTTCAAAAACGCAGTTCATGTAATCGACGTTATTATCGCAGGTGGGGTCGTCCGGTGTGCTGTCACAGACACAGCTGCCACCACTCTCAGAGATAATGGAGCCGTTGACGGATAAAATATAGGCCTGCATACGATAAACAAAAAAGCAAGTCCAGTTCAGCAAACAATATGTAATGCATAATGAGGTTATTACCATGGCGAAAAAGGTGGTAGCGCCAGCACGCAACTCGGTCATGAAACGAGTTCCCTTACGCTCACGCTTGTGGCCAGAGCCTTCAAGCTGAAAGTAGCGGCCCACCCTCGATCGGGCGACCTTTTCGTTGACAGTATCTGTCCAGGCCATAAGAAATGTTGGATGTGGATTAGAGAAAAGGGGTATCCCCTTGTTTTTGGTGTTTGGGTCGCAAAAGCGAAGAAAAGGATCAAAGGATAAAGAAGTTTAAAAAGTTTTTTTTTTGGTATGTTATAATAACACTCAAGGGCACACACACAATACCCTTACTCTTGGTCCCGCAGCGATAGAGAGTCCGATAACCAATAGCGGTGATCGCCTCACTAGTAGACCTCACGGCTCCATCCGGCAACCAATAATAATGCGCGGCCGGCGAAACATATCGCATGGCGGAATGTGTGAAAAGAGTTCTTCCTTTCCTTATCTCCTTTTGTGCCGCGCACTTTATCTCGTATTACATGTTCCCTGATCTCGCTTGAAACTATCAGCGAAATTTTCGATCTTGCTGAACACACTAGATCGATCATGTACCGGCTATATTCACCCATATCATCAAAATATATTATCATTGGACCCAGCCAAGGGAAAGGCAAGTGTGAAATAAAATCGCCAGGCACGTGGTTTCAAGTTCATAGGAAAGCATTAGTGCGTGAGCATTTGATAGGAATGTGTGAGATCGCCCACGTTTTTACCGCCGCACTGGCACAATAAATAATGCCCTTTCCCTGGTCCTTGACCCAACTCACTTTTCATCCGGTCTGTGCGTGTTGTTGCCATGGCATGACTGTAACACACACAACACATATCACACTTTGCCACTCCCCCTTGCTGTGCTTCAACTCAAGCTGGGTTTTGGCTCTTCATATTCCCTGTCAACTCTTTTTGAGCTTTTTTCTCTAACTTGAAAATAAAGGTTCACATATGCTTCACTATTTTTTTTTCACACACACTCGTATACGCACGTACTGACGCAGAGCACACCCAGCAACCAGCAAAGAATGCGCCAACCAGCGAAGGATGGGTTGTAGAAACCGGGCGAAAATTCTGACGTAATGACCGCCGACAAGCCAGAAAAGAGAAAAAGAAAAAAAAAATAAGGCTGAACATTGAATGATTTCACTTGGCTATCATGCCGCATTGACATTGACGACCAGCAATTTTTATCCAATTTTTATCCACTTTGATCAACGTGACACACCACTTGGACTGAAACATGCCATTTGTCCCTGACCCCCAATATTATGCCCAGGCGGGGCTTTACGTCAGGTTTCCATAGGAACAAAAAGGTTCACTCGGCATATAAAAAGGGACCCACATACCAAACAAACCCCCATTTTTTTCGTGAATAATATTCCCCGTCTTCTTTTTAGACATACACGCGCAGACAGAGTTTTTTTAATTTCTTGACACCATGGAACAACAACAGCAACAGAACAATACAGCCTCACGGAGCCGACAGCGCACCCACCGACGTCCTCGTGAGGAAGAAGAGTACTTCTCCGATGCAAACAACGCGAGCGAGAATGACAACCAACAAGAAAATGAATCTGGGAATGAGAACGAAAACGAGAACGAGTCAGAGGTGGATGCGCAGTCGGTCGCGCGCTCGGAAACCTCGGATGACTCGCGTCGCCGCCAACGCCAGATGCGCAAGCGCGGTGGGGCGGGTACTCAACAACGGGAAAAGCAACGCGCCTCGAGCAGCCGCCTGCCGCCACTGGATGAAGAACAGCAGCAACAGCAATTGCTGGCCCAACAACAGGCAGCGCAGCAACAGCAACAAGAGTTGCAGCAACAGCAACAGCAGCAGCAGGTGTCGAAAAGTGGCAAGAACGATAACCAAAACAACATGCGCCTCCGTCTTGATCTGAATCTGGATGTCGAAGTGACGCTCAAGGCCAAGGTTCGGGGTGACATTACTTTGGCGCTCATGTAAGTATCCTTTTCTTTTCAAGCAGTACTATCGTTGAGCTGACGAACGATTTCATTTTTTGTGAAAAAAGTAATTTGAGCTAAATACCACCATAAACCTACTCTAGGGACTAAGCCAGTGACATGTCAAAGAAGCGGACCATATTTTATTTTATTTTGTCTTTATCAGAGACTTATATTTATTCAATCAACTCTCGACTCTCTTTGCGAGATTCACTTATGTGTAATAGTTAGCATCCTCACATGTATCTAATGTCCCATTCTTCCTCTTTTACCCCACCTTCTTTTTCATTTTAGTGTCACTGGCTGTATAACTTACTTAACAATGTAAAAATTATCCATTTCTACTTGTAATATGGCTGCTTTTCTTTTGTTTCCAACACCCGGTGGTCCAGACGGGTGAAATTTTTTGTGCAACCATTGCACCTGAAGGAACAGGCGAAAAGCTGCATAATGATGGGGCGATCACCATATCGGTGTTCCGCTTGTGGAATTTAACAGAAGGATTGGATCGCTTATGAAAGAGGCTAAAAGTTCTATCCTTGAAAAACTTGACAGCAGATGTTGTATATGTATGCACACCCACCAGTCAGTCGCACATTGGATGATAGACAGGACAGACGCTTTCATCCGATCTCTGCCTCCCCCCAAGGAACAAAATAGATACGTCATGTTATGAATAGACGAGCGTCATTGGTTTTAGTTGTAATTTTCGATCCATACGCCATCGATGTTTCAGTTGATGACCTTGGCGCGTGCGCCCTAACGTTTAAGCGACAGTGAGTGGATGATGGACAATCGTTAGGGCGAGGATAGGGATGATATGAGTTTCTATAGAGTTCTGTTTTCTATCAGAACAAAAAAGCACGAATAACCATCTTCAAGGCACGAGGAACTTCCCTGTCAGCCGGACCTTTTGTATTAAGCTGTAACATGTTGTTTCCCGGCTCTGGGGATTTATGTTTATTGCTGCGCCTGATAGCGTGCATGCATGTAGTAGTCTGCTGCCTGCAGCAGACGCCGCTCAACACAATGTAATCACGATGATGACGCACAGATAGGGCATAGCAATGCGCTTAAGCTAAACAAACGTTGAACTAAATCACACGACGAATATGTCAGCTTAAGGGCCCAAAAAACAGACTTTCACCAACAATGGCATGGATGGCAGCGGACCTTTATGTCATATTTTCATGCCCATGATGATGACGATGATGCTACTATTCCTGAGCCAGAAGGCCGTTCTTTTTGTTCCTGTGAATAGGTAGTTACCAGCGCGGTGCAAATACTTTTTCTCTTTACATGTTTCAGTCTCTGGGTTAAAACTTATTCCCATGAAATATTAGAAAAGCCTTCTTTCATTTTCCAAAGTAACCAGGATAAAACATTTGGCTTGATTGTATTTTTGGAAAAAGTCGCTGATCTTCGGTGGGGATCCGGACGGGGTTGGGCAGAAAAAAAAAGAGACAGTAGATAGAGAGAGAGAAATTCGATTTTTGACGTGACACAAGTGCGGTCAGGTCACAACACAGACATCATGATGAGAGAGCTTTTCTCAGTGGCCAGACCCAAGGAAAACGAAAAATATAATTCGCCCAGTGGCGCCATGATAATTTACTAAACTGTGCTAGCGAATCAAAACGTGACTGTGATGGAATGAAACATTGACCAATGCTCACGCCGTGGATCATTTCTTGCGGTGCCGCGCGGAGGGAGACAGTTACGTCAGTTTTCCACAGGAACCAAGATGCGTATTTGTATAAATAGTAGACAGATGGGCAGTCTTGCCAACATTTTTACACAACTTCTTTCTTTTTATTTATTTATTAAACTACCCTTTACAAAATGGAAAAGCAGGAGCAGCGTTCTCAGAGCAAGGCCAGAAGCCAGAGCAAGCAGCGCGGTGGCGGTGAAGATTATTCGGACGGTCAGTCTGATTACTCGGACGTGCGCTCGGACGCGGGTTCGACTGCCTCCCCCCGCCGCGGCAAGCAGCGCCAGCGACGACGTAACCGATCCCGCATGCAGCCCGTCCAAGAAGACCCGGTCGGCGGTGCAGTGAACCCACTCCTGCAAAACGTGAACCAGACCGCCGGAGGTCTGACGAACCAAGCCGGCAACGTGCTCGGTCAGACGGCCGGCCAAGTCGGCCAAGTCGCCGCTCAAGCCCAAGGTGGTGGTGGCAACGATAGCCAGAACAACCTGCGACTGCGACTGGATCTGAACATTGACGTCGAGATCACCTTGAAGGCCAAGGTCCACGGTGATTTGACGCTGGCTCTTTTGTAAGTGGTCTTCCTCTGGGCATGACAATATGATGTAAACTCACAGGCATACTAAGCGAATCTTTTTAGGAACTAGTTAGCAGAGGTTGGATTTTTGTATACCTCGTATGTCAACCTTCTATTACAACGGGCGGCCTCTCCTCGTTATCACCATCACCTTTTTATTTAGTGATTGTATCTAGTTCATTTTTCCCTATCTTCATCTTTAATATTTATCGCTCTGCCGCCTTATATATATATCTGCTAAATGAAGCCACAACCATATATTTGCCTTGTACTGTCTTTCTCTGGATGTGTTTGGACCTTTTCTAATTATCGTCTCATCTTGCTTTTCCATGCGGCTGGAATTTCATTATTTGATTGACATGTGGACCCTGCTGCAAAATTTCCTTTTTCACGTTTGTTTCACAGCATGCCCGCCGCCACTGTTCAGCCGAGCGCCAGCAATGGCAGCAGTAGTAATCAGAACTGCGACGACAACATTAATCTCCCGGCGCTGACTGTTCAAGAAGTTCTCAACTGCTCGCTGCCGCAATGGTACAACGACTTCCGGACGGTGACCTTCCGATCCAAAATTCACACTTTGCCACCTGCCTTCATTACGTATTTGAATGCCGACGGGATCTACCTACCTGACGATGGGTAATAAAAAAAAAAAAAGACAGGAAAGGTTTTTGAAGGGAAGGCACTTACAGGATTTTGGTGCAGTCAGCCGCAGGGGGCACGCTCGGACGACGGGACTGACCAAGACGACACTCACGAGGACACAGCAGAGGAAGAGGAAGAGGATGCAGTAAGAAATTATCTAATAATCTTCTTTGGGAATATGCATTTGAACCGACAGGTGTCATTTTCTAGAAACCCAACTTCCCTGAGATTGAGCAGTTCATCCGCGATTGCGTCAGTGATATGGGCAATGTCTTTCCGAAACTCAACTGGAGCTCACCCCGGGTATGTACAAGCGAAAAGTAACAAGATGGGATTGATACTGATCGGGATCCATCTTTGTATGTGTGTGTGTGTGTGTGTGTGTGTCATAGGATGCGGCATGGATATCCGCTACCCAGTCTCTGAAATGCAACTCGCCCTTTGACGTATTTCTGTTGTTAAAATCATCCGATTTTATCAATCACGATGTGAACTTTGCATTTGAGCATTGCCGCGATCAAACAGAGGATCAGCTGGACAGGCACGCGCCCGCTGATAATCGCTTTGCATTGATTCTGCGCAAGTGGCATGATCTGCAGCCCTCTATGGAGTTTCGCGTGTTTGTAAGAAACAAGGAGATCATTGGTATGCACTTGCGCGCATCTGATCTGCCCATGTGAGCTCATCCTCCTTGTCTCTCTTCTTTAGCGATATCCCAGCGCGACTTGTCCTACTACGACTTTTTACCGAGTCTCAAGGACGAACTCGAAGACATGATCTATGCCTTTTTCGATGATGTCATCCAGCCCAAGTTTCCGAGCACGAATTGTAAGACAAGAGATCGCCAGCAGGTCGCGTGTTTCTTGTTGCTCACGCTCTCTAGATGTGTTTGACGTGTATATCGAACGTAACCCGGCCAAGGTCTGGCTCGTTGACTTCAATCCTTTTACACCCACGACGGATGGTCTGCTTTTTGACTGGAGCGAACTGGCTGAATGCAAGTCGAAGTACAAACGTGGGTTGAAACATTCACGCTAATGGAGTATTCTTTTTGATCTTCAATAGTGAATGACCCGAACGAGCCGCCTTTCCGCATATTGCAATCCGCGGCCGAAGCGAATGCGCATGCGACCTGCGCACCGCGATTTGCGATCAATATGATTCCCAAAGATATCGTCGACCTTTCGGACGGGCGATCGGTGGCCGAGTTTGCGGAAGAGTTCGAGCGAGCCATGGTGCTCGCCGAAGCACAACAGCGAGACGAGTCCAGTGGAGAAGAAGAGTAGTTTATTCGCTTTTCGTTTTAGCGGGCAGCCATGGTAGTGGGTGTTTGTTGTACATGGGCCAGGGCGGCAGGACAACCTATAAAATTTGTATGCATTACTATCTATCTCTATGAAACAGCACGCGTATGTTGTCTTACCAAAGCGGCCAAGACAGTAGCACCTCCAAAAATACCCAAAGTGGTTTCGAGGGACTGAGTGGCATACCCGGCAACAAAAGCAATGACCTAACATACGTCGTATGCTCGTGAGTGGTGCTATTCAAAGGATGGAGTAGTGGACATTGGCGCGTAATGTTGTCGGATGAACCTACCGAAGCAACAGTCAGGATGCTATGTGTCGCATAGTCTGCAAGTTTTTGGCCCTCAAAGTCCTAATCTGCATCAATATACAAAAGAGAGAGGAAAGTTCTCGATTACTTACGATGGTCCACTCAAAGTAATCTGCTATCGCCATCCGTAAAGAACAAAATAAGAGAGGTCGCGCTCAGGGGGGGGGGGAAGGCACAGAGCAATGAAATTCAACCACGCATTAACAGAATGGCTGGCGGGGCCTGATTTTCCAAGCTGATACACGCAACCTGTGCGGCCAGTTTATTCGAGTCTTACGTGAGAATCGAAACGCTTTTGGATAGTATTATAATGGCGTCGTCTGAAAATAAGCATACATGTCCTTCAATAAACGTAAACGATCAAGGGGAAATAATACAAGTGTGCTGAAAATACTCCTCGATTGGTCTACTTTTATCACCAAAACCAAACATGTAGGTAGGCGCCGCTTTTCACGGGCCAAGCGTGCACTTAGAAGCACCTTCATTGCTGATACAGTATGTATCACATTTGTTTAGGCTGAATATATACTAGTCAAATCAAGACTTAATGAGGACGAAAGTGTCGCCCAGCAAGTCAGACATCGGTGGTGACACTACATTGGAGATAAAGTGGGTACGGGTTGGTAAGAATATATGTACCAGAAGTATCTTGGCAAACCAGTGGTGCCGCTAATCCGTCTGTAAGTCATGGGATTACTAGCGCATACTTCGAGGATGATACATTTTGTAGAAATGGGAATTATGTAATAGCTGAAAATGACTTTCCACTATGCATTGGATGCGCCCGAGCCTCCCAACCAGGCATTGTTTTCCAGTGGACTGAACGGGACGAGAGTCCATAGAGAGAACCTCTAATGGGCAGGAAAAAGGTGATGTAATCTCTCAGAGAACCCCATAGACTTCTATTTTATATGGAAAATGCATTATGATCTTCGCATGTAGTCTGTGTACATACGCTTCACTGGCGAGTTGTTTTGAGTCATAGCATCTTTGTTCGGATTCGGATGTGTCAAAAAAAGAAAACGAAAAGCCACATGTGCAGGCTATGGCTTCGCTATGCTTATTTCACTATATGAGGTAAGCGAGGTTATGACCCAAGGACACCCGACCAATTTCGGCTGCTCTCTGTTTTGCAAGCATGTTAGATCCTTGTCTTCTGGGTTGCAGATACCGCCACAGAACTTTCCAAGCAACTAAAAATGACCGTAAACCCTGCATTCGCTCGGCCGATTGGCCCACGGAGGTGCGGGCCGCTGAACATTCCGTTACCCCGCGGCATTGCCGTTTATGGCTCATAAAATATTATCGTAATGGTCCTCATGTTATTTAATGAATGCAGAACGCACGGACGTGGCGAGCTTTTACTCCAGTATAGACTCGCCAAACGATGGAAGAATACAAGCACACTCTCATCACCAAAACATTTGGGCATCTTGATCACCTGAAAGACTTAGTAGCCACCTTGACTGATCGCGTCAAGGACAGACTGCCCGAGGGTCAACAGTCGAACTCGAAAGAGGTGATCAAGGTCGTAGCAGTAGGCGTCGCAGGATACATTGTTATTTCTGTAAGTAGGCATAGACCAAAGGGACAGCTTCAAAAATAATTGTGCAGAGGAAGGTTACTCAAATGCAAATATCCAGAAACTGTACACGGCCTATTTTGGCCCTTTGGCTTCCCTTCCGGGTCCGACGCTCCTCAAGTTTGTCCCTTTTCGCTGGGTCGTTAGTGACAAGCCTGAGGGCACATCGTAAGGAAGAGCATACTACAAAGAAGTCCCCCATCTCACTCTTCCCCCGCTTGTGACTAGGCATAAGCCTGTCCTGCAATGGTACAAGCAGTACGGCACCGTGTTCCGCTTGGGTCCCAACACGGTTGCAGTCTCGGACAAGGAGATGATCAAAGAGGCACTCGTCACCGATGTGATACCCAAGGGCCCTGGCTATGAGAAACTGCGAAGTAAGTGAGATGCATCTCTGGGAAAGGCAGAGTCCCGCTGACGCGTATTATAGACGAAAGTCCCAACATGTTCAATATGACCAATCCGCACGAGCATAAGCAGCGCAGACGCGTGCTGTCACCCGCCTTTTCTGTAAAGTACCTCAACTCGCTCGAACCTTACATGGTCTCCACTACCGAAGCCCTCTTGCAGCGAATCGATGACGATATCAAAGCAACCCAACAAGCGGATGGCTTTGGCACGACGGATATCTGGGTCCTGCTGCAATGTCTCGCTCTCGATGTCATTGGTGAAACTGCCTTTGGCAGCACCTTTCACATGCTTCAAAACAGCCAGCACTTTGTACCGCACACCATCTCCAAATTGATGAAGTACTCTAGCTTTGTAAGTCAACTTTGCCCGCATATGTACCTACAGCTTACTCACCCGTGTACATCCTCAGTTGGTCACGCATCCCTTCATCGGCGCCCTGAATGCACTTTTCTCCATGTCTCAGTCTCTCGCCCAGATCCGCCGCCTGAGTGAGGTAAGTGGATCTATTATTCCATGGGTCTATCATTATCTGTACTTTCCTTATATGCTTTCTTCCGGTTTAGTTCATGACTCAAATCATCCAAGCGCGTATCGATGCAGGCGAAGAAGGCCGCCGCGACGATATTCTGCAGATTTTGATCGACTCGCAGAAAGCTCGGGACAAGGATGACCGTCTGTCGATTCCAGCCATTGCGAACGAGACCATTCTGTTCCTCGTCGCAGGCTCGGAGACCACGAGCAACACAACTGGTTTTGCCATCATTCGCTTGTTGGAGAACCCGCATCAGCTCGCCAAGCTGCGTGCCGAGATTGACGCCGTGCCTCTTGAAGTAGGCCAGAAGGTTTACAAACATGAACAGCTCAAGGAGCTGCCGTACCTGAATGCAGTGATCCACGAGACGCTGCGTATCGATTCTATCGCTATGGATGGCCTTGAGCGTCGCCTGGCCAAGGATACCGTCCTTGGAGGACGCGTCATGGTGCCTAAAGGAGTAAGTCAGATAACCCCATCATGCTTTCTTTTTCTTTTCTTTTTTTTCTTCTGGTGACTAACCTGGCAATGATAGACAATCGTCAACCTGGGAATCTATCCCGCCCATATCAACCCCGAGTATTGGCCTCAGCCGTTGGAATTCTTGCCTGAGAGATGGATTGATCAGGACAACAAGTTTAATGCTAAGGATAAAGATGCCTTTTATCCTTTCAGCTTGGGGTAAGTCGCCGAGGGATCAAAACGAATCTCCCACTCACATAGAGGATAGACCGCGCAACTGCATCGGCAAGGGGTTTGCTATGCAAGAGATGCGCCTGGCGATTGCTACCTTGGTCAAGCACTACGACTTTGAGGCTATTCCTCAGGAGCTGAAGGACGCCAAAGACAAGCGCCAGTTCATCACGCTTCAAGTAGCCAAGAACAGCTTCAAGATTCGCATTAAGCGCCGAGATTAATTCACGCCGCCTGTCCTTTTCTTTTCTTTTTTTTTTTTTCTTCTGATATTGCATATAGATAGATGCGTGCGCAAACATTTTTTGGCTTGCACGAAATAAACCAAGTAGACTGCCATTGCATGAATACTCGAGGACCGACTAAAACAATGCGAGATACATCTGGGAAGTATCATCTGCGTGGTGATTATGGCAGCATATGAGACTCGCCAATCGTTTCGCGTCTTCTTTTGTGGGGCTGCTGCTGTGTGCATTTCTCTCCGTACTACGTGAGGCGAAGGCGTTTGAGCAGCCCAGCGAGCAGCTTCTGGCAAAGTGTGTTTCACCGAAAGATGCGATCTCAAGGTATCAAGTCCTTGCTTCACAAGCTCACGGTGTGACAGATCGGTCGCCATCGACAGGGTCTACGACAGAAAGAGGTCATGGAGCGGGTACCAACAGTAGGCGTGATTGCTGGGCCTGTACTCTCCATATGCTATCGTACATACACAAGAGAGGGTTTGTATCAATCGGGTCAAACCACTCCAAGGACGGGCCAAGCTTGCCCTTCATGAGTTGCACACCATGGATGTAAACGTCTCCGTCATTGATTACAAGAACGACGCCGATTATGTTTGCGCATGTTTCGAAGGGCCAGGCTGCCTGCGACTCGATACAACCCGAAAGTTCAGGAGAATTGGAACGGTAGAACCATGACACGAGAATTGTTACCAGGCAGTCAACAGTTTCTTCGTAGCATCTCGCCAACGAAAAAGAAAAACGAGATCAATAGACAAAAGCGAAAGATGCACTCAATTGCGCGTAAAGCAGTTTTGCTTCACGTGACATCGTCCTAGACTAATTGACAGGGTCCCCAAAATGTTATTTGTAAACGACGCCATGCTGAACTTCGGCATTTTCGCGAAGTACGTGATACATGTATTGCTAGGTCTACCGGGACTCGAACCCGGAATCTACTGCTTAGGAGGCAGACGCCTTATCCATTAGGCCATAGACCCCTCAAAAGCATCCGGTTTCACTTTATTAAAATATTTAAAGCAAGCATTTAAAACCCTTGTTTACTCTTTTTTCTTACGTTTTTATTGGTTCAATGCTTATTTTAAAGACGTCACAAGTGCAGCGGTTAAGAATTACCTCTCTCCATCCTTTGCTGCACATCCCTGAATTTTGTATTGCAAGGGCGTGAGAAGGATAAAAATGTGCAGAATTAAAAAAAATGGACAATCTTGAGATGAAGTGTGAATAAAAAATTAATGAGTCACGTGAAAGGAGTTCTACGTTAATAATTTGCCCTCTTGGATTATTTCAATCACACAGTCTTCGGTCTCTGCACAAGTTCTTTGCTTGAAAGCGACACAAACGTTTCGTTGTCAGCTGGCAATGTCCGTTCTACTTTTATTACAGGCAATCTCTGATTTTTGGCAAAGGAATGCTTGGTTCCAATTATTCCGCTTTTCATTTCTTCTACCACTTTACGCCTTCCGAGAACTGCAGTCGCAGCGAAAGGCATTCACACTTACGCGACTATTTCGCTTTTACCTGCAGACGACCATTCGACCTGCGCAGCTTTGGTGACCGTGTCCAATTGACATAGTACGCCAGTAAAAGGGGAAAGTCACTGGCTCATTCAGAGCCGTGGAAGAAAAAGTCGAGCTGGACGGCAATTTCAATACTGCGCTAGACGATGTTCATAATCCCAGTGAAGGTGAGATGATTCTGACTGCTCGGTGCCATCCTTCCTTCGAGAAAAAACACGACTTTGTATTTAAAGCTTTTGTGGACTGGTAAGTTACTTGTGCATTGTTTAAGAAGGTCTCTCATTCGTTTATACAGTTTCATTATTTCCTTGCGAAGTATGCTCACCACGAAAGCCAAAATCGCATGTTTGGATGTTCGTCTTTTCTGCCTTATTGCTGCCCATGTCTCTTTCAAGTATGTGCGATCCATGTACAGAGGTACCACATATCTCGATGTGTCCCAGTCCCGTTTGCACCACTTCGTAACATTCCCCCGCCATTATCTGAACCGTGGCAGCAGCGATCACCGAGCTTTTTGCATCTTTGCTATCAACGACACTACGATGGGTTTTGGACATTTGCGGATACACCACAAGTAAAGCTCAAACCTATACGAAATACCCTTTTCCCCCTACATTCCATGTCGGAACGCTCGCGATGATTCTCTGACGTACACCCTGAGAACAGTCCACGGTCACCAAAAAGTAAAGCTCTAAGGCTAATATAGACCTACATGGAGACTTGTGGCAGACGCCATATCAAAGGACACCGTAAACCGAAGGATATTATCAATAAGCAATCCACTGCAGATTAACGGAACAAACATCGCACTTCAATGACGATACTTCCAGTTTTGCATTTGGAAACGCTTTTCCGAACAATTTGACACGATGTACTGATATCACAAGATTTTTGTTAAACAACATCTTACCACATAACGGTGTTGATATGTTGTTTGACATGATTGAGGTGCACTTGTCTGTACGCAATCAGAATGCAGGTATATTTGTTGATAACATGTTATCGACGGGGTGGTCAGCGCATATGGAGCTATAGTATATTTTATATTTTTCATTTTCCAGTGGCCGCTAATATACTTGATAACCGGATGATAACAAAAGCAGGAAGGTCGTACTAAAAGCCCAGACTCTGACGCATATAGCTTCCTATCTGCTAGTGACCCACTGTGTAGAGTGTATATCTGTTTATTCTCGAGCATGCTACGCATAAAAAAATTCGGTATAATGCCAATATGCAAGGATAACAAGAATGCGACAAGTGAACGAAAAGGCCAAACTAAGTATAATTTACAAGAATGTTGCGGGGTGGGTGTGCGTGTTTGAATATTTGCATGTGACTTGTGTGCGTGTATGTGTATGTGAGAGAGAGAGAGAGAGAGAGTACTCATAGTACGGCTAGTGAGGGGAGTGCTGTTTGGGTGATAATCCATCCAGAGAAGGCGAGCGTGTCGAAGTAGATCCAGGAGGGGTGACGAGAGCGGACGATGCTTGATGTGGATGGCCTATCATTTGATCGAGGATTGAGTGCTTCCAAGGAGAGGTATTATGAACAAGTGGACGTCTTACCGATGGTATTATTGCGCATTTGACCGGTCACTGCGGCAGCAATCATTTCATTTGTCATGGTAATGGCGGCTTGTTGGGCAGTCGTGGTCTTAGGTGACGTGCGCGCGATAGGGGCATTGGCAGTGGTCAAGGAAGAAGAAGAGGGGTGACATTTGGAAGCCAAGGCAGGTATCGTGTCAGTGCCCTTCAGCTGCTGGAGCAGATCGCCCTCTTGTAGAAGTGTGCGGGGTATGGTATCGTCATAACTATCCAGGAGTTCAGTTCGAAACAGTTGTATGCCTCGCCTCAGGCAGCTTACTCTGCATCAATCGTTTCAGTATCTGAGTCTGTGGGTTCGCCGTCCGAGTCAAATTGGAACCGGCCGCGCGGACAGGCTGGGTGGCAGGTGCGATCAATGTGGATGCGACCGCCTCGGCCCATACGCCGTCGAAAGAGAGGTTTACGCTTCGGTGGCCAGTGAGGTACAGTGGCTGTTGTGCTGTCGAGCGTTTGGAAGAAGTGAAGCGAAAGTGAAAGCGGAAAGGGTTGATACGGATTCTACACGACGCACATACACGGGTTAGCTCAAGAATCCATGTAACCTGCACAGCAATGTTTCCTTACCGAGGAGACGTCTTCGTACACTTTGTCCTGCTGATGTTTCCGGGTGAGCTCGGCATCGAGGGCCATGAACATGGACGTCTTTCTCTTTTTCGCTTCGCTCTGGTCCTCACGACGTAACTTGCCCAGCGGAATTTTGATGGTCGTGCTATACGCATACCAAAAATTGAAAAAAAAAAAAAAGTATGAGAACCATGATATAGCCACATGTTGGTTTGAAATACCTTGGTCCATCGCCCTTGCGTTTTTTGGTGGGAGGCGTGGGTGGTGATGGGTAGAGGGCTTCCTCGTCTTGGATACCGAGCCGGAGTTGATACTCACGCAGCTCACAGCGTTTATCAAAAACTAGCCTGTCCTGGATCAGCGCGTCCTTGCGCATTTTTTCACGACGCAGCACCATCTCGAGCAGATTGCGCGCTGACTCCATTTCGGTACGTAGACGCCGCAAGCGTTCAAGCGATTGCTGGTCGGCGCGGCGCGTTTTCCGCACCGGTTTGGTTTCGCGTCGTCGAAAGCAGGTGTATGCGTCGACCTTGTCCTTGCTGGGTTCTTCAAACTGGAGGGCGGGTAAGATGGACTTGCCTTGGCGTTCAATACGTCGCGCGCGCCAGTGGACAAAGACAGCCTGGGCTTGTTTCAGCTGGGCACGTATCGGGGCATCTTTGGGAAGGTAAACCAAGAGGTCATCCAGCGCATGAGGGGTTTGAGAGGCATCCTACATATCCGTAAGCCAATGTAAACATGTTATTGGAAGTCATAGACTTGCCAGATACAAGTGCGGCATGTGCGTCTCGGTGATGGTCTCGAACTGGTCCATGATATCTTCGAGGAGGGACTCTGAGAGACGGAGATCGGGAGTATCGGCATTGTGGCGGGCCAGGAACGCCTCATCATGCTCATCGATCACATAACCGCAGCCACCAGTTTCCTCGACAGTGATGGAGAAGCGAATATTGTTGATGGGTGTCTTGGTAGGAGCGTACAAGAGGCGGTAGTCTTTCTCGGGTATCTGCTGGGATGCTTTGGGAGTGGGTATATAGCATCGCTTTTGTTCGTCCGCACCGGAGGTGACAGCTGCCTGAGCCGAGGACAGCGCAGCTTGCAAGTCATGCTACAAATGGTACAAAATAGATACAGATGGTATATGTGAGTGATACTGTAAATAGAAGAAGATGATAGAACACATGGCCATGCACGTGTGCCACTCCCTCCTCCCTCCCTGTCTCCCTCTTCCCCTACTCCTGAAATCTTTACACTGGGTGCATTCTATGTATCGTGTCTCCCCAGCAGCCAACCAGCATAGGATTATAAGAAAGAAAAAAAATAAGAGAAGAGATATCAGATGGCAGATAGAAGATAGCAGATGGCAGAGAGCAGAGAAAAGAGACAGAGGAAAAAGGAGAGAGAGGGGAGAGAGAGAGAGAGCAAGAGCGAGCGATAGCCAATCAGAACCAAGTACGTACTTCCTCCTCCTCTTCCTTCTCCACGCCCGTCTCTATCTGAGGAACAGAGCGCTGTGTGTTGGCCTCGTCATGAATGTCTGGGAGCTGAGACTCCTTGAATATGGGCAGAGGGTGCTTGGCAGAAAGCTTCTTGACTCGAAATCGCGACACCATCTGTTTAGTCATGGGGACGAGCAAGCAAGAGAGAGAGAGAACAGTTGGGGTTTATTGAGGTCCAAGTAGCCTTCAGATCACTGCCAGATGACGGTTGTAATCTGACTGACGTGGAAGTATTTTTTGGTTTGCAGTTGGAATGGGTTTAGACAGAGCCGTGTGCTTGCTTTTCCTTGTCTCTTTTTCTTCCTTTTTTTTTTGTAGTGCTCCTTGTTGTCGTCTGTACAAATAGTATTATAAAACCATGCCGTCTGATTGGATGAAACACCAGATTCAATTCATCCTTTTTCCCTTCATCCCCGCCCCTTTTCCCCTCTCCAAATTGACTCCCACACATTTTTCACTGTATGTATTGCGTGTAATTCATCATCCTATACGCTGGATATTGCCTCCACGCTTGGTTTTTTCTAATCCTCATCGTCGTTATCAGAGTCTTCTGCTGCAGAGTCGTACTCCTCAGCCACTTCGCTACCACTCTCATCGGGTGCGAAGTCCTCATCCGCTATTTCAAGAAAAAAAAAAAAAAGAAAAAAAAAGGAAGAGTTAATGCATATAACCTCACAACCAAGTTCAGTATGTGCTGGGCTTACGTGATTCTGAGTCTTCATCTTCACCCATATCCATCTCCACCGTCTTGTCTGTCCGTCTCTTTTTCCGGCTGGCTTCAAAGCTGTCGTCGCCCTCATCTTCATCCAAATCTTCCAGTTCGGCATAGGACAGGATGCCTTCTTCGGTGCCCACCGTCTTCACCTTGATGCGCTTTTGCTTCAAAAAGTCTTGGATGTTCGCGTACTCTTCGCGATTGATGCTGGAAATTTGGATCTCGTTGCCGCCTTTCATGTGGAACTTCATGTCAAATGTACGCGAAGAGCCGCCCGTGGTGGTGCCCACACGGCTGAACGTGACAACGCCAATCTCGCTGTGCAGGATCAACGTGGGTGGTTTTGGAAGGAAAAGGAGACTCTTCTCGAGAGGGTAGAGGAAGCCCTCATTGGCCTTCATGGAGCATTTCAGAGCGTGTGCTCCATGGTGGCTATGTTGATAGATAGGTGAATGGGTATGCATAACATCAGAGGAAGACGATTCCCTTCGTACCTGCGGTAATTGCCGGGTATAGTGACTTTGCGGCCCGTCAGTCCTCGGAAAATGGTACTGACGACTTCATATGTGGGTGCATCATAATGCTTCTGGAGTTTATCTTCGTACTTTTCAGTCATCGTTGACCTGATGAATCATTAGGTGAGCTCAAATCATTAGCTGTCTCAAAGTATGGCTTACTCTTCAATGTTCAGTTCTACGTCAATTTCATCATCGCGCACAAACTGGAACACCAAGAAAGGATATTTGGTTTGACCTTGCCGTAACGGAGGGTCCAAGCCAATCTAATCGCTGTGTCAATTCACTTCCTCAACACATATGTTCCCGTTCTACTTACAACGAAGAGGACGTGCATGTCATCTGGCTTAAGGAGCAAAAACAGTCGTGTGATGTTGTTGTAGAGGATCTTGTAGTCGTAGGTCTTGCCACGTAACCGAAGGAAGTCCTGGTACATGTCGATATTGTAACGACCACTAGAAGTGGGATAGGTGACGTGTCAGTCGATATCCTGGTTTCATAATGATAGATAAGAATCACTAACCGAGGCGTCAAACACAGCACTTCCTGGAATTGAACGATGTTCTCGGTTGTGACTTGGCTGAGCTCCAGCTTGGACTTGACGAGATCGTAAAAGACCTGTTGGTTGTATTATTATCCCAGTCCATTTTATCCTCTTCCTCTGTGTGTCTTACCATGTCTGCATTCACTTCCTCTTCCTCTTCTTCATTGTCGTTCTCAGTATCCTTGGCTACCGTACCAGGCACGTAAAAGGTGACGTCCATGAGCTCGTCGATCTCTTTGGGGCTCACACCCTCAGGCGCAGGCTGCCCAGGGTCGACAAAGTTGATTGCCACTTCGTTTTTGCTTGGCTTGTTGGAGCCAATGGCTTGGCCCAGCGGGAATTCTACCATGGGCTTATTGGAGACGTTGAAGACGAGATTCGATCCTGAAAAAAGAGAAGCAGATTCCCAATGAGCATCGTGCTGATTTCAGTGGCGGGATCGCTCACCTTGGAAGTCATAGCGACCCCAATTCCAGCCCTTGACGCTGACTTCCTTGACCTCGATCTGGAGCTTGTAAAATTTGCGGACGGCTTCCTTGACCTCCTCGAGATCCTATTCCAAAAGATGAGCCGAATGACGACTATCTCCAAGCAAATGCGTACGTCTGTTTTGAAGCCGTCAAACTTGAGCACCTCGTCGTTTTTGAGGTGAGCACGCAACTGGTATCCGCGAGCGGCACGCATCCACACGAGTTTTCTGAGATCGTCGGGCGAGACAACTTTTTTCTTGTCGCTGCTTGCTTTCCAACCAATGCCATTGGCTGCGATGCGGAATCGGCCTTTGTCAGGTTGAATGCCGCAGAAGATTCCGTCGAAATCCAGATGCTTGTCGGCCATGGGGGACTTCAGATATGCTTGAAACAAGACAAAGAATAGAACAAGGCGACTTGAACGCAGCAAATTCTATGTCATATTGGACGCGACTCCAAAAATGGGAGCGCGACGTGAGAAATCAGTCACAGACGCGTTTACGAATCATACTGCCTCTGGCTTCTTGGCTTGTCTAACAGATCGGCAGACCTTGAAACAATAGAGTTATTCTAAGATACGTGCACAACGCTATATGAGGGCATGCTCAGATAGCTACACGACTCCTTCCGTCCTTTGGCTCAAGCTGAAGGATCAGTGTTAACGGGTATGTTAGCCACTTGCACTAGAAAGGCACGTCTGCGTCGCGACATAGATCCATCTTTTGCACATTTGCCAGAATATAGACTTACCCGTAATACCCACCAAGGAGTCCCGAGTAATTATGGCAAATGTATAGCCAGACACATGAAACGGAAACATATCAGCTGCAAAGACCTAAAGGAGGAAGTAGCTCGAATGTGGCATTCTTCTACAGATACACCACCTTGTATTATGTCTGCTAAAAACTATACAGGAATCAGTTATGAAATAGAGTATTTTGGAATGCTATCAGCGACCTGTTGCTCGGATACACCCACTCGTAATTGTACCTGAGACTATTTGAGGCAACATCTCAGGATCGATTCCGAGATAGGCGGAAGTCGCTGTAAAGTTGCTGCGTGCTGTCATGTCAGATTGCTGTCTCCTCATAGGTTAAAAAGCCAATAGTATGCGAGTGATATGCCTATATTGCCATAGACGGCAGACAGAGGATTGCAAAGTCACCCCAGAATTGGCAACTATAGCCGTACCAGCACGATGTGACGACCTTCAAATATATAGACCTTATCGATCTTATATACCTTGTTTTTCGAAAACGAGGAGCTTGATGGATTACGGTACATCAGTCGCTAGAAGATGCCGTTAAAAGAAGAGAGTAGCCCAAGAGGACTGAACCTTGTTCGACTGCAGCTGCAAAAGACGAAATCACACTCTAGCAATAAAATTACCTATCACCATACTACGACCACGGTCGTGTATTTCTGGGCCAAAAATATTTCGGCAAGTGCAAGCAGCCTTGCAATCTGGGCTCACGACAAAACAAAAGTTGACACCGTGGCCCTCCTGTAGATCGCCTAGGGTATCACTCCCGAGGAATTCATTACATACATCCATATGAGAAAAACACTGGAAGGCAACACTGGAGTATTTTACAAAGGTATCATGCTCCTGTCTTGGATGCCCTAGCGATAGGTCACACGTGGATAACTGGCACAAAGCCACTGGAGAGTTTTCCGTATACACAGTGGAAGGGAATGGTTAGAACCAAAAAAGAAAACATCCGCCAGATACGACGGTTGATAGGCACCTGCACACTGGCAGTATGACGATGTGCGTTTAGTATAGTCAGATTACGCTAGGCACAACATTCTACGCAGTGCTGCCTGCTTCGGAAAACACACATTAGGCAAATAATCCCGCGTTAAGAACTCTTTTAATCTTTTTTCATTATCTTATGCTGATGTCATGGAGTCGTTGTTGGGGAGAGGAAGAGCGTCATATTGCGTGCTCTGCTTTCCTTTCAGAAGTTGTAAAAATGGGATATTTTTGATCAGTTAGCATGACAGCAACTTAAAATTATCTGGGCAACCAATGTATTATTTCCTTTCATAGGCGAGTTTAGCAGAAGTTCAGGGTCAAATCTGCATCCATAGTAATCTCTATGGATATGGATCGGGTACCAGCGGACGCATTGTTTTGTACGAAAGATTTTTTGTTCCTCATGAATTGGTGCACATGGTCTATTGCCCAGCTCTGATAACTGCCGACGCATTGTACGACGTGAGCATGGCCTAATTGTGTCGAATCCTGACTACAAGTGCGGTTGGCCACCCTGGTCACCCAATTACACAGCATGGTAAGAAAAGCTGATTTCGTTCTTTTGCACAACATTGGGTCAGCCACCAGTTGTTGTAGATAATGGGGTGCGGACGTACAGAAATTAATGTGAGTAGCATGGAGGAAACAATGTGCGCAGACAGGGTGGGACACAAGCTGGTTGTTCTATCGGGGTCAATTGAATCGACTCTAATTTTTTTTATCGATCATTCTTTGTTCGAGATAAGATTGAGTTGATGTCGGGTTTCCGGGCTTTTTTTTTCTTTTCTTTGGAACGGAGCAGCAGCTCAAAAGAAGCTAACGCGGGTGGCAAAAAGTGCTCTTCCTTCTCCAAAGAAGCGGAACGGCTGTCATACCTTGGGATTCCAGGGGGCCCGAGGACGGAGGAGGTTTCAGGGGGTCAGAGGGGGGAGAAGAAAATGGAGATTGCGGTGACGCGATGCCATACGTGTGTTACACCGACGCTGACACACGGGTGTTTACAAACCCTTTTCTTCGATGTTTATTTTGCGCAAGAGGAGCATCTGATGTGTGATATGTGAGACAGCTGAAACAGGGCTTGCTTGTCTCGAAATGGATATTTCTGGTGCTTAGGGGTTGGGCAGGAAAGGCACATGAGTAAAACAACTTACATAAGAATGTTTATGTTGTTAGGGGGTGACATACGCAAGCAAGCGTCTACCTTGTGTCCCCTAGTCTCTTGCTGCATAGTCGCTTATGACATTACACAGCCAAGAATTATACCATATCGACACCATCATTTATTTTGAATGGACCTATCCAGGTTGTACACATGAGCAGCGCCTCACACCTGAACAAACAGGGTCGATTAGTTTGAAAGAAAAATCACGCGAGGGTTGCAGCAAGACTGGAACATGGAAAGCTGATCATTGCCTAAAACAATGCAGGGTTCCCAATGCAAACCCGACCGGACTGCAGAGAAAAAAAAATGTACCACGCGGTACAAAAACCGAGAGAGCGGATGTTATGTTCATTTTGTTTAAATAATAAATTTAGATGGATGCATGGAATATGTGTGTCGATTATATATGCTGTACAGGTTTTCGAGGATGCAAAAAGGTTGAAGTAAAGGTGTAAGGCGAGCAAATGAGAGGAAGGCTGCACAAGAGAGATTGTTGTGCGTGGTGATAGGAAAATATGAAGCAGTAAAAGGTAAGTTTGTACCGAAAAGGCCACCCGTGTACATGTGCCACGGGTTCAAGGAGGAGAGGGAAGGATGACGAGCGAGGGCGGATAACAAGATGAGGGTTTTTTTTAGGTTCGTGGTAGTGAGGATGAGCTCTTGCGACTAGTACCCTGGCTGCTGCTGGTCGAGTGTCCAGATGAGTTTGTGCCAAGGCGTCGCAGCGAGGAAGGATCTGAAGAGGTGGCGGCTGTCGATCGGGTCTGGGCCAATTTTCTGCTTGCTGCGACTGAGAAGTGACAAAAATAATGGTAATGTGGGTCAAAATATAAGCTTTTCGACGTTTTTTTTTTTTTTTTTTTTTTTTTGAATAGACGCTTACTGTTTTTGGCTTTTGCCGCCCGATCAAGACGGTGAATCACCACCTCCAGATGTTTGAGCCACTTGTCCAAATCTTCTTTGCTGTTTGTACGCAAGACATGCGTGGTGGGTGCACCCATGTAGGTTGTATTGAGAGTGTCGACGCCTTGAAAGGATGAAACGATTTCAAGGCAGTGGTCCTGACCACCTGCCTCGTCTGCGCTCAACGCACGTATCCTGGCTCGTTCCAGGTTCAAATGACCCTTGTACTGCAGCACGGTACGGTTGCCCTCTTGCTTGGGTCGCACAATCGCCAGCAAATCTGAAAACAGAAAATAGGTACGTTCTTCTCCGGATCGCGAACCAGCCACGACACGGGCGAGCTCGCCTTGCAGCACCAACCGTCGTTGCGCCTTGACGCCAAAGGGTGCGCCGACGAGGGCTTGGTGAATCATGAGGACTTGATCCACGTTATCTGCGTCATTGACCCTGGGGCGGCGTAATAAAAGCAATGATAAGCCATCACGTGGGTCATTGTGTACCTCTTTCAGCGAATAAGAAACTTACTTGTGGCGAATATCTTCCTCGAGCGCTTGAATTTTCTGTTTGCACTGCTGAAGCCCTGCGTAATCTGGGTGCATGGGTGTCGTCACATCGGCAAGCTTTGTTACCAGTTGAGCATATCGATTGACGCAGCCGGCGGGAATCTGCAGCAGCGAAAGCAATGTCGCACCCCGGAGAGACGCGTGTTTGTGGGCGTTCTGATGATCGAAAAAAGAAGAAAAATGTACAACAGGTCACGTTAGCGAATGCATTTGATTATCATTTGCAGCTGCTCCTCGCTCTTTTTTTTTTTTTCGTCTTGCTTACGTACGTCGATAAACTTTTTAAAGGGCTGGTAGCGCGTGAGGCGCTCATAGGTTGTCACGGCAACGGCGTAATTGTCGAGATAAGCATGATACACATCGAGCATGGGAAACTGTATTACGTATCATATTATAATAAGCCTCAACGCGTTCCATTGTTGCATTGTTACAAGTGAGCCTTACCCAGGACTGGAAAACATCCGAGATAATTTGCGTGGGACCCCAAATGCAAAGTCTAACGGACAATAATTTCGAATAAGGAAAAATGTGTGTTGGGTAACAAAAAAAGAAGCCCTTACCGTTGCTCAAGACTTTTCAGAATCTCGCGCTGGACATTCAGAATGTCGTCAAAGTTGCCAAATAGCCAACGAATCTCCCGTTCGGTACACACCATTTTCTTCATGCCCAAAAAGTTGAATCCGGATGACTTTGAGTCTTTCCGCAACGGTTTGAGGAATACGTCGACGACCAAATCCAACGATTCGAGGTACGCCTGCTCTGACGTGAACAGTTTCTGTACCAATGCCTCACGGTTACGGTGCACGAGCTCGTGGTCTAACGCAATCGGAGCGTTGAGAAAAAAGAAAGCGTTCCCTCCACACACACAGAGAGAGACACGTACCGATAAGACCGTCGTCGACGTCGTCGTAATCAAGACTGTTGATGATATCGAATTGATCTTCTGAAAGCTGCTGGCCGGTGCGAGGAGGTTGTGCGCCGGATGGGAAAAATGAGGCCGAGTCCGATGAAAAAGCAGTGAGATTCGTCATGCCACTCGGGTAGCGCGAGCCAGAATCAGCATAGCTGCTGTTTCGACTGGATACGCTGCTCATGCTGATAATGCTGTGATGATGGTTATTATTCTGCGTGGACGTCGAGCGTCTGGGGATTGGGGACGGTGGCGGTTGGTCGTCCATTTTATTTAGATATCGAATTCGGCTGTTGCTGCTTTACGTGTGTTTAGGTGAGATAAACGTATCTTTATGAAAAGAGAAGGAGAAGAAGGAGAAGAAGAAAGAGAAAGAGAAACGGGTTCTAAAGTTCACTTGTATTTTTTTTTTTCGGAAGGATCGTCACGTCTCTATAAAATGGCACGCGCGCATATGTGTACATCAGACCCACCGAAAGTATAACAAAGGGAAGTCGGGACAACTCGTGTCCTACGCCTTTACTGGCAATAGCGGCGCCTGTCTGACCTGAGTGTGGTTGCCCGCCCAAAAGTGCGGCATCTCTTGCCTACTACCTTTCCTCTTTAGGTGCCGTAATTTTATTTATTCTCAGTCAAAATTTGCGCCATGACGATTGGCTTCGCTTTCTTTTTTTCGCCCCTCTCTGTAATTTCATAGGATGTGCGCACGCATATAGCGTGTATATAGATGTCGTGTAAATCCAGAAATCAGGGGGAGCGAGGGTCCCCAACAAATTTCACAGCCAGCGAAACAAAACTCTACATTCTCTTTCAGGGATCTTATTACTAAACCTTCCAAATAACTGCTATTCTGCCCCTCGATTGGTAAGCACGAATCAGTAACTTCAGATTTCAGTGACAAAGCAAGGTGATCCGGGTCAAAAAGGTAATATTTCAATTTGCTACTATTAAGCCAGCTGGATTTCCGTGTTTCAGGGTGTGCTCCTATTGGTTTAACATTGTATTGTCATCTGCAGCTAGTATTCAATTAACCAAAAACCCAGCTACTTGCGAATAAATGACGCGTCCAGAATAGAATGCCGTTCATCTCAGAAGTCAAGTAAATATACGAATGAAATGCACTAAGGGAGTACCTATGTCTTTCCTAAAGGTACATGGAAATCCTGAAATGATAGAAGTTCGATCACTGCGCGTTTCTTTTTGCGAAATCAAGAGCGTTATATTGTCATGAGGAGAACGAACCAATAGTAATAAAAAAACGATACTTTGTGGAGCCTAGGACCGTGAATGACATCATTTATTGCCCATGAGGATGTAGTCCAAGTAGTACTATAGCAGAAGTATTGTATGTGTAGATTCACGCGTCTTAGTTATGTCTTAGGTAGAAAATGAAGCACAAGTTTGGTATATGTTCGCACGATGCAGGAGAGGATAAAGAAAAAAAGAAGGAATAAAACTCTATTGTTGTTCTATACACGACCGTGTGAAAAACCGAAATAGGCCAAGAAAACAAAGGAATAGTCCAACCGCGGTGGCCTTCCCCAGGGCCATATGGCTGAAACAAGCAGGTCATGCTAACCAAATGCACTCTTGGCACAATCTGTTTCGGTGATCTGACAACCCTGTAGAAGAGGGACATGGCGAGGAAACGGTTGAGATAAAGTTCCTTCGAAGAATCCGGTCAATATACTGTGGCATTGCAAGCTTATCGACCACTGGTAATGAGTAGTAAAGTGAAAGAAGCAACTATTTCGTTATATTATCAAAGAAATGTGAACTACCGGTGAACTAGGGAGGCACGCAAACGCAGTAATGTACAAGGAGAGGTTATTTTGACGTTTGAAGTAGCGAGGCAAAGAAAGGAGACAGTTACGAGTTTGAACGCTGCGTGTCCCAAAACATAAGTTACCAGACAGAATTATTCTTGAACAAATAGCTCGACTGGCTGGCTTAACAGTATCCCTTTGGAGTGTATAGATACACCTTGGCTTATAAGGACGCACCCTGACTGTATCAGATGAATAGCTACTTCCCAGAGAACAGATATAATTCTTCAGAAGCTGACTTTGCTCGCTGGCCACTAGGTTTCAATGGGCACTCAACTTCGCAGTATTCCTGTTACAAAACTCAGCTGGCCTCGCTGCTGTGGCTTCCTATCAGATTATAGAGAAGCTTTCCTAGCACATAATCCCTTTTATGAACCGTACCGATGCGTTGGATACGCTCATGCATCCCTCTGGAGATATGATGACTAAGGTTGCCTTGTATATTTTTTATCGTCTCTCATCATGCGCATCCTTGCTTTTCTCCCGATGTCAGACAAATTTCCCATGACACGTCTCCGGTGGCTTCTTTGCCATGTATGATTTTCGACCAAGTGTTTCGAAAGTGAAGCATGCTGGGATACGGAAAAAAATGATATTGTCGATCAATGCTCTTGCGTTTATTAGCCGGAAATACCCAGGCCTTTTTGCGCTCTTGACTCCACTACGCAGGGAAGACAAGACTTGAGACGATATTGCGGCGCACTACCGAGGTTTTTTTTTTTTTTTTTGGATGTTATAACAGCGGCGCTTTCCGAGAGGTTGGGTACTGGAGTCATAAAAATGGCATGCAGCGATTTTTGACCACCGACGCAAGTCCAATTTACTCTCGAGGGACCATCACCACCCAAAAAAAAAAAAAAATTTTGGCACCATCCGGGGAGCGTGGAAGTCTCCACGAGTAAGAAGGGGCAGAATGATCGATTTTCCCCACCTTTGCCATGTCACGCATCCACCGACAGTAGTGGCCTGCCTTACATCATCAACACCCGCTGCCAACGTTCACGGAAGGTATCGGGCGATCGGGTTCTGTGCGTGGGTAACTTTCCAAACGACACAACCGCGAGCAGCTCAAGAGGAAAGTTGCCAGAGAGTTGCTGCTGATAACTTGCTTTCGAGGCGGAATGGGATTACTCACCGTCCATGCGCGCCATACCTCATGTTCGCCGGCTACGTTCACGTTTCTTAGCGTGTTGATACAATTTATTTGCCCTTTTCCGACTCCTCACTTATTTCTTGTGGTCATGTCAGTCAATTGATTGCAAGCAGCGTAGCCTTATATCCCGTGCAAGCAAGCTCATACTTATAAACAACCCAGCTGCTCGGCTCAAAAAATAAATTAATTCAACCGATCACAGTCGGTATAAACACAATGGGAAGATAACAAGGAAAAGGTTACCTCAACTTTGGTTATGTGCTCATCATGATACATAATTCATGCCACGTTGTCGCTGCATGGTCCGTTGGTATTTCACTCACAGCACATCACAGAGAGGCTGACCACAGGAGCGACTTTCGCTAAAGGGAAGATTCTTGCTTGTGTAATGAAAATGCCTGTAGAATGTGAGCAAGAGCTAGGCTCCGTGACGCTCCTGACGTGCCATGTGACACCTACTGAAGACTGGAAGGTGTACGCGCGATCTGATACACGTTACCCGCATTCATACATACACGCACATAATCGTATAATTTATGCGCACGCGCCTTGGGCGCGGGAACATTCTCGAGCTTGATAATCAACCCGACCCTTGCCTTCGTACAATGTTTGTATCTGCTCATCACATATCAATTAGATATTGAAAGAGCAAGAGGGGGGGGGTCGGAACAGAGCACTGGTTTCAGGTATGACGCTTTTTGCTTTTTCTTGTATGTAGTATGGCTTTGTGCCTCGGGTATTTGTCGTACAAGTCGTGACACTTGTTTATCAAGGCACATCGATTTGTAGATACGTTGACCGCATCTTCCTCGTTGACGCTGCTTCACCTCATAGGTACGGCTACTACATAAGGTGTTTAAACTTGTCGGAATCTCTTCGGCAGCTTGACATTGTATGCATACAATGTGATAGGCAGGACGGTTTCCTCAGTAAAGGTAGAAGAAAAATAAAACATATTTTGAAGATTCTATACGTTGGCTGTGTGCTCCTCTTCAAATTGTTTTTATATGAGGAAGGTGAAGTTTGTGTGGTGTCGTACCACTCGGTTGCCATGATGTGCGTATGACGAACAAAGATTGCTCTGGAGGACAAGAAATGGAGTAGGCTATGAGACATTATAAGGTGAAACGTCGAGAACATGCCTGTCTCTTATTTTCACGCTATGCGAAATCACCGGGCTCAGCCCAAATCCCCAGCCGGCCGGGATGCGCAGAGATCACACCCACGCACGAGCATTCTTCCGCGCTCGCGCTGGTACTATACAGAACGTCTGAAGGATCGTATGACATGGGAACTGTCTCTCTCCTTTTGATGTTTTTATGTCATTTACCGCTTCCCATAGCGGGATATGCCTGTGTCATGTACCTATGCGACAAAAATGAGATAATTTAATGGGCGGTAGCAACCACTAGTGGTACAAGACTAAAGGCAATAAAACGCACCAAAAGGAAAAGTATTGCTCATACATGGCGAGCTATGTGAGTGTGGTTTGTATTGGCAGCAACGGCAGCCTTAGCAGGATGAAGGAGAGGATATGAATAAGTATCACGGCGGGACTCTAGAGACCGTGTTTTGTAATACAGAAGAAGCTATACAAGCGCATGTCAGCTGAAGGTAGATGGGTAACAAATAACCCATGATGAAACTCTTACCCAGACGCCGGGGACCCCTTAATGTTTTGCACGAAAAATGCATGTGGCGTGAACAGACTAGCTATGCCACATGCCTATGGATGCGACCGTCCCGTGCGGGGGGCCAGGAGGAGAGGGTGTGAGAGTGAGTGAGAGAATAGATCACATTCATACGTCGGAAAGGGAACAGCGAAGATGTGGATTGATAACGTAAATCAAGCGCCATGGCACAAAAGACACAATAATTTTTTTTGGCGCGCTGCTGGGCGTCTGTGACACGATTCGATTTAGTACGTTGGATGACCGCGAACGCACCCGTATTGGCTCAGCAATAAGAGACCCGTGACAGGGCCTCATGGGTGATACGAAAAGTAGAGACTTGCAATAGCTGTAGCAGCGTAAAAAAGAAAAAAGCAAATATGAAGACCAAATTTATCAGAGAAAGCAAGTCGTATAAATATCGTCGTGTGGATGATGGTCATTGAAAGTCATCATGATAGGGCTGACATCTTTGAAGTGAGAAGCAAAGAGAAGGAAAGGCACAAAATACACAGAAGTAAAAGCCGACCTGCATAGGTATATAAAAGGACCCGTACTCGTAACGGGGCATTTCCGGTTCCTCTCTTTTTTCATTTTTATTTATTTCCCTTCCTTGTAATATACAAAGTGACACGATAAACTTCAAACCTTTTGCAAGTGAGATAAAGAGATCCTTGCTCTTGGCTGGTTTATGCTAATGAGATATGGAAAAATGAAAAGAAGGCTATACATATAGATATATACAGCTATACAAGAAGACCGACCGCTGCTTTATAGATGAGCGCCTATTCAGAATTAAGCCCCTTGCATTATCAACAGCAGCACCGTCATCATTCCAAAGCGAGTAGGTCAAGCAAGAGCGGAAATACATTGGCCGGCGTTTTCTCCACTACGGCGCGTCCTGGTGGCCTTCGAGAGGAGTACTACTCCGAGCACCATGACAACAGCATTATCAGCAGCGATAATAGCAGTAGCAGCAGTAACGTAGGCGACGGCATGAACAGTGCAGCTCCGTATTACTCCAGCTCCGTACCGACGTCGACTGTACCACTGACAATACCCAAGAAGTCGATGCATATGGCAATGTCTGATCGCGGCCAATACCCATTCCCCTCGTCCGATCCTACTTCCACTTTTTCGAGTGCCCCGACGTTGGCGGCCAGGACCACACTGCAGCCCGCCACAGCCTCTTCCTTCTCTGCTCCTCGACAGGCTCCTCCTCCTCCTCCTCCTCCTTCTGCCCCGACTTCTTTGCTCCGACACATTCCTCCCACACCGCCTATAAACGTTCCTAACAGCAACAGCCACAACAATAACAGCAAGTCCAGCCATCCTGCTGCCCTCAATGGCACCTCTCCCTCATCGCCGCCTGCCCGTTCTTATTTCACCTGGCTGGTGTTTTTGCAAGAACAATGGGTGCCATTCGATGCACCGAACCAGATCAAGCTGGAGCAGACGTTGTCGCTGGGCGGCACGTTTGTCGATGTTTCGGACACGCACTTTCCTAAAGTTAAGCGGGTCCGAGTATTTCCAAAGAACAATTATTTAAGCTATCTCGGCGTCAAATACCGCCTCTCACGTATTATGCAGCCAGATGCCTGGCTAGACCATGCCCCCGCCAAAGAGCACGATCAGTAACAATAAAGTAAAACAAAAAGAAATTGTACATGTATTTGACATGTGCTCTCAAGCTGGTATACTCTTCCCCCGCATTATATGAGAAGGCACTTGGTACACAGTGGTGCTGTATGCCTGCTATATTTTTTGATTCTACTGATGCGACCGCCATCGCTCACTGATAAGGTATGGGTCCCAATACAGATAGGGTGTGCCCTCCATGCTTTTTCTGTATTGACTGTTATCTACATCATACCGTCCTATTCTGCTGCTGTATTTAACAATTTAGTGCCCGGTTACACATGTGCACGACGAAACTCTAACGCACATGAGCCAATGCTGCACAATCTCACAACGTGGTGAATCTTATACGCATCAGTGCTTATTTCTTAGCTAAGAGCTGATAAAGTAACAAGGCCAAAATTTATCCAGCCACATGCAGGAAAAGATGGCCTATCTATGAGGATGCAAGTGCGCGTGTCGCATATGAGGTCATAGCGCACTGGCCCTGATATGACGTATGCCGCGCCAAATTAACCACTGATCTCGCCCCATTCAAAAAAGAGGGGTGAACTACATTCGCTTGATTACTCCATATGGAAATATGCCAGATCTCCGCGTATAATACTTATTAGGCTGGCGTCAGCTTCCGTATAAAGTTGTTTATTTCTAGCCCTTTATGAAAAGTTGGAAAGAGGCAAGTGCTTTGAAAAAAGAAAAAGAGAAAGGAGTGGCAAACCAGCAGCAGATACGTCATTGTGCACTGTACCTTGGTCCTCTCTTTGAGCATTTCTCTCCGGCCAGTAGCCGGTTAATCGAGGCATACGCGACGGTCATTAATTTTCCATTGTTTTGTTACGCTTTGCACAGCGTCGGAATAAACGTTCGACACAGCTCAAGAAAAATAATATTGTTTTTATTGACAAGTCATACGGTCATGTGCGACAATAGTCATTCTGACTAAAGTCTAGATATTAGAGACAGGGATGCTTTCGTGTGTTCCAGGTCTTCATCGCATACTACACATCATTCAGCCTTGCGCGCTTCAATAAGGAGCAAGACAAACGCGAGGGAGTCTGGGATCAATGATGAAAATGTTGATTACAGGCTATCATTCCCCACATTTATAGTCTTTTCCTTCCGAAATTTGATAGGCCGCCGGTTCAAGTCCTTATTTAGAAAGACCCATAAGAAACGACTACTGCAGACGTGAGATAGCAGGAGGGAAAAGATTGCAACGGTGATGATTAAGCTTTACGTGATGTCTCAGGATCTAAGTCTTATTTCATCGTATACGAACATCTGTACTTTGAATCATTTTATTGCAAAAAAAAGTGAAAATTGGGAGCTTCATATTACACAGGGTCGTCACCTGCTTCAATGATTATCAGTTATCGAAATATGCATGTGACACCAGAGAACGACACTGACCCGAGTAGTAGCGGTACACATGTACCCCCATTACTTTTCTCCTTTCTTCTCTCATCCACAGATCTCGTCTCTCCAAGCGCACACTGACATCTGGGTCGTGCTGATTCAACTCGATGTCCGTCAATGCATAAGCTTATTAACAGAGTACTAATCTCCTCCTTTCTCATCTTCTTTATATATTAACATGTTCTGGATCTGAGCAGCCTGATGCATGTATGTCGGAGTACTGTGCAGAGAATGGAAGGTCCGCTGTACTTTTTTTGCTTCAGGCAATCATCCCTAATTGCCTTCAGCATCAAAAGAAGGCGCGGAGGTAATTGGTGAGGAGGAGCATATGAAAGGACTCATTCCCTCGCTTTGTTGGGAATTATCTTCTGCGTCTTTTTTTTATCTATTGATCCAACTTGTCAGGTACGTTAGCAAGGCAGGTGTTGTCTGATCCAAATGACTCTATCGATAGACAGAGAATTTTCATATGGTATGGTCATCCCAAACAAGACCTCGGCACTTATAAGCAGGGGCTTATACACTGAAGCCCACACAACACAGTGCTTCCTCCTAGTCGATACTTTAAAGTGCTCGGGTTCCTCGTTTTCTTCATAAACGGTTCTCCGTGCAATTAACAAGTAAAAGCGAATTCATTATAGTAGTATAATGATATGCTAAGCCAAATGTAAGCTATCAGGAGTAACCCAGCATCTACCTAATAATCAGCATGATCCTAAATTTTGCTCAAGATGGTTGAGAAACAAAATCCCAGATCATAGGGACATACAAGATCATAATGTCTAGCATGTAATAAAAGCAAACATTATAGAGAATCTCTGCTTAACAGTCATCAAATCGGCAGCAGACAAGCCAATCATAATAATCATATTACAATGCTGTGTTTCCAATGCTGAGAGTAGCTGCAGATGGCTGTTCCAATCTTCTAACCAACGAGCGCCGTTCTTCTTTATTGTCCACGTACCACACATCTAGGAGCCGGTTTATTTTGGGCGAATTACTCGTCTGCATAACATACAGAACTCAGCTACCCCGCCTATTCTATCCTGCCATCAACCGTTCACTAATAGGCATCGAGATCCCACTATTATGGCAAGGACGCAGGTGTGTAAAGCGAGTAAAAAAATCCAATCCAGCCAAATAGTCGCTAGGATGTCAAATAGTAGGCTGAGTCCTTATTTTCGCCATGTTTCTAAACAATTGTTTCTATGGGAAAATTGGATGATTAATGGGTATGAAATAAGGAAAAAGCCATAGAGATCAGTCTGATCTCGATTTGGGAACAGGCCCTCAGGCAACAAGGCCCAGCTCCGCCAGTCAGAGATACTTCTAATAATAAAGATGAAACTTGCATGTATCGCAGCATAGCATAATGTTCGATCGAGCTCTGTTGTTGTACCATAGCGCAAATTTGACGAACAATTTAAATTACTGACTCACAAAAATTTCTTAGACAGAGAAATCGAATGATAGGTCGTCAATGCAGGTAGAGCTCGAACTCTGTGCCGGGAGCAAGAATCTTCATATAATTTATTAATGGCTCCTTGCTATATTTTTGTCGTGAATGCCGAGCTAATTTGCCAAGCATCAAATAGAGAAAAAGTCGTTTTGTCAAGTCACTGTCTCGGATTTCCATAAATGTGACGGTTTCCCTTCTTCGTACAGCTAATACCGAACCGGCATTGCGCAGTAAAAAGACATCGTCTTGCGTGGCCTCCTTTGGACGGTTCTGACTCCGTACGAATATAACTGTACATACTGTTTTGGATTTGACACAAAAAATGCCAGCTTCGACGAAAGAATCGATATCGGTATTGATGTGGATGGAAAGTGCTTGCATGTGACACGCGAGCCATAGACAAATGGAGACGCAATGTGATTGGGGTGGCATGGCTAAATGTTGAACCATGTTTATCCAGCTGTGGGAATACCGCTCTAAATCATTTTTCCGTTTTGCAGGATTCAGGGGCCACGCGACAAACCTTTTTTGTAACGTCATTCTTTGCACACTGATATGTCACAATAGCTTGTTTGTTATGAGGGTACTGCAATACCTTGATCCCTGAAATCCTGGCGTAATGTACCCTATCTTTTTCTTGCCCTTTCGAAGGGATCCTTATTGACGCTCTTGTTTAATGTTGAATACACTGGAAGGGAGAAAGGAGTTTACATATAAGGGACACTGGTGAGCTGTAGCTGCTTTACGTCCATAGACTTGTTAAAGGCCCCCTCCTTCGTACGGGTCAATAGAATGACCTAGACCAATGCAAACATATTCCGGTTCAAGTTTATCGCGGCATCGGGCTATCGATCTAGTAAAGCAAAGTGTTGTTTTAAGAAACTATGGTGATACGAAAGCCACGTTGCTTTTAGCGTAGCACAAGCTGCATAGCCCGTCGTCACGGTGCAAATGCATTGTCAATCCATCAGAATTTTTCGAGTAGACAATGCATTGTAGACTGGGGAGGATCGCTGTGCCTTGTGCATTGTTGGGCTGCAGGTCAAAAATGTATGCTGCACGATAGTGTTTCCCTGCAAAAAGATGCTGCTGTAATTGATGCACATACTCAATTAGCTTTTTACCGGATTCGCCGGCCCGTTAGAAGATCGGCGGCCCAGGATGCAAGTCCGCGTCATCGATACATTGGGGGGGGGAGGGCAACTAGGGTCGATAAGAGACAGAATTACCTTATTAGTAGAAGGCAGGAACGAAACAAGCAAGGTACGCACGTACTCTTGTTGTGTATACCGTCCGCTAATCCATCCTATTGTCTAATGCCATATCCAGATTAAAGGTTTACTTCTTGTGTAAGAATGCAGTTACGCCCTCGGACACTCAGCCCAAAAAGACATGGACAGAAACACCAAAAACGCATGTAATACTTTTTACTTTTTGCTCCACTCAGGTCAATAGAAATGAGTAAGCGGTTGTCTAATCAAGGAGCCATGCCCCCGGGGGAAAGTTGTGACGTTTTTCATAATCTTCCATGATACAGGGAAGCCAAGAACCCTGATAATGGGCGAAAGCCACGAGCTATCGTGTTCCACTCTGATTACCTAACAGCAGCTAACAGAGGAGAAAAGGAACACGAATTACACAAGCAAGTAGGCTGGAGTGATCTGCTCGTGATTATTCTTGGACAAATATGGATTCGGCATGTCAAAAATAAAGACACGGCAGCCGGACTCAGATAATTATTGTATTTTTGGTCATCTCCTGGTATTGACTATTACGCTCATATACACATGGAACTGAGCGGAGCTGATAGAAACGTGGCCGCTCGACCAACAATTACATTTTAGCTGGGCGTAGCGACAGAATTGCTGCAGGGGCGTAGAGAGCGGTTTAGAGGTGAAAAATCAGACCGTGATTGACCAAGATAGACATAGTAATTTACGCTAGAAACAAAAATGCGGTTCTATTTACCATGCGCCAAAAGGAACATGAGCCTGGAACGTCGGCTCGGCCTGCATGCATATGCAGTTTGCAACAGAAACTTGCATTTTTCGGTGCATGCCAAAACATTCACCCGCACATCCAGTTTTCGGATGGAGTGAAGGATCCTCATGTCCATGGTATTCGGAAAGCTGGCAAACAAAGTAGGGGTGGGGACCAACAGAGTTTTTTTATTGCCCAGAAACAGGGAGCACACTAATATTAACTTGATCCCCGATCCAAACTAGAAGAACAATAGAATTATAAACTTGTTCTTGACAGAGAGATGAGGTGCGCTGACGAAGAGGGAAAAAAATGGCGGGCACAGGGATATCCTGTTCGATGATAATATTTGATCTCTTCGATAATAACCCCAAAGACGGAGAAAAACACAGCCGCCCAGGGCTCCTTGACGTTTTGGGCGCACAGGAGAGTAAGTACTTGGAACGGTGCGCGACACTCGCACACAAACTAAATCCAGAATCCGGGTGCAACCGACATGAAGAGCGTAGGGACATACATATTTGGAGAGCAAAGCCCGCCGTTTAGTTCTGTACTCCTTTGTCGCGTGGCAGAAGGAAGTCAAACAATTTTTTTCGGGGGAAAAAACGTCAGCGGCGGGGGTGGATAAAGTGGTTCTTTGCTGTACAACTCTCTTCCCCTTTTTTTATGGTGCTGATATGTGCCGCATTACTGTATCTACGTCTGTGGGTGTTCGTATTACTATTGTTGGGCAAGGAAACTAATTACGCCAAAGTCCGTCGCAGACAACGTGGCGAGCTGTGACACAAATGAAATGGCGCGCAGGCGACCAACATGGACATACATAAGTTCTAAAGAAAAAAAAAGTCCTCAAAAGGGAAAGGGCATGGGGGGAGACAAAATATGTACGCGCGGTGGGACGCAAAAGTAGGAGGTGAATAAGGTTATTTTCTGCTCATATTATATGATTTGGCTGTTGGAAACGGATGGGTTATTAACGCCTTCACCCTAGATCGGCGGTAGGAAGATGAGAATTTTGCATACTGTGCCTCGAAAAAGTAGGCCCTGGTAAACAATGAGCTTATCCTAATCCGGAAAACTGTCTCGGTGCCATTTTTTTGACAAAACGACCCTGTATAGTGCTGTCCTCCTTTCTGCATGACGTCTCACCCATATTGGTGTTCCTAAAAACACAACACACAGATCTTTTTTCCCCTTCTTTTTTAGGGCTCCACCCGACGCTCGGATGAAGTTAAAATAATTAACCGTACATACAAAACGACTAGACGTCAAGTGGCTGTGTCAAAGGGAGGATAAGAGATGGGAAAAGGAAGAAACGGAAAACATTCAAATGCATCGTCGGTTGTACGGATGCGCACAGATTCGCCAGGCACGAGCGCGCACACGCGAGATATCGGCTCGGGGCGGAGCAAAAAAAAAATAAAAAATAAAAAAAGGCACAGTGGGTGAGAGTAGTAAAAAGGTGTAGGCAGTCCAAGAAAAAGACAATAAGACTGGCTGGATGAAACTGATTCCGAGCGAGTACCAATCATGTATATTACGAATGTCATGCACCATTACCCAATTTAGAAACCAGATTTGGATGGTTTGCGGCATGGTCATCACAGATTTCTGTCCGTATATAACGGGGGCCATCGACGCACCACCACCCAAGTTCTCTCGCCACGGCCTCCTTCTCTCACTTACACACACTCTGCTCTGATACCTCTTTCTCTCTATACTTTATTCTGATTTCTTCGTTTTGAAGCTTCTTCACTATGCAAAACCAATCTCACGACTTTAATCAACTCAACTACGACACCGCTCTCTACTATCACCCTACTGCTTCCATGGCGCCTCCTGTTGCCGGCGTTGATTCGCTTTACGACGTGGAAACATCACCTCAACAAACTACCTATCCGATCCCTTCTTGGGCAAGCAACCCTTCTCTTTCGCCTGTCACCCCCGTCGTCCATGACGACGCCTCCACCCCCACCACTACCACCACAAGCAGCCCCTCCTCCTCTTCGACGCGCTCCAACAGCTCCAAGTCGCGCACGGGTGGCAATCGCTCGAAACGCCCGAAGCGTAAGCAAGTCAAGAATGCCTGTGGTAAGTTTTCTTTTTTTATCTGGCCAAGGTTGCACAATGCGAAACTATTTCCCTTTTGCGTCCTCTCGGCTTTTGGACTTTTATATCGTGGAACATCTCCGCTAATTTAAGCGATTAGTCAACTGTCAAAAGGCGTGCAAGAAATGTGACGACGGACGTCCGTGCCAGCGCTGCATCAAACTCGGACTCGTTGCCACGTGCACCAACTCACCCCGCAAGGAGCGCAAGAAGGGCGTCAAGCGCGGCCCCTACAAGAAGCGCCAGCAACGTCAACAGCAGTTGCAGCAGCAGCAGCAGTCGTCGCAGCACCAAGTGTCGATGTCCACTGGCAACGTCAACGTCAACATGATGCCCTTGTACGATGAATATTGCCCGCCTGCGCTCGACCTGAGCCGCCCTCGTCAAGGTAACATATAAAATTTTCAGATGCATTCGTGTGGTTAGCTAATCCATTTCGGCGTGTGCGACATTAGGCTCTCAGTCCACGAGCGAGTGGGACGCTCCGAGCGACAATGATCTCTTTGACTTTGCTCCTTCGATGCCCATGATGCCCCACCAGCACCAGTCCCTGACGACGACGACCGATATATTGCTCGGAAATGCAGCGACGCCGCCGTTGATGCCTCAGGACGAGATGCAGCAGGCCTCTCCGATTTCCTGCTCGCCCTCTTCATCCGATTTCATCGGCCCTGCCGCCGTCGATACCTGCTGCCCTGGCTGCTATCCCGGCCAACTCGTTGCGCCATGCTGCGCCCCGTCCCGGTCTCAACCTCAACAACCGCAGCACAGTCACCATCACCACCACAGCTATCAACAGCAGCCGCAACAGCAGCAGCAGCAGCAGCAGGCTCAATGGTGGGATGATGGCCGCAACAACGGCAACGTCTTTGTCCCGTCTGCCCCTCATGCCCCTGCCTCCTACTACCCTCAGCAGCACAAGCAAGCCCAGATGCCCCAGCAGCAGTTCTTCATGCCTGCAGACTACGCTGGTGTCGATGTCGATTACCAATGGTCTGTCCAACAGCAACCACAGCCCAATGTCATGATGCAGCAGCATCAACAACAGCAGGGCTACTGGCAATCGTTCCTGTCGACCATGTAATCTGAGTGAGCGTGCCGTGACAACACACACCACACACAACCCCTGCATCTTACTCTCGACCTCCGTATCACATTTCCACCACACATACACGCGCTCGACCCCATCGCTTTCATCATTTTCAACATAACCACCAAAAAAAATTACAAAAACACACAAGCAACATACCACTATCTTATATTCACAGCATTCAACGCCGGCATCTTTCTCTTTATTCGCAACCAACATACAGCATTCTCTTCAAGGCCATGGTCATTTACTATTCTACTCTTTTTCTTATTATTCACTCTTCTCCCGCCTTTCATTCTCTATGCCCCCTCCTCATATCTTTTCATCAGCCGCCATGTACATGTACATATATCTACATCCTATGCATTCATCCCCACCTCCCTAGTTTACTGCTTACCCGAAAAAGTTATCCTACGTACCACATTGCACCCGACCTAATCTCTTTCTCATATTATGTATCATCATGCCCTTTTCCTTTTATCAAATGTAGTAGACTGACCAAAACATAGAATCATTTCTCATTATAAAGACGGGACAACCAAAATCCACTTAATTCTCTCATACAAATGTACACACTTGTCTGCTTATATCTCTTAGTGTTCTTTCGTCTTCTTCTTTTTTCGGTTTATCCTGATTCTAGTACCAAGCCAACAATCGGTCTGAAAAAAAAAGAAAACATTGAAAGAGTAAGTTGCGTGTGTGTAACCCACTTATAATGCACCTCATCAACCAGAAAAAAAACTTTCCTCCTTACCTCCTCCCGATCTTGTATCAAATGGGTGACAGAGAACGTCTATGCTCTGCAGCAGAAAAAGGGTAAAGCGCAGGGTGCTAGGCCAAGTCAGCGATCGCTCCTCTGAGGGGAGGGGACAGGGACACAGAAGTAAAGCAGAAGGACGAGAACCAGAACACTGAACGCCGAGGCGATTTTTCGCATGGCTATGGCCCGACGATTGAATTCAAAAAGCTTATCATAGTATATCTTGATATCTCATTTTCTATTTGTATATCAAAATGCCCAGGAGTAAAATCAATGTTGGCAGATACATTCGTCAAATCACAACATCACGGGGACTTTGGTGGTAGATATTTTTTTAAGGTGTACGAAATCTCGGCGATCGTGAAACGAATAAGCAAGTCTACTTGTGCAGAGGAGTAAGATTTATGTCAGCGAATTAGTGTCGCACATATTCGATCGTCGGCCAGGGGTAACCGAAATAAAATCAAGATTCACAGTCTTGATTGACATCCCTAGGTTGATTTATTTGTCGCCAGCCCGTAAGCCCGTGTGTGTGTCTATGAAATTTCCAGCGAAAGAAGAAATAGAACGTTCTTTGAGGAGAAGCAAACTCTATTCTATACGCGCCTCCAAGGAGCAAGTGCTTAATAAGTCTCCCCCAGTTGCCTCTTGAATGTCTTTATATTTTTATTTCTCTTTTCATTGTCTACGCGCGCCTCATTGGTATGCAGGTGAAACGCTTCTTTGTCGTTTCTCTACAGGGGATGGGTTGGACGATCCTATGGAGATTTTTTCACACCAAAAAGAAGGTGGAAAACGCGTGACTATGCTCCGTGGCGGAAGAAGAAGCCGTAGTTAGATGGAGTTGTGTATACTGCAGTAGATGAATTGCTAGTTGTATTGATGATCTTATCGTTCACCCTTTCCCTTCTCTCGATTATTGCGCCACTACGTGCTACATATTCGGAAATATTTATCCGATGAAGAGGATCGTTACGGGTAGCCTTATTAATGGGCAGGTGCATTGTATCCGATGCTAAACAACACCGTCTTGCCCGATGCTTCTGAGAATATGAGCACGTTCACGCGTTTCTTTCTGGGTTTTTTTCACCTCATGCTCGGCTATTTCTATTCAGGACCATTATCCCGTGACAGTTATATATACGTATGACGTTATAGTCCTTTATACAGGCATGTTGAATGGAGTATCGTACAGGGATAGAAAGCGAGAAAGAAAGATGACTTGCAAAGAAAAAAAGAGAAAATAGAGGCGAATGTGCGGGAATAAAAAAAAGGGAACACTGATCTCTAGGGTGGTTAATTTTTAGACTTTCTCGCCCATCCTCCGCTGCCAGGCAGCGCTGACAGCACGTCGCCAGCGAAAGCAGCAGTAGCCAATGCCAGCAAGGACAAAGACAATGACGATGACGATGACTGCGATAAGCCACTTGGGGAAGGGGTGCGAGCGGGTGACGTACGGTCGGGGCTGGGTAATGCTGGCGTAGGGCGGGTCACTGACCGAGCTCTGGCTGAGTTGGTAGGCGACCAAACCTTGGAAGGGCGCATTGTAGTCAAGTGCGACCTCGGTCTGATCATAGTCGTTACGCTCATCGTAAAACTTGTCGTCCTGGTCGGGTCCACCCACGATTGCACCGTACAGGACATATTTCTCTTCCGGAGGCGAGCTGTCAATGTTGCTGATGTCTGTGCCACCGCTGGCGCCGGCATGGTGCGGGTTATGCGGTGAGTTCATGTGTACGCCGCAGACGTAGGGAGTCAACCTAACCATTACCATGCGTCAGTTACCAAAAGGAAAAAGAAGAGAAGCTGGGTTGCTTACATATAATTATTGCCGAGCATGTACTCTATCTGGCTGACGGCAAAGCTGGTATAGTCGTCGGATTTCGACGAATCAACGCGGCTGTACAGTAACGCGAGGAGAGAAGTATCCTGCACGGGCACCAGTGAATTTGAGGTGCTGTCATCACCACACCAGAGCAGGCCGCCATTGGTGTACGAGCAAGGGCCATTGTTGCCATGAATGATGGTGTCGAGGTAGTTGATCGCCGCCGTCTTGTACTTTGTATTGGAGGCGTCGACCTCGGCACCAAGGACATACACCGAGCCGGTAGCATCGCTCCAGTCCATGATGCCCGGGGTTTGCTGGCCCAGCTTGAACTGATCAAAGTAGTTGGAGGCCTTGTCGCGGTACGTCGTGTTGCCAGTGGCCTTGTAGAGCCAGAGCGCTCCGTAGACGAGCTGGCTAGTGTAGGTGGGAGCGTCATAGAAATCTTTGGCGGCTGGGACGGCGGTGGTGTAGGTCTGCCAAGGCTTAGCGGTCTCTGCAAAGTTGTAGACACTCTGGGCATGACCGATCAATTGATCAGCGTAGTTGGTGTCGTTTAGCTGGTTGCGAAAGAGGTATGAAGCGGATGCCAAGGCAGCTGCTGTCAGTGCGGCGATGTCTGTGCCGGGGTTGTCGGAGCTGATGGAATACGAGGGCCGTGGCGTGGGTATATTCGTGTCGGGACCTGTTGACAAAGAGAGATTATGTATGCTCAGCAATGGCTTTTAAAGAGGGCTTATGCAGATCGTGTACGCGTCTTGGCATGGCATGTTGTAGCTTACCCCAATAGTTATTATCGACATCACCATCACCGACCTATATTAAGCCAATTGAGCATCCGAAAAAGGGAAAAATGACTCGCGTTGCACTACAAGAGGCGTTTTTTTTTTATTTCACTTACCTGAACATAAAGGACGGAGTCGGAAGGATGTGCCTGCATCAGCCAATCGGTCGCCCAGCGGACCGTGTTGCCGAGATAGCCGACCTGGTTCGCCTTGCTGTACCCATCGAACCATGCAATGCCACCCCACGCAATGAGTGCTACGGAATGAGCCAAGGGCATAGTAAATTTGAGGTAGTCTCTATTGGAAGAAGTTGAATGCATACATTCATGCAAAGAGGGCATTAAGGTATGAATTATGGTTTACCCTGCGTCATAGTAACCACCGGTGAGGTTCACATGATGATCACTGCCGTCCTGTAGACCCGAATCATGGCGCCTAAAGTAAAGAATGAGCATCCACATCATCGCTCAATATCCACTGTGAGCGTACCAAGAAACACGATTATTGGACGGTAAATTGCCGCTGCGCTGGGCTTCATAGAACCACATGGAGTCATTCAAAAGTGCGACGTAATAAGGATTGGCAGCGCTGTCCTGGGCCGAGACAGACGCAATTAGCGCTGTGAAAGCGAGAAGCAGTCGAGAAAAGCGCATCCTCGACAATCGACGCGAGTGGGCGGGAGCTGTATAAAGAAGGAGGAAAAGAGAGGAGAGAAGAAAAAGAGAAGAGGGAAAAAAAAGATGTGTATGTTTTCAAGCCGCATTTTGTGTTACGCTCGCAGGTCGAGTGTGGTGGCTAAAAATACCAAAAAGGCGATAAACAGACGACAGCTTGCGAAATAGTAGTCCACACACCTCCCCAGAGGATTGAGCAGTCATAAAGCCGCGCCTCGATCCCAGAGGACTGGATAGACATCCCCATTTATAAGGCCGCGCGGCCTCAAGAACCGTGCATCAAATCATAACGCGCCGTTTTGACCATGCGCGCTCCTTTGTTTATCTTTATATTCTGTTATGTGCCGCCCGTTTAGCCACACTTGCTCTCGATGATCACCTTGTTTGGTTGTTTTATTTTTTATTACTATGGTGGCTACTTTCATTATTATTTATTTTCAAGGAGTATGGGTGGGATGGATGCTATTTCTTTTTCGGAATATGACGCTATGGATACATATGCTAGTGGGGATGACGAAGGAAAAGGGGGGGGGGGCGAAGAGAGGGTGTCGGGAAAGATAAAGAGGTAGATGTGTAGAACTAAGGCTTGCGCGAAGCTTTTCGGCCGGCTCTGATGTGTGACAAACGTCGATCATCGACGCGTTGCAGAAAGGCCACTTTGTCCGTATAGCTAACGAAAAAAAAACAAGGAAATAGAGAGTGAGTCTCGGCATTACAAAAATATAAATAAATTGAATATTACCTATCCTCATTTTGGTACTTGAGCTCGTCTTGGATGCCCTCCTGCTTGACGTAACCTTTCCAATCGAGCCGACTTTTCTCGAGGGTATTCATTTTCGGAACCTTGACGTTGTAATGTGAAGCGAGAGCGGATAAGGTCGACTTGGGCCGGATAATACCCGGCTTTTTCCGCTGAGTTTCGTGAGCAGTTGCAGACGTAGCAGACGTAGCAGAGGTAGCAGACGTAGCAGTAGTGGCATTGTCGTTGATATGAGTGGTGACTGTGCTGCTGGTCTTGCTGCTGCCAACGCCGCTGTCAGTGCTACTGGAATTCTCGGCGCGTGAGCTACCCAATGAAACGCAGAATAGAGATAGATTTGTTCAATGGTCTTACATCTTTCTTTTGGATTGTTGTTGAGATGACAATTCCGACGTGGTCTGATTTTCAGATGAGGATATATCGTCGAGTGGTTGTTTGTCGTTAACCCTTTTCCCGTTTCTGTCGTCTTTTTGGTTCATTTCAGCCCAAATGGCATCAATGCGTGCTTTTCGGTCTAGCTCCGCCTGTGGATCATTCTTATTATCCTCTCTACGCGAGCGATGAGCTTTTCTGTTTCCCTTTTACATCCAGTTTCCTTACTTGACTCGTTTGGTCTCCTGACCCTCGACTTCTGTGCGTTCTGTCGCTGCCCGCTTCGTCCCCCGTTCGCTCAATGCTGACGGCGACCGGATGGGTTGCTCATGGTCTGAAAGGTCGCCATCACCATCGTTGTCGTTGTCGTCTTCGTCGTCAATGTCGCTCGAGTTGTCCTCTAAAACACGACAGTGGGTGGTCAGTGTCTGTACAGCGAAGGCGTAAACAATAAACAAAGGTCAAAATCTTCGCTTACGGTCCGGAGTATAATCGTCGTCCTGTTCAGAATCGCTCCATGATTCAGCCAGATCGGGATGCAAGTCATTGTCTGAAAAGGGTTTCGTGGACGACAATCGTTTAGGGCGTTCGCTGACCATTGCGTTTTGAAAGGTGTTTATATAGAATGCAGTGAGGGTGTGGGAGTGACGGAAACCAGGAAGAAAAAAAAAAGATGGAGGGGAGCCCAAGTGTGCGGTGCATTCAAACGCCGCATAAGCAAGTTTGGCAAACAACTTTAACTTGGGCGTGACTCTTCCACCCCCATAAATACACACATAAATACACCGCAATACCATGTCGAGTCCATTTGGTGCCATGGGAGGACCGCAAGCGGGAGGAGGAGCTGCGGCAGGTCCAAGTCCAGAAGAGCAACGGACGATCCAAATGATCCAGGGTGCTATGGAATCCTGTCCAGTGCGCATGGGCATGGCAGGCGCTGCTGGTATTTACTTTTTATTATTTTGACAGCACTCTACCTGTTGTTCGCTCGAGGCTCATATAACTATGTCTTAAAAACAACCAGGGTTTGCAATGGGCGCTGCATTCGGTTTGTTCATGTCGTCGTTTGAGTATTCTGGACCACAGATGGATCAAGATATCGTGAACCAGTCGACCAAACAGCAGCTGCGGGCTGTGGCCAAAGATATGTTCAACCGGTCCAGGTCGATGGCCAAGAACTTTGCTGTGGTGGGTGCCATCTATTCCGGCACAGAATGCTGCATCGAATCAGTAAGCAGAAACAAACGAGTGCAAAGGTGTCGTGAAAGATATGAATATGATTTTATTTTATGATAGTACCGTGCCAAAAACGACCTTGGCAACAGCGTGGCAGCCGGATGTGTCACGGGAGGTCTTTTGGCAGCTCGGGCAGGTCCCCAGGCTGCTGCCTTCGGGTGCGCTGGTTTCGCCGCCTTCTCAACTGCTATAGACTATTACATGCGAAGCTAGAAACAAAACAGACACGCGAAACACGCCCATGCAACCAAAACAAAACATGACAAGACATTGATCCCTTTTCTTCCTTTCACTTTGGACAATACCATCAATACAAACCATTCACACGGGCCTTAATACAGCACACACGCGTGATCAAATAGAGTACACGAACACGACATTGTGCTATACTGTACGCACTGTACATACTGTACGTCACATCCTCCTTCTGTTTTTGTCTCTGTTGCCGCAGCAGATGTATTGTGGTCCTTGCCGCAGCAGAGAAAATGGCGGTAAAAACCCCGAGCGTGCTCCCGCAGTAAACAATTCCCTTTGTTCCTGGTCCCTCTCATGAGTTCGTTGTCGCAATTCTGTGTGGATCTGCCCAAGGTGGAGCTGCACGCGCATATCAACGGGAGCATCAGCCCAAAGACGATGCGCCAGCTGGCGGATCGTAAAAAGGAAGTTAGCCCTGAGCTGGCTTCTTTTGCCATTCCGTCCGACCTCGAGCGGATTGACGAGTACGTTTGTACCCAATCGTGACAACAAAGGACACAAACCACTGTACTTACTATACTATACTATACTACACTACACCATACTACACCATACTGTGCTGCACTGTACTGCACCGTACTGCATAGCTTCTTCCCTCTGTTCAAGGTGCGGGCATCGGGACAAGGATATTGTGAAGGGGATGGGATGACTCATGTATTTCTCTCTACTGTATATCAGTTTATCTACCAATTGACAGACGATGAAGAGGCTGTGCGTATCGCGACACGGAACGTGATTGATGAGTTTGCGCAGGACGGGGTCCGGTACCTCGAGCTGCGCACGACGCCGCGCCAGAACGCGAACACAGGCATGACAAAAAAGACGTACCTTGCTGCGGTCCTGGCCGCCATGAACGAGCCCCGGGGCAATATCAGGGTGCGTCTCATCGTCTCGATCGATCGACGCAATACGCTTGAGGAGGCGCACGAAGCCGTCGACCTCGCGCTGGCGTTCCGTGACCAAGGCATTGTGGGCATGGATCTGTGTGGCGACGTCATGCAAGGCTCGTTTAACGCGCTGCGTCCAGCCTTTGATCGCGCCCAAGCGGCCGGCCTCAAGATCACGCTTCACTTCAACGAGGTGCAAGCCAACGTGGCCGAGGCGCCGAGTCTCCTTGCCATCCGCCCCGACCGCCTCGGCCATGCGACGTTGCTCGACGACTTTTCGCGTCAGGCCATCTACAAGGAAGCGATCCCGGTCGAGATCTGCATGACGTCGAACGTGCTCTGCAAGACCGTGCCTTCCTACGCCGACCATCACGTCAAGACGCTCTTGCTGGAGAAGCATCCTTTTGTCCTTTGTGCAAGTAGATAGAGAAAGAGGGTTATGTGTGTGGTATAGAGTGCATAATGTTCTGATGCGGCTTCTCGTGTAGACGGATGACAAGGGCGTGTTTTTTGCCGATCTGTCGACGGAGTATATGCGCTGTGCAGAGACATTCAAGATGACACGCGAGCAGCTGTATCTGTCTTCGCTGCAGGCCATCGATGCCATCTTTTCTGAAGACGCTGTCAAGGACCAGCTGAAACAGGAGTGGCACCAATGGCGCGTAGATCACGCCAAAGACTTTAACTAAATCGTGGGTGCGCCACATCTTCCAGGAAGAAAAGAAAAAAAAAAGAAAAAGAAAGAAGGAAATCAGAAAGCTTTTATGTAAGAGTTTAGGTTCGTCTATCTCCTGATTGGAAAGGAAGAATAAAGTAGATATACACACATATATAAATGGATGACTTAGATGCCTTCGGCGGGCCACATCCAGCCAAAGGGATCGCTGGAGGTGCCCTTCTGAACACCACGGTACTCGTTAAATAGGGTCTGGAAGCCCTCACCAATCTGGTCGCCGCCGACGGTGATGGTCTTGCCGTTGCGGGTGATGGTCTTGACAGGCGTGATGATGGCGGCCGTGCCACAGGCCGCGACCTCGGCGAAGCGGCCATCTTCGAGCTCCTTGTACTCGACCGGGCGCTCTTCGACGGTCCAGCCGAGCTTGCGAGCGATATCGATCAAAGCCAGACGGGTGATGGAGCGAAGGATCGAGTTGGAGTTGGGCGTGACAAAGGTACGCTTGCCGTTGGCGTCGGGTGCGGTGATGGCGACAAAGTTGGAGGTGGAGAACTCGTCAATGTAGGTGTGCGTCTTGGCGTCAAGATGGAGCGTGATGGCGTAGCCCTGTTCCTTGGCCTTCTTCATCGGGCCAAAGGTCGGGGCGTAGTTGCCGCCAAGCTTGTAAGAGCCCATACCGAGCGGAGCAGCTGCAGAAAATACCATGGCATTTAACAACCAAACAAATTATACGTCCATGAACAACTTACAGCGATCATAATCCTCAATAACCAGGCAGGACACGGGCTTGACGCCGTCCTTGTAGAAGTTACCCACCGGCGTACCAAAGACAAGGAAGGTATATTCGGGTGCGCCGCTCATGCCAATCTCGGGGCCGCTGCCGAACAGGACGGGGCGCAGGTAGAAGGCACCGTCGGTGCTGGCTGGAGGCACAAAGTCCGTGTTTCTCTCGACGCACATGCGCACGGCCTTGTAGAAAATCTCCTCAGGGATAGCAGGCATGAAGGCAGCCTCAGCACTGCGACTGATGCGCTCGGCGTTGTCCTGGATACGGAAAACGCGCACCTTGCCCTGTTCATCCTTGAACGCCTTGAGGCCCTCAAAGCACTAAATACATGGTATACATATATAAGCTCTCTCTCCCTCTCTCTCTTTTCTTCTTCCGCTTCAATGAAAGCGTATGCGATGTGTAGTACCTGCTGGCCATAGTGCAGGCCAGTAGCGCAAATGTGAATCTTCATCATGGGATCCGTCTCAAACGAGCCACTGTCCCAGCCGTTCTCGGGGGTCCAGGTGAACTTGGCGTAACCGTTGGTGTCGCGGTATTGGAAGCCAATGTTGGCCCAGTCGAGGTTGCGAGGATTGCTCATTATGTAAGGAAAAACGACGGCCAGAGAAAGGCGGAAGGGGAAAAAAGACAAGAGACGGGAAGAAGGGGAGAGGAAGGCGAGGGCGTTAAGTACCGTCGAATTGTGACCAATAACTGGGAAGGCTGTCAAATCATTGATGCGATTCACCAATGACTCACCGTCGAAATTCGGCTGAATGTTTTGGGCGCCTTGGTATTGTATACTGACTGGTACGAGTGCTCGCATTTGTACTTGCTTTTGCCTGGTAATCTATCGTGCTTGTATGCTATGTAGACTGTACACACGAATGACGTTTTGCAACGCCTTTTTTTCTTGGTAAGAAGAAAAAATTGCTGGTTGCTTTCACATGTGTGGTGACTGTAATGACATATCCATTCTTTAATGTATTCATAAGGGTGGGGAGGGGAGATTATAGTCTATGTCAAGACTTGAGACAGCAATGTAGCCAGAGAATTTAGCATATGACGTCCTGGTGCTCTATGCTGGTACGATCGATGTATGTGATAATTTGGTAGATATATCGTGGCCGGTTCATTTTTGTTTGAATCTTTTCGAGTATGTGTCAATAATATTTCCACGGAGAAAATAGAAAGGGCAACGCCATGGGGATGTACGAGTACGGGAAGGTTGATTTGGTGCCTATAAGTGAAATGGAAGCACTAGTACTGCTTTATCCATCCAATATCGACGATGGTACACCAAATACTCTGGATATGCACTTCATCATAGCTGATGTATACAATGGTAATATAAATGTAATGCGCCTCTTTATTATTTACGTTTGCCAAACTCCTCGCTAAAAAAAAAAGGAAGAAAAAGACAACGTTAGTAATTATCCCTACATGCAATTGGGGTTTATTCTCACTTGTATTCGCGCCAAATCTATAAAGAAAAATGAGTGTGAGACATCCAGATGCGTATATATAAGGCTCCAACATACCACAGGTGCGGAGGTGCATGGAATCAATCCAACCTCGGTGACAACGAGCGTAATATATTTCGAAGGAGTGACATCGTACAAGAGATTGAGGAGACGCAGGTTTGGCTGGTCCCGCCAGGTAGAGAGGGCCGATTCGGTGGGCGAAGGGTGATCGAGATGACACGAGTTGTAGACGGGTTTGCTTTGAACTAAGTCATCCGGGTTACCCATTTCGTTGAGAACGAGCGAGTCGACCTGAGTGCGATTGACGAATTTGTAGGTCTCACAGCAGATCATGACCGGGATCTGCTTGTCCCGTGCAGCCATGGCCACCATGGCTGTACCGATGCGCGAGTAGACCGCGCCGTTGCTGAGCAGGGCGTGCGCGCCCATGACAACTTTGGTCACCGAGCGCAGCGCGACGTAGATACTCGACAACAGATGGTATGAACAGTCGATACCGGCAGCGACCAGTCGCCGCAGCAGATGTTTGCCTAATACACGCGTATGAACAAAAAGTGAAATAAAACCAGATGTCTCTCGGTCTATACCTTCTAAAAGGGGGCGGCTATCGACGACAATGACTTTAAAATCAATGCCCTTCTTCTTGGTCTCGAGGAGTAAGTTTTCGACGACGGATGATTTGCCGTAGGTCAAAATGACCTCGCCGTCCTGGATCTTTTGCAGGCCGTTTTGGATGATCAGCTGATCAGCCATGGTGATACGTTCGCGGATAAAATGCTCAATGTGTTGCATGAGGCGATTGCGAGCCTACGCAGATAAGAAAAGGAACGAGACGAGTCAGGGCCTTGTACATGTATGCATACATATATATTATATCTCCATCAGAAGTGAATTACCTCATCGTCTGTCAATGGCGGCTCCTCTTCGACGATATCCGAGATTTCCTTCTTGAGCCATCGGATGCACTCGCGCATAGAGAGGGACATGGGGCGGGTGCTCAGGAGGTATGCAATATGAGGGTCGAGATGTTTCTGAATATGACGAGCAAAGGTGGCGTCCGAGGGCGGGCGGTGTTCTGCAATGACACGCGAGAAGGCCTCGAGCATGGCAACACAGCGGGCATTGGAGCCGACGATCTTGTATTCGGAAAAGAGGAGGCCGAGGGTCAGCACAGCAGGATGGAGGTCTTTGTTGTTGCCGGTGGTGTTGGGTCGTTTGAATGTATCGAGATGCATGAGCCAAGGGACTTGGTTCTGATCGACTTTGTTGGCCGCCTTGATCTTCTTTTTCTGCTCGTCTGCCGGCTTTGGCTGTTGTTGCTGGTGGTGCTGCTGCTGCTGTGAGGGTTGAGACTTTTTGGCGTCGTCCTTTTTGCCCTGCTTTTGTGCTTGACCACCCGAGGCTGCCATACGGCTCTGCTTCTCCTGGCGTTGCTGCTCCTGGAGTGCGCGGCGTTCGGCTTTGGTCATTTCCTTTTGCGATTTGCGAGGCGGACGTGCGGGCGCGTTCTCTTTCGCGGTGCTCGTGTTGTTGTTGCTGTTGTTGTTGCTCGTTGCGCTTGCTGTGCTTTTGGTGTCCTCCTTTGAGCTGGCGTTGCTGCGTGCGACAGGTGAAGAGCCGGGTGCGAGCCATTGGTTTTCGTAGGACGAGCTCATGGCAGGTGAGCCAGACACGGACACGTGTGGGGATGAGCCTGGAATGACTTGAGGCTAAGTAGATAGACTCGATATAAGCTTTTGCTGCCGAAAGCGCGAGTGAAATACGACTATGTATAGAAATTACCAAAGGCTTGTTGGTGTCCATGAAGACAAGAGAGGTGGGTTGAGTGAATGGAAGTGACGCCAAAAAAAAGGGAGATAGCAAGCTGCGGGAAATGAGTCAATTTGACCGAGCCTTCGATTTGTGGCTTGCCTCTCTTTTGTTACCCCTCGCTTGAATAATTCACGTCTCTCTTTTTCGACACTCCACACAAATAAGACAAATGTAAGCCAACATTGTGGGGGAAAGGGGGGGGGGGACAGGGTACAACAGACAACATTTGCTGAATGCTCACGGTGGTCCACTTAGCATGGTGTTTTTGCAGAACCTGTCCGTACTTGGACGTCGTACGATGGCATTCCAACAGCCCATGGCTCGTTTCGGCACGATTGCACTGACACAAGGCAGCGTTGGGCCTTCGTTCCAGGTGCCCCTCTGGCTGGAGCCCTTCCTGTGGGCTGCACCCAAGAAGAAGACGTCCCACTCGAAAAAGCGGATGCGGGCTTCCAACAAAGGTCTGCCCTTGAAGGAAAACATCACCGAGTGCCCTGCGTGCGGAAACAGCAAACTCCTTCACCATCTGTGCAAGCACTGCTACAAGGACATCAAGCAACAAGCCAAATCTCAAGCATAATCTCATCCGTCTACCTCTTGTCTTCTTCTATATTCTTCGCGTCTCTTTAGAATCAGAAACAAAATCAATAACCGTGTAAATACAAGCTAATCTCTGCCTTTTCGTTCGTTTTTGTATCTAATGCATGTTTATGCGTCTCGTATGATCTCTGACTACGATTGTTCAGTCACCGGACGTGCACACACACACACATACACACACACATACACACACAGTCTTATTAACATCCTTTCTTGCGCAGATCAGTACAAAGCCATAAGGGAGAAGATATATAGGCGCCACCCATCCGTAATTTATATACGCTTGTGTCTGTGTCTGACGGTGTAGGCGCGTGTTCGCTGTATTTGCACCTTTTGCATAGGGCTGAGAGCTATGTAATGAAATCAGGATACGCGACGCGAACGCCCAGCAAAACCGATTTGAGCTTTTTTTTTTTTTTGTCTTCTTCGATGGTCTACACATGGCGGCATAACTTGACGGTTGCGTGGAACCAGGAGCCAGGCAATGACCTGACGGACGACTTCTTTCCGCCCATGGCCGAGCAGCTGCAGGATCAGCTCAGCGGTCCCATAGAGCCCGGCTACCGGCAGAATCGCCAAGTGCTGGTAGTGCTCGAAAGCCTGGGCGCGAGCCAAATGCGCCAGCATGACTACCGCGGCGCCATCGACACCGGGAAGGCCCTCATCGAACTCGCCTACCCTTTTCAGGGCCTGTGCATGGTGGGCGACGCGGCGTGGGCGCTGGGCCGGGCGTATGAGGCCCTCGACTACTACGAAGAGGCGAGGCGAGGTCTGGTCGAGGGCGTGGATGACCGCCCGCTCCAGACGGCGCGGCAGCGCGTGGCGGCCGTGCAGGACTACTTGGCTAAGCGCAAGGACCCCATGACGACCCTCTCCGAGGACATCTGCCGGCGTATCTTTAGTCATCTTGACTGGCAGCAAGACCGGACGACGTGCGCGCGCGTGTCGCCGGTGTGGCGCAACCGTATCCTGGGTGCGCCTGTCTGGGAGACTCTGAACCTGTCGCTTGTGGATGGCGTCGAACAGCGGATACCGCCCACCGAGCTCGAGAACTACCTGCAGCCACAGCTGCAACATGTGCATATTGTCTCGAATGGTGGGGTGGAACCGTTCTTGCACAAGTTGCAGAGAAACGGCTGTACACGACTGAAGCGGATGAGTAAACTATACTGCATGGTCATCTTATACGATACGGGTCTCATGTCGTTTTCATATAGCGATCATAGCACCGCACTACGCTCGACTCCTTTCGGCTTCGTTTCTCAACTCGCTCCAGGCTATTAGCGACCACCTGGTGGATCTGCATCTCCAGTGCCCGGGTGTGAACCAGCCTGTGATGATGCTCGAGATGCTCTTGCAGTGCTGCCCGTCGCTAACGTGCCTTCAATTCAGGGCCATGGGTTCCGCCACCTTTGACATACCCTATCAGCCCACGGGATCCAGTCTAACACGGTGTACCAGTCTCCAGTCCTTGCACTGGCCAGTGGGCAGAGAGGACGCTGTCTTTCAACTCCTGGACTCACTAAAGACGTTTTGCCCCGACCTTGCCCACCTGTTTCTCGAAACCCATTCGTCCGCACTGGATGGTCTGGATATCTCGCACTCTATGAGGAACCTGCGACACCTCCCGCTCAAGACGTTGATTATCGGCCGATACGGCGGCACTTTTGCATGCAGCGACGAAGGAGCGCAAGACGCGGCTTCTCCGTCCTCGCGCGTCAATGCACTGGAGCGCTTCGTCCTATCGAATATCTGCATCGACCAATCTACGCTGCGGACATTTCTAGTGGAGAACCAGAGCACACTCAAGGAGATGGATGTCATGCCCAAGGGCCCACGGCACCAAGTCGGCGTATCGGAAGGCGGCCTCCGTTGGGATTTCCCAAAGTTGACGAGTGCAAGGTTCTGGCAAGACATACCTGCAAGCCGGGATCATTCTGCCATCGTGCAAGACGAGGCTATCCCGGCCTTCATACTCCAGCCGCCCGACGCATTTTTGGACGGGTCTCCTAGGCTCGAAAGCCTGGCGCTTCCATTCACCCACCTCGGCGGCGGGTGCGTCGATGCACTGTCCAGGATCAAGCGACTCGAGCTATCCCAGCTAGGAAGAAACACCCTCGATGGTGATGCGCTATTTGAGCTGGCCCGCCATCCGCAGAGTGCGATTGAGCATCTGACGCTGACGGTGCACATGGAGCGCGACGCGTACGAGGCGCTGTTCGTCGAGCTCGGCCGGATGCCCCGGCTCTGCGAGCTGAGCTACTTCAACAGGACGGCCAGCTGCGGGATTCGCGCGTCGGCACTGGAGGCGTTTATCCAGCGTGCACGGCGGTCTGGCTTGGCAGGGCGACTGACCAAGCTCATGTTCCGGGGAGAAGGCACGTCGGTCGAAGCGCGGGTCAAAGACGAGTTCCCTTTCTTGACGGAAATAGAAATTGGGGGACAACACGCCTGAATAAGCCCATCACAGAGTAGCTCAAATTTGTGCCTTTTTATCTCTATCATGACGGCCCTTTTCTTTACGACTGTATGGCTGTTGTGTCTTTCCTTGTTGAGTACGATAGTCACGGGCCTCGTCGCCCGGCCCGACCAGCGCATTGTGGCGATGGGTGACTTGCATGGCGACCTGGCCAACACACTGCGCATATTGAAGTTCACGGGTCTGGTGGACGACGACGCGGCATGGTCCGGAGGGGACACGATCTGGGTGCAAACGGCAAGTGAGACAGCCCATTGAAACGCCGGGGGGTTCGCTGACATTAGCAAAAGGGCGATGTGGTCGATCGTGGGGTGGACACGATCGCCTTGTACAAGCTGATCCAGCGGCTCAGGGCCGAAGCGGCTGCGGCGGGGGGTGCGGTCGTATCGACGCTCGGAAATCACGAAGTCATGAATATGGTCGGCGACTGGCGTTACGTGCACCCCTCGGACGTGGCTTCGTTTGGCGGCAAGGCCGCCCGTGCCGAGGCGTTTTCGCCCCAAGGCTGGATTGGGGAGCAGCTCCTCGGCTGGAACGTGACAGCTGTCGTCGGTCGCAGTCTTTTTTGCCACGGCGGCGTCCATTTCGCTTACGCGACACCGCACGGCACCAAGATCAATGACGAGGCCAGGCGTATTCTGCCCGACTATATTGCGTCGCACGGCAGCCACCACCACGACCCATACGGTGTTTTTGGCAGTCAGGGACCGACGTGGTATCGGGGTTATGCCCTCGACCCCGAAGACGAAGTGTGTCCCTTGCTTGAAAAAGCACTCAAGGAACTCGAGGTAAACCAGAGAAAAAGAGAGATGAAAGAAAAAAGAAAAAAGAAAACAAAGAGGATGTGGGGTTGACGTGACTTGCCAAGGTGGATCGTATGGTCATGGGTCATACTGTCCAGCGCGATGGCCATATCCGCACGCGCTGCGGTGGCCGAGCCATCCTGATCGATATTGGCATATCCCACGTGTACGGCGGGCACCCTGGCGCACTGGAAATCATTGGCGACCAAGTTACTGCCATCTATGACAGCGGGAGACGCGAGTTATTGGTACCCACAAAACAAAGCACACAACACGACGAACTGTAGAACTATGAATATGCCCACGAGAGAGGGCTTATAATATATATATATATACACTATCTTGGTATCCAAGTGAAAAGGAAAGAGGGAGTGGGAGTTTAAAGGATGAAAAGAGGCGGCGGCAGGGGGGGGGGAGAAGAGAATCTGGGGGTGGAGGAAGGATATACAAATCAGACTATTTCTGTTATTGTCTTTACTTTGGTTTACCCTCATCATCGTTCTTCGGCATGCTCTATTTGCTGCGTTTGCACCTGCTGCTTGGTGTCCTCATCGCCACTGCTCACGGGGGAATGTTTGCCAAAGTGTCCAGCAGCTTCGGCCTTGGCCGGGTCATAGTCGTCGTCCAGGAACGGATCGGGCTCCATGCTCTTGCCCGGACCGTGGAACCACTTGCGGGCACGGACGCCATAGTAACCCAGCGAGGCGACCAGGACAAAGACGAGCACAGGTGAGGCGTAGTTCATGTTGTCGGCCGTAACAGGCGCCTCGGAGGGGCAGACAAAGAGGGCAGACGTCAGGATGATCCAGAGGCAGCTGATGGTGTTGATCACGTCCGAGAACGGACCAAGGTGGAATGGACCGCGTTGGAACGTGTTGCGCGCCACAGTGAGACGGAGAGCGATGGGGATCAGGTACGCGAGCGAGGAGGCAATGGTGTTGATAGACACGATGGCGTTGAAGGCGGTTTGGTTGATAATGTACTACATGGATACATGGATAGAGTGAGATAAAGATCATACCAAGAAAATTAAGAAAGATTTACCAAGAGACCGACGATGACGGCAAAGAGAACGTTACCCCAGACAGCCCAAACAGGGGTCTTGGTTTTATCATTGACTTTGGAGATGAAGCGCGAAAAGGGCATCGCACCATCACGGGCAAAGGCGTAGACCATGCGGGAGCTGCCCAGGGTCAGGGCCGAGCCGGAAAAGAACATGGCGCCCATGACGATGACGTTGAAGACGATGGTCCAGTTGTAGCCGACGCCGTCGAGCCAGACCTTGGTCATTTGAGGGCTGATATTCGTATTGACGATCTGCTCCGTAAAGTCCTGCACGCAGAAGTTCACGGACAGCAAAAAGATGAAACCGACGATGGCGGCGGTACCAATGGCCAAGAGGATACCACGCGGTGCACTGCGCGCAGCATCTTTGGTTTCGTCTGACATATGCGCTGCGCTGTCGTAGCCCGAAAGCGTGTACTGCGACTGCAACAGACCGATCAGGAAGGCGTAACCATTCGAGGAGAAACCCGAGTCGTTCTCAAAGTAGGTAAACTGTCAAGAGATACACGATGAGTGAAAATGCAACAAACATTGGAAACGATGATATGATACATACCACCCACTTGGCACTGGCCTTGTTGGGGGTCAAGGCGAGACCGGCCGCGACGATAATAATCGTACCGACCAAGTGCCAGTACAGCGACGTTTGGTTGAAGAAACCGTTGTATTTGACGCTGACAGAGTTGATCAACGCGTGGATAAACGCAATCACGAGGAAAATGCCGTATTGCCAGTAAATACCAGCATCGTAGTCAGGGTTTGAAATGCCGATCACCGAGGAAAGGAACTGAGCAAGGCCGAGGTCGGTAGACGTAATGGCAACTGTTTCGACGGAGAAAATAATCAGAATTAAAAGTGGTTAATAAGATCGATATGACACCATCAGCGACCATGGGGAATTATAGATATTTACCAGTCTATAATAAAGATAAACAGATAAAAAATTGGTTAGGCATTATTCCGCATTAGAATATTTTTTTTTCAACTTACGAGACCAAGCCAGTTGCACCAGCCAGTCAGCCAGCACGCAACAGGAACCCATTCCGGTGGTGCAAGCCGAGATACCCAAATGTAGAGACCACCCGTCATGGGGATAGCACTGCAAATCTCGGCCAGAGAGAGGCCAATGCAGAATGTAAACACTGATACAAGAACCCTAAAATGGAAACCATATCCGATAAGAATTGGGTTTTTTTTAATCGAACACCAAGAAATCAAAAAGGAGAAAAGAAAGAAAAAGAAAAAACAAATATGCAAAGATGCTGCTTACCATCCCCAAATTACAGCAATACTGCCACCGGACATCATGGCATCACCCCACATCTAGGTTGGTCGTGTGTGTGTGAGTATAAACGTATGTCATGAGGTGTTGTTGTTGTTATTGTCGTTTAAAAACGTACGGGTGTCAAACCAGACAGAATGGAACAGCAGCCAAATGCGACGGAAAAGTTTGAAATGGTGGACATGCCCTTGGTCATTTCCTGTGATAAAAGGATGCGTTTACGTCGGTCAATACGGTGGGCTGATCATTGAGAAACGTCGTGTGTGTATATAGGTTGGAAGTCGATATGAACCTGTTTATAACCAAAGGATGCATAGAGTTCTTCTTCGGTTTGGTATCGTTGAGTGCCAGACTCATGATCCCGAATGTTTTCGTGGGTGATGCTGTCTTCGTCATGCTGCACGGATGAGCCTTTGACAGATGACATAGCTATCTAATTGGAGGGAACCTGTCACAAAGGTCGAAAAGGAAAGGGCGACCTTTATAAAGGTTCCTGGATATGGGCAAAAAAAAAAAAGTGTGTGAAAAAAAAAAGTTAAGAGTATAACATGAATGATATGGGTAACAAAATTTAAATAGAGATCACTAGCAGGATGCGCTCTCATTTGTTCATTCTTGGCTGTGTTGGTCCCCCAGATTGGAAGTTTTCTCCGCCTCGTCCCTCTGATTCGCTAGGACTACCAAAGGGATGATGATGATAAGATATCCAATACGCGAACAAGGTTTGAATCAGCACACGCATATACACGCGAGCGGAAAGATAAAATGTTCATTCGCCCCCCATCTCGGATACTTTGAAATCCTGGAGTAACCTAGCGAGGTCATAGTTACTACAATGATGACTCAGACTACAAATTCCGATTTCCTCAAATGGTGAACTGTGTCAGATGGGTGCCTTTTACTGCCTTTGGTGACTAACTGCACCTTACTTTATTGTCTTGCTCGCTTGGCTTTTTCCCCACAATCTTTTATCATTTTGACCCCCTTCCCTTCGCTATCACGGAACCCGGACTGCCTGATAAGCAAAATACCAGCGTAATCTATGTCATATTTCGGCATGTTTTGTTTTCCCGCGATCCAATCGACACGCAGCTGAATAACGTTTCGCATCCTCCAATGATACTGGTTCAATGGAACGTTGGACGCGCACAAAATGGCTTCTTTTAATCAGGATTGCCGATGAAACGGTAGCGCAGACATAGAGTTAATAGAACTTATGTAACTCCTAAAAAAGATGAACTTAGAGCATTCCACGACATCTTTACACGAGTCAACCCTTCTATGCTACCACTACCTTCGACCAATCCTTCGTATAAAAAGGATGACTACTCCATCCAAAAGCGTAAAAATTGAATCCCGTCTCGCCAGACTATGAGCGCGCCAGGGAATGATGACAAACCTTACATACATCATAGTAGTATACTTTCCCTCTAACTTGGCATCCTGCGTCTTTTTATTTCCTTCTTCTTGCCCCTTTATTCTGTGCGAATACACCAGGTCTGGTGTACATGAGCATACAGGACATACAAGCTACTAATAGAGTGCCATATGCTGGGGATGCTGCTGCTCAACGACCCCTGTGCAGAGACGGCACCGTTGCACTGCCAGAAAGAAAAAAAAATTTCGACAGATTCCCGAATTGCCACCTTGTGCCACGTACAGTATGACATATAGATACCAGATCAAGCATCCACTTTCGCTACAAACTTTGTTTTTTTTCTCACACTGTGGGCAAAAACGATCGAATCACGTAGCATCCCCACATTTTTTGTGTCGTAGCATGTGGGATAGATTGACTTGCTCTTTTCGTCTATCTACCATACAATCCATGATAATGAAGAAAAAGAATCCAGTAAGTCGATCGAGTGAAGGGCGTTACACACGATAGTACGCTCAGGCCCAGGTTACCAGACGCTGATGTGAGCTAGATAGAGCGTTTTTTGCAGAACGTCGAGCCGATTCACTTCTAATTTCCTATCGTGAGAGGGGGGTTGTCTTCCGCCGCATGGAATAAACAATTGTCATGAGCCAACTTCAAACAAGCAGAGATGCGGATTTCCTCACACAGATGATTCACGTCGTATGTAAGCAAAAAATTTTGACGGGGAAGACGGGAAGAAGCGGGGGGAAATACAGCAATTAACACTAGAACAGAGAGGATGACAGTAAAAGCGACGACTCTGTCAGAAAGTGTGCACGAGTTACATTACAGACATGTCATGATTAGCTTACTATTCCACTATGTGTTAAATTGCGTGCTATTAACAAATATGTCATCCTGCGTATGTTGACTTCATACTACGTTCGGAGGTGAGTGAATCGGTGCAGGCCCATGAGTGGGGGTATACTAGGCTGAGGTTGAGTATGAGAGAAGTAAAATGTCCTTTTACGGTCTCGGGATTGCAATATGAGATAATCAACAGCTTAGGTAGGCAAATACCGCCCAATTGAATGTGACTTCTTCTATGAGACAATCGACTGCAAGATGAGCATCTTGTGAGGCAACAGCCTGATGTTTCTTATTCTTCTTGTCTTTTCATTGGAAGGACATACAAGTCCTAAGAAGGATGGTTAAAGTCTTAGTAAAAAGCCGATGTCCACTGCTTGGAATATTACGACCACTATCCATATATGTACGTCGGTCAGTCAGAGATTGGTGCTAGCGCGGGAACGAAGGATGCCCCACCACTGTCTACCACGGAAGTCGTTTGCCTAACAAGAGAATCCAAATCACATGGAGTGGGTAAGATAGATCCACCAAAAAGAGGTTTCTATCCGTGGATCCATATGTGTCAAATTGCCGCCCTCGTCTCGTTCCCTGTGGGTCCCCGATCGAAAAGGCCGGCGGAGCGACCTTACAACACTCTCTAGTCGAGCTCGGAAAAGACCGTAGCTCTCCCCCCATCCTTTGTGTACCATACCATGCTTTCCTATTGGTCTTCTCCAATACCCTGTAAGCAACCTAGTGCTGTAATGGAACGGGTCGTCCCGAGGACGTAGAAATCTGAGAAGGCGTGAATATTCCCGGCTGAAAAGAGACGACTTATTGCAACGCAGGCATATAAGTTCTGTAACAAACTAGACGTTGTGATGCATCTTGTTCAGATAACCGTCCTGTTGTCATGGTCGAAAATAGCATGTACTTCTCAATAAGGAGAAGCGATTAAAGCCTTCAGCATCTACAGAGGAAAGCACTTGCTCCTGCCAGTGTGTTGCCGATTCGGAGCGACATAGCCCAGTATGTGATATCTTGAACCAAAACAATAGATGGTATGTTGGATTTGTAGGGTGCTTCTTGCTCCAAAATGGAGCTGACGTGGCCTGCAGTATGAATCAGAAGCACGTGTTTGGATTTTCCGACGTTCTGTTGTCTTGGCACGCACCCGCTTCCTGATTGTCGTGTGTTACTCCTCTTCAATTTCCCTGGTTCCTCTTGTACTCGCTGAATATCTACGGAGAATAGTGCTGCATGTGTATATATACAGTGTAATAGAATATATGCGAAGCGAAGTTTATCTTCTGCCATACGTTGTCTCGACTTTACCACATGGTGTTCGAATGCATATTAGTACTCTGTACGCGCATGCGAGAATCGAAGGCAGGTTTAGCACTGGACATAATAGAAGAACGCCTAGCGCGCTAGGTTTGGTCAGTCGGTTATACTTGCCGCTAAGTTTTTCGAAAGTATCAATGGAGGAGTGTCTACATGTATTGAGCAGTGATGATATGTGGTGTGGGTTATGTACATAGTGACTCCCTAGTTCTCCATAAAAAATTGGACATGACGCAGGCTCCTGTATAGACACTTGGGTTTTGGCTGGGTACACCTCGCTCAAGATGGTTTCCCTAGTGACGATCATAACTACACAGACATCAGGTTATCAAAGACCTGGTGACACACTGTACAGAAAAGCGAATCCTCCACCTAAGCATCGAACCTATATGATTGGCATCATCTGTACGTCAGCACATGGTGCTTTAAATGTAAAGCTCTTGCCCCATAGCTTCCCAGCGCGAAGATATTGCTCTACTACCGTAGGCAATGCATTGTTAAGGTTTTTTCCCACTTTGTATGCATTGCACTAAAAGAGAAAGGGATATCTCGTGCATAGATCTGCATGTGATTTATAAAGTACAATACCGCGGATGGAAAATGATGATAAAAACAGAGCCAAACACATACAGAGCACTTGCCATGTAGAATGCAAAGAAAATAGAGGGAGGCAAGCTGAGTAGAGAGGGAAAAGCGAGCAGATGGATAGACAGATAGATAAAAGATAGATCGGTGAAAAAGCGGGAAATTGCGAGAAAGTATATATATATGCGCGTGTGTAAGAGAGTGTGTGATAAACAACCGAATTAACGAGAGGCAGATTTGCTAGGAGAGGGCGAGGGCGATCGCGAACGACGGCCCATGAACGAGAGGCGATTGAATTTTTTGTCGACGGGAGCCAGGCCTTGGCTGGACGCATTGGACTCCTCGTCACTGCTCGACGATTCATCTGTGTTGGATTTGCTGTAGCTTCCCAGTCGCATAAGTCCGCTCAGCCGGTTCTTTTTGGCCTTGTACTTTTTGATCTTGTCATCGGGCCGCACGACCGCGACTGGGACAGGTGAATGCTGGAGGCAGTACTTGGACACTGATCCAAGAAGCATACCCTTGAACTCGGACAAACCGCGTGTACCGACGATCAGGAGCGAGGGTTGGTACATTGAGATCTACGAGCAATATCATATTATGACCGAGTGTTTAAACATACGGCTAGAAAAAGGCTTACCATATGCTGAATTGTTTCTTGGACCTTGCCAATGACGAACTCAATAATGACACTGATCTGGAAGAATAACGATACGAATAGAATACTGATATCAGTAAACAGGAAAGATGCCAAGTATCACCTGGGATGGACAAATATACCTTTTTCTCGGGGCCACTGTCGGCCATGATGCGCTCCATGACTTTATGTGCATTGTCACGCGACTGTTTTTCTTCATGCTGCAAAAGCGACTGGAGATTGGCTTTCTTGTCTACATACGATGTAAGCACTTCTGGTCTGTACAGATATAGATTGGGCAACGAATAGACGTACCACTCATATCGACAGTGACCACACGAAGCACGATAATCTCATCGCCGTCATCCATGACTTCCTGTGAAGACGGAAGAAGAAGATAAATATAGAGTTGCCAGACGGATGGTCATAGTATAGTGAACATACGTCACTGGCCCAGTTGAGGGCGTACTCGCTGTAGTTGGCAAGGTCCGTAGCAACCATAAAAGTGCGGGTACGGCGCGTGCGCTTGTATCCCGGCGTCTTTCCACGCAATGTGAAGGAAAAGTCGGGAAGATCCTTGTCGGTCATTGTGTCGAAGGACACGCCTCGAACGTACTTTTCCTTGGGTGCAACGGCAGTCATGGCTGTTGTTATGGTTGTGATCTGTTTCTACGGTATGAATGAATGTCGCCATGGTGTTCATCTCGTCGTGACTTACAGTTCCGATAAAAGAGAAGAAGAGAAAGTGCGAGAGGGAAAGCCAGAAGTCGTTCACGCGCTCTGTTTTATTTTCTTGCTTTATTTGGCCCGCTCAGTATTGTATTCTCCCAAAAGTCTGTGTGCGTGTACGGTGTTGCGTTGTGCGCCATGCACAGAACTCAGGTTTTCAAGCTGCGACGTATCAATGTGTCGGCTTAAACTGATTTGGCAACTCGTTGATTCACCAAATCACATCTCTGGTTGTCTCTGTTTCATAGTCGCATTCTGTTGGAGGGTTTCGCGTCTCCACGTCTCCACGGCATACATGGTGATACATGTGCATGCAGTAAAGTACTATACAACAATATAGTCTGCGCCCGTTCAGATTGAAAGACGGCACGACGTAGTAGGGAGAAGAAAGCAAGAGAGGCTGATGGTCCTGCACTCGAGAATTCTGTACAAATGTGTTCTCTATGCCTTTCTTGCCGCTCTTTTCCCTTTGTCTGGTAGCCACCTGGTTTTTCTTCCACACATTTCTATTTTGCCGCGCCGTATGGTATGCGATGAAGAAGGAAAAAGGTTAGAGAGGAATGTAGATTGATTTCTTATTCATGAGCAGCTGAGTAACGCGGAAGACACGTAGGCGAGAAAAGAGTCTCTTTCCCCCACCCCACCCCTTTTTTTCATAATTCATCATGCCCTCACGTCCGCAGTTTCCAACGTCGTTCAGGATTAATCAATACTTTGATAGTCTCAAAGATCGGCGAGTCCACCTGTCGTTCACAACTCTATGCTTTAATCTGCTATACCAGGTAAGAAAGGTCCATGGTTGTGCTTCTACGCGCTAAATGTAGAGTGTCATAATAACATGCATTCCCCAGGTCCTCACCGTACAGGAGCTTTATTTCGCCATTGTTGCCAGCATCACGGAAGGTGAATGCTCGGATACACCATGATCAGGAGATCATATTCTTTTCCCAGGACATATACTGACTGTTCTACGGCCATTAACTTTTCAGCAGAGAGCGACCGTAGCACGCGAACACACTTTATAGCGCGAGCAATGGAATGTTCAGCTAAAGAGATTTTCCTTGTGTGGGACTTTGTGGTGTTTACCTCGGTATGTATGACCTGCGTCAATGTCATGAGTTCACTAAGAGAGGTACCCCACGAAAAAGAGCTCGCTGGCGTTTCTCGAGCACACATTCTACCGACCTGGTATCTGTTTTTGGGTTATCACTGTTCTCGATGAACTCTTCCAGACCGCGCAAGAGCATGTGGGCTCGTATGACCATATCGAAAAATGCATTGGACGGCTGACAGACCCGTTTTATGCCATGTCCAACGCGCTGGTGCACGACTTTTGTATGTTGCAGGGTCGGTTCCAGCTCTTCTTGTACACCCTGGCCGCCCTCATGGCGGTTGGTATCTGTGTAGGTTATCCAAAGGAAAGAAAGTAACAGAAAGCGAGACATGAGGCATTGATCACCTCTTCATAGACTGTTTATGCTGCTTTGGCGAGGCACCATGTCAAGCAGCGGAAGCTAATGTTGCACCCTTCTCAACCCGATGCGGTACCTCTGGACATCAGACAGCAGGAGCCATACCAGATACCACATCCGAGCCAAGGGAATGCTGTGTAGATGATGTGTTTTGTGTTGTACCCATGATGATCTTTGCAGAATATGCTTTTTTTATTCTTTGTACATTGTGTTGATATCTATCTTCTTCGACTACTCCGGTCATCGCGTCTGCGAGGGGAACGTGACCTTGATGGAGACCGGCGACGACGGCGCTCGTCGGGGCGACGGTCCTCGGGACGGTGAGAGCGACGGTCGCCCGAGTCGTGTCGATCATGGCGGCCGCGTCCTCGTCTATCCGAGTGTTCAAAGACCAAGTCATAGTCGTCGCCACGACGACGGCCTTCGCCTTCTCTGTAGCGAGTGCGTTTTTCAAGGTTTTCAAAGCCGCCGTACTCGCGGTTGCCTCCCATGCGACCCGCGATCCAGTCGCGGTGGAGCTTTGAGACGGACTGGGAGAAATCAACGTGGATACGGCGGTCGTCGATGAGAACGGACTGCATCTTGAAATAGGCTTCTTCGGCATTGTCTCTGTTTTCGTATTCGATGAAGGCGTAGCAGAGCGAGTCGCCGGTCTGACGATCGCGGATGATTTCGCAGCTGGAGATGGGGCCGAAGCGGGAGAAGATGAGCTCGAGGTCCTCGTCGCGTGTGACCGGGTTGAGTTTACACACAAAGAGGACGTTCTCTGGCGGCTTGACCTCTGCAAAAGGCAGATCGCCAACCATCTCGAGGGTGAGTGCCTGGGCCTTAGCCTCGCGTGCTCGGTGCCTGCGCTCGATTTCTTCCGGATCGCCTTCTTCCTCGATGGTCTCGTCTTCGCCAATCCGCATCGACTCCAGCTGCTCCTTGGTGGGCACAGGCGACTGGTCTGGCACCTGGAGGCCCTCCGGGTCGTCAAAGGGGTCGTCGAGGATGACGGTGTGTCGAATGCGGATATCGCGAAAGGGCCGGCCTTGCTCGTCACAGTACGCTTCGTTGATCTTGTCCAGTATGTCGAAGCCCTCTGCAATCTCCCCAAACACGGTGTACTTGCCATCGAGGTAGTCGAGGTCGTCTGCGAGGGTAATGAAGAACTGGCTGCCGCTGACACCGCCGCTCTCGAGAGATGCGTCCGGTGCCACCGCCATGGACACCGTGCCGCGCTTTTTATGCTTCAGTTTGGGCTTGATCTCGGCTTCAAAGTACTTTTTCGTCTCGCCCCCGAGAATGCCGTACACCGATTCGCCCTGATCGCCTTTGCCCGTTGGATCACCTGCTTGTGCCATAAAGTCTTTTTGTACATTGTGGAAGGGCGAGAAATTGTAGTACTTGATTTTGCACAGTTTTAAGAAGTTGAGACACGTCTTGGGACACTCATCCGTGAAGAGGTCAATCACCAGATCCCCCAGTGACGTTTCTAACAGGACTGACTAAACGAATGTTAATATGTGACGCGTGATCTTAACCTTTGAGTTGTATTTATTACCATAAGACAACAATTTGCTCAAAGCGCAGAAGCAACAGCAGTGAGTCCATCGTGTCTGACTTTTTATTTCATTGAGAACTTTAAGCTATCTGAGCTGCCGCTGCATCTCAGCACGTAACCCATTCTATCAAGCTTGACATCCAACCTCATCTGTCTCAGCTGAAGCAGTATCAGCCGCCCACTGCGTTTCATACCCATTCAAAGGCGACGGCGCACACGTGTCATGCTGCATTTGTCATTCCACTGTTCATGCTCAGAAACACTTCCACATCATTAATAGGATAAAAAAAAAAGAGAGACAGAAAGACACAGATAGATAGATTTACATCGTTGATTGACAATGCCATTTTTTGTTCTTCTTTTTGAAAGGGAAAATATTCACGGATGGATGAATGGATAGGAGGGGAGATCAAACACGTTCGTATTCAAAGGAATTCCGCTGCACCGACACTTCCAACTTAGGCCTCGGGGCAATCGCGCGACTATGAAGCAACGTGAGAAACAGAATTCTATATGAATGGCCGTGATGGACTTACGATGTGACCGGGCTTCTGGCAGTTGTAGCAGACACGGTCCTGCTGGGGCTGGTCGCACTCGCGGGAGATATGACCAAAGTTCTAATAGAAAAAGGGAAAAAAAGCCCCATTGAGCATCACTTTCCAGTAGAAAAGCAAGAATGAACTTACACCGCAGTTGTAGCACTTGGACTGGGAAGTGCCGTTGGGGCAGTCGCGGCTCAAGTGACCGGTCTGACCGCAGTTGTAGCAAGACTTGCCACCGAAGTTACCGCCATAGCTGTTGTAGGAGTCATCGCCGTTAGGGCACTCGCGGGACTAACACAATCGGTGAGCGATTCAAGAACGAGAGGCATAGTCTTCTAGCCATACCAAATGACCGGTCTCGTTGCACTTGTAGCAGGCCTTGGCGGCACGGGGCTCAGTGCTAAAGACAAAATGTGTTAGCAGCATGGAACATGTATACCATTAGCGGTATTACCAGTCGCGGCTCATGTGACCCTCCTGGTTGCAGTTGTAGCTAAAATCAAATTCATCAACGTTGGTGGGCTGTCTTACTTCCACGTTTCTTCCTTCTTACCAAACGTTGTTGGCACGGCCGCAGTCTTTCGAGATGTGGCCAGCTGTTGATGATAAATAAAAGACAACAGTAGTAGAGAGCACCAATAGGTAGGTGGGTGGTAGGAACATATAGAAAAAAGTGACAACAAAGAAAAGGAAAAAAAGAGTATAAGCGACAACGTTCCAGTATAACCTCTCCAAACCAGTTTATTCGTGCTTGACATGACTTCTTCTCTCTCTTCCTTCTTCCGTCGTTCTTCTCTCCAAAAGTCTAGATCCCCCCTGAGTCGATCGAGCAATCACAAAACTTGAAGCCGAGGCCATGCAAAACACGGATCGTGGGATGGGAAAAAGAAAAACAAAAAAAGAACGAGAGAGAGCAAGAGATCTTGACCGGCAACCTAAAGCACACCCACGCGACCCCCCACAGCATAAAGAGAAAAGGACTACTTGCTTTCACCGCAGCGATAGCACGATTGAGGACGGTACGACATGTTTTGAAAAGTATAAAGAAGAAAAGAGAGAGGGAGAAAAAAAAACTTGAACGACGCGCGCAACGTTTAAAGAAGAAAATTTTTTCGTTTTCCTTTTTAGGACCGACGACTCTATTTTCCATCCAATGGCAGCATGGTATGCGCTCCACTAGCACATTGGTGCGCCCCCTCAACCCTTATGATTCGTGCAGGTTTTTTAAAACCTAAACTGCCTCTTAAAAACGCATCGTTTGGCAGGTTGTGTCGGATGACGTATATGCTTTTCTTGACAGCGCCGCATATTACGTGTGCAAGTTTGAGGGAATAAAAAAAAAAGTTTTTACTTATGCAACAGCCAGGCATTTTTAGAGAGCCGAGCGCCGGACCACTTCACATGTGGTTGAGCCACGCCACATACAATGGCATTGGAAACAGAGAGTATATCTTAATGGAGTTACACGCTCTCAGAGAGAACGCACGACTCGAATCGACACCCTTCCATCCAACACTGTCCCTTTTAATTTCATGAATGTCACTGAAAGAGCTAGCCAACGTGGCAAGATCTGGGTATCGGCATCATCCTCGGATACAGAATCAAAAATGAAGACATTCTACTTGACAGCGCGAGAGACAGAGACAGAGAACCATGTCATCTATTGCATTCCAGCTCTTGCATGAATAAGAAATGTAAAATGGGATTTTCCACTTTCGCCGCGTTGGGTGCACACATCCAAGTCACAGCCGCGGCAGGATGTCTTATAAGGTTAGAGTAAAATACTTTGTCATATAGCACCTGCAATTCGATTTTCTTTGAGCTATCCGCATATTGCAGCTCTGGTTCATGCAACTCGGCAAAATGCAACCACAAAAGCCTCAGGTCATCACAGCTCGTGACGGGTGGTACGCTGATAGAATAGATCCTAGGAAACAACAGTCTGTGGCATATGGTTCTGCACTCTATCACATTGCATATAGACCCATCGATCATGGTACGTTAGCAGATCCGTGGATACTACCTGGTTAATCACCGCGTACCCAGGGTAGAGATGATAGACTCTTCGCTCTAGATATAAATATCTCTTGATGATGGTTCTGCTAAAGCGTCATTACGTCCTCTTTTCCATCCAATAATGCTTCTCACGAAATCCCTTGCAATTGTTTTTGGAAGTCTTCCTGTTTTAACCCTCGCTGCCAGCCCGGTCGAAGCGAATGCGCAAAAAGCCGACATAGTGGAACCCGCTCAAACGTGAGTGTCCCTTTTTAACTTACAAGTGTTTAAATCCCTCGCTCTCTCTTGTCAGTGTCCATGAAAGCTACTACCATGACGGCTACCATGGCGGTGGCGGACACCATGGCGGCGGATATCACGGTGGCGGTGGACATCATGGTGGCGGCTACCATGGCGGCGGCTACCATGGCGGCCACGGCGGCCACCATCACAAACGCGACGCGGGCAGCACGGCTGGTGTAACAATGCCATCGGAATCAGTGGAGAAAGCCCAAGCGTAAGGAGCACACTCTGTCTCCCAAACCATGCATTGGAAACTTCTCACATATGACATGCGTAGGGTGACCCCTTCTCAGCAAGAAGCTCAGCTCCAGGGACACCGTCATCATCATCATCACCACCATCATGACCATGGTGACTACGAGGGTGGCTATTCGAAAGGTGGCGGGGGAGGCCATTGGTGGTGCCATGATTGTGGCGGTGGTGGCGGTGGTGGCGGTGGTGGCTACAAGAAGCACTGGAAGAAGCGTGCAGTCGCCGATGACGTGAAGCACGACGTCGAGGTATTCCGCGATGTATGCAACCGGCGTTACTGTGGAGGCGATGTGGACTGCGGCCGTATGATGTGCGACATTTATGCGCGTACCTATTCCCGCTACCTATGGATGTATGATATGATGTCTGTACCGATGCCTTGGGCGGGAGGTACACCCCTGCCTCCTTTGCCGCCTCTTCCTCCGCTTCCCTCCAAGTGATCAGAAAGAGTGTGCTTCTGATGATTTCATTTATGTCTTGTTTTGAAAATACATCATGCTTTTATGTTGAAAGGACACAGAAAGAAACGGATTTAGAAGCGTGGGTGAATTTACAATGCTGTGATTGGGTGCGTGTGCATGTGCTTGTTGTCAAGATAGGGGTCACATGGGACAGCTCATTCTATATCGGCCTTTTGATAAAGAAAGCAGAACGTGTATATCTTGGTTGATGTAACCCGTGGGAACGTTTTGAGACAAGCCAAAATAAGTGTGATGCAGCCAACTTTATCATCGTACATACGCCACGTCTCTTCATATTTCATTTCTTTGCCCTTCTCTTTCTTCCTTTTTTGATACTTCTGGTAGAAATATCATGCTTGACGAAGAACTTCGTGAGTAGGACTACTTATTGCATCCAAAAGAAGAAGAACGACTTTAATAATGCGACTGGGATAGCACAGCAGCGCCGCTATACGCCAAAAAAGAATGAAAACTATGAGGTGGAAGAGCCGATATCGTCCACGAAAAGCTTCGTGGCAGGACTTGTAGGAGGTATACTTTTGAAAAGCCGTTGAAGCGACGACCCTAACACTTGGGGATGCACTGATCTGTAGGTCTTGCTGGTCTGGCTGTAGGACACCCATTCGGTAAGTATTCGGAGAGAGAGAAAGAACTTTGCAAAAAGAGCACGTACCATAACATATGTTGTATGATTCTGACCCCCTTTTTAATGGTAGACACAAGTAAGCTCTAGCATTGCCTGGCTCCTCTGATCAGTATATATGACTGCTGAACACCATGCATCTAGTCAAAGTCCGTCTGCAAGGACGTGATACCCGGTACAAAGGCACATTCAACTGTTTTATAACCACCCTGCGCAACGAAAAGGTAAGTTCAGGTCGTGTGAAATAAAGGAAGCTAACAGATATATGTACCAGATTCACGGATTATATAAAGGCATGGTAAGCCCAAATCAACTGGCGCGCGCAACAATAAAAACAGATGGATGGTAGTCTAACACCATTCTATTTATACGTATACAGGGATCGCCGGCGGTACGTACCACATTCCCGATCTTGCGTTTTATATCATTTATATCCCACGCCTTATCAGGAAACACCTTTCTCTCTTCCTTTTCTTTCTTCTATGTTTGGGCTGACAGCGCAGATGTGTGTATAGGCAGGCGTCGCCGTGGTCAATGCTCTCGTGTTTGGGTCGTTCAACTGGATCCTGCAGCTCCAAGATCCGTCCCTGGCACCTCAGGCACAACCGCTCCAGCACATTTTCGTGGCAGGCCTGGGGGCGGGCATCATCACAAGGTATATAAAAACTATGAGAGAATGCCTTCAATTGATCTTTCATCCAAATAGCCTTGTTACATGTCCGATGGAACTCGTCAAGGTGCAGTTGCAGCAAAATAACTTTTATAAAGGGCCGATCGACTGCTTACGACACATGATCCGGACCCGCCGCTGTTTTACGGGCCTGGCACCCACCGTGATGCGTGAATTGAGCTTTGGGCCCTATTTTGTCGCATACGAGGTCGTCACACGCTCGTTCATGAGCGACACGTCCGGGCTGGGCGTCATCTTTGCGGGCGGTTTGGCCGGCATCGCAGCATGGTGCTCCACTTACCCAGCCGACGTGATCAAGACGCGGATCCAGACTGAGCCGTCCCAATACCGCCAGGGTATGATGGCCGCCTTCAAGGAGTGCTATCGAAAAGAAGGACCTTCTGTCTTTGTACGAGGCTTGACGCCAACGCTGTTGCGTGCATTCCCATCCAACGCGGCGACGTTTTTTGCCTACACGTGGACGATGGATATCTTGTCTAGGAACTATGAGGAAGCCAAGGTAGCGGCTGTTTTGTAGAAATAATATTCTTTTATACTGCAAGGAAAGAGAGTCGCTGCTATCGAAGAATTGACTCGGAATCCATATCTCTATTATGGGACTATGTTACAGAAAGGGGTGGATAGAAAAGAGAGAAGAGAAGAATAGAAGATGAAAACATAAAGACCAGATCGACAGTTCGATTTAATGCACGGTCTCGCCTTCCTTGACCTTGTCCAGTTTGCTCATGTCCTCCTCAGGCAGCTGGTGGAGCCAGGCGGTCTCGGCGTGTTGCTTGTCAAGGTCACCAAAGCAGATCTTGAAAACCTCGTCATAGGTGTCAACGGGGATGCCCGTCATGCCTTCCTTGACGTGGTCAGGCAGCTCGTCCCAGTCCGCCTGATTATCCTTGGGGAAAAGAATGGTGTTGACATTGGAGCGCTTAGCGGCAATCGTCTTTTCCTTGAGGCCGCCGATCTGGAGCACCTTGCCGGTAACAGTCAGCTCGCCTGTCATAGCCACGTTAGGGTTGACAGGCTGATCGAGCGCCAGCGAGATGAGCGAGGTGGCCATGGTGATGCCAGCCGAAGGGCCGTCCTTGGGAACGGCGCCCGCCGGGCAATGCAGGTGCACCTGCGCCTTGTCAAAGAAGCGGTTCTTCGGGAAGCGATTGGCCATCAGGGACTTGGCAAAAGTGTAAGCGATGCTCGTGGATTCTTTCATGACATCGCCGAGCTGGCCAGTCTTGGCCAGGTGCGGCGTCGACTTGGGCGTCAAGGATGATTCGAGCACGGATTCAATGTACAAGGATGAACCACCTGACAGAAATAAAAATCAGTCATGACAGGTAATGGTATTATAATGATACTTACCCATGCTCGTCCAAGCGAGACCCATCACCACGCCAGGTGGCGTCTTCTCGTACAAACGATCGGAAGTGAAGACGGGTGGGCCGACGTAGCTCTTGAGGTTATCTGGCGAGACCTCTATCTTGATGTCCTCCGGGACCTCGAGCGGCTTGCGCTCGCTGTGGGTCTTTTCTTGACCGGGCTCCTTCTTATTCGAAGCTGTCTCGGCTGCGACCGGGTCGTTTGAGCGTTTGTCGTGCTCGAGCACCTTGGGCGAGTCGCCCTCCTGCTGCTCAAACTTGTCCTCGCCCACCTTTTGGACGACCTTGTAAGCCGCCTTGCGGTAGACCTTGTCAATCTGCTTCTTGAGATTGCGCACGCCACTCTCGCGGCAATAATTCTTGATCAAGACTTCGACGGCCTCCTTGGTCAGGTCGACATTGACGTTCTCGAGACCGGCCGCGATCTTGGCTGCCGGCGCCAAGTACTTGCTCGCAATCGCCTCCTTTTCCTCCGCGACGTAGCCCGAGAGTTGGATGACCTCCATACGGTCCAAAAGCGGGCCGGGGATGGTGTCAAGCACGTTGGCGGTGCAGACAAAGAGGACCTTGGACAAGTCAACCGGAACGTCCATGTAATGGTCGAGGAAGCTGCTGTTCTGCTCCGGGTCGAGCAGCTCGAGCAAGGCGGAGGATGGATCACCCTGGTGGCCACGGCCAATCTTGTCAATCTCGTCAATCAGTATCAGCGGGTTCTCAGTCTGGACTTTCTTAAGAGCCTGAATGACTTTGCCAGGCATGGCACCGACATAGGTCCGGCGATGGCCCTTGATTTCGGCCACGTCCGTCAAACCGCCGACCGAGAAGCGGTAGAACTCGCGGTCAAGCGCGCGGGCAATGCTCTTGCCGATCGACGTCTTGCCGACACCAGGCGGGCCTGAGAGACAGAGGATCTTGCCTTCCACGGTGCCGCGCAGCTTGCCGACCGCAATGAATTCGAGAATGCGGTCCTTGACGTCCTGCAGACCGTAGTGGTCCTCGTCGAGGACATTTCTCGCATGCAAGATATTGTAGTTTTCGCGCGAGCGCTGGCCCCACGGAATCTGGGTAATCCAATCGAGGTAGTTGCGGGTCACGTTGAACTCGGATGCGGCAGGTTCGAGATGGGCGAGTTTGTTAATTTCCTGCAGCCGGTTATCAATATCAATGTACATAGCGATTGCCGTAAATAATCGTTTTTTACCTCATCAAAGACTTTTTGGACGGCCTGTGGCATGGCGAGCTTCTTGGCTTTCTCCTTGAAATCCTCGACGAGTTTGTCCTTGCCGTCGCTCTCGATACCCAATTCTTTTTTGATGCCCTTGAGCTGCTCCATCAGGTAGTAATCGCGCTGACGCTTGGCAATCTTGCTCTCGACTTCCTTGGAGATCTTATTTTGAAGCTGGGCGTTCATGAGCTCTTTTTTGAGCACCAAGAGGGCCTTTTGCAGACGTTCCTCGACCGGCAGAGTCTCGAGGACATCTTGGAGTTCCTCAGGTTCGCCTGCCGAGACAGCCGCGGCGAAATCAGCCAGTTTGCCGGGCTCCTCAAACACGTTGCCAGCGGACTGCGACATGGAAAACGAGGCGATCTGGTCACGGAAGAGTGGGTTGAGCGAAGCAATGTCCTTGAAGACCGAGACAATCTCGGACGTCACGGCCTTGACAGTCTGGTTCTTCTTGGAGTAGGGCGGCTCCTCGAGATTGACGACGTTGGCGAGCGAGACGTTGCCCTCTTCGGCGAGGAACGCGGTCGCGTAGGTGCTTTCTTTCTTGTCAGTCTTGACATCGCCTTCCAATTCTGTTGTTTCTGGAGTGAATGACGGATCAAAGTAGGTTGTTTCTGATTTACCATCATGGGTCAGCGTCTCCTGCTTGATTTCTTCCGTGACCTTGGCTTGCGTGGCGGATGCGACGGGGTCGCCCGTGCGATGGGCGGCAGGCGGCAGGATGTCGGTAATCTCGATACGGCGGTGCGGGTAGAGCACAGCTGTCAGGCCAGCCGAGCCGTCCTGTTGCTGTTGCTTGCCGTCTTTGCCAGACCCCATCGAAGCCGGGAAGACACTCGTGATCTGAGCAAAGACACCGACCTTGTGGACTTGGTTGATGTCGGTAACGGTATCCACGTCGAGGTTCTCATCTTTCAGAAGGAACGCACCCACGTACGGTTGGCCACGCTTCAAAAGTTCCTTAATGGCGGCTGTGACATGCGGATCCTTGACAACCACAGCCTTGTAGAAGCCCGGGAAAAGCGGTCGCTTGGCAATGGGCACAGCCAACACTTGCGGGTATACCTCCGGGACCGAAGGCTTTTGCAGTTGACTGTCAATCACGTTGAAGGCGGCGCGCTTGCCATCGTCGCCTGCTCCGCCATTGCCCTCGTCCCCATGACGGCCATGACCATCATTGTTGTCATTACCGGACGCACCCCCTGCTGCGTCGCCGCTTTCACCGTGGCCGCCGTCAAAGTCATCCGGATCGCGTTCGTGAAGACGCATCGTCGAAGCCTTCCGGGCCGAGATGGGCTGCAGCGTCACGAGGACCGAGCGCGACTGGCGTAGGGATCGCGCCAGCGCTTGCCCACCCCAGAGGGTCACGGGTGACGCGGCCGATGCCGAGGTGGAGAATGCGCGTGGCGCACCGGGCTGAGGAGCAGCATGAAGCTGAGAGAGGATGGACTGGTTGAGCTTGTTACGTGGTATGGTCCTGGCAACATGCACGAGAAACGACATGGCGGCGATTTGTCAGCAGACCGAAAAGGCGTCTATATCGTTTGCAAGGTGCACCTTGCATGATCCCGTCGCTCTGTTGTTTTCTCTGCTTTCACGCTCCGATATAAAAAGAATGTACTCGAAAGAATTCATTGGTGGGCCTTCAATCATGTATTCTTTGCCCGTGTTAATATACCACGTAAAATGTCACCCCGGTGCTTTTTCACTATAGCTGCCTTGTTCTCTCTTTTCATTAATTGTACTGGTATCCTTATATTTCTTCCTGGACTACTAGCTGAAGTCACTTTAAATACTTGTTAATTTACTTTCTTCCCAATAATGTGTATATTGACCTTCACACAAAGAAGATCCGCTGTCGTATCTGTAAAGCGTACTTGAGCATAGACTTTGCGGTTGGCGACGACAAACGACAATGCCTCCAGAATATTCCCTTTATACGCGTAAAACTTTTGCTGAGGCAACATCTAGAGACGAAGAAATTGAGAAAACCGAATTATTGCGTGCACTAAGAGCTGAAGTATATAGCACGTACATGAAAGGTTATGCCTATGATGGCACTAGTAAAGCGAGTGTATGCAATCATGGGCTAGAGCGTGGTTGCGATTGCGCCGCTTGCGATACGTGTCCTTTGCGGCTTTCAGTGCTTGGGGCTCTTTTGGGTCCGAACTCAGCCTGGCTATCGAACACAAGGCATGCAAGTGGGTGACAACGGATGACAGCAATACCCTATCTGGTCAGCAATAAATCTCACCACCAGTTACATCAAAATCCCTCCAATCAGGCTAGAGGCGTGGTTTTCTAAATCGACAACTGTCAAAGATAAGCAATATACTGACTTTCTTATAGACTGGTCGTGTATGAGCAAGCTTGAACTGATGATGACATGTGGGAAGGTTTAAAACGCAGCACGCGTCAATGCAGACTATGACCACCTTCGCCGTGTCCATATATACGGGATGAGGGGTATTATTGTCGTCGGCCTTTCTGCGTTGTAGTAGAGAGCATGGATGCCCTGAAGGCATGCTGATGGAAGAAAAGCGTGCGTCGCAGGCAGTATGGAATCACTCCAACATTTGCTTTCGAGATAGATAATCCAATTCAACATTACAAAGGCGTCTAATCACCATAGTCACTTGTTCCCTTATATAAACTACTTGCATTGTATATATAAGCGACATTTATATATCTTCAGATGACTATGGAGAGATTTGTAGATGCATCGCCGCCTAATAGCAACAATAAAGGTAAAGAAGCTCTGTGCCGCAGCTTAGGTTCATATCAATATTTGGACCAAAGTGAATAGACCGAGCTTGGAATATCCACTTAAAACGACAGTGTCCTTTGGGCCCAGTCACGTACTAATGAACTAAAACCATGAACAGTAAGTGTATGATAGCGACCAATGACATCGATAAGACTTAAAACAAACACTCGGCATATGACTCGAAGTGCTTTATATGTTCGGATATCATAATGTGTATCTGAAAAGGTGCACGACAAAATGCATGAGGAGGGAAGCAAAGACTTTCTGCTTTTTAACAATCTGAGACACTTTTGTCTGCTTCGCAAAACTTAAAGTAGTTACAGGGTGGAATTATTTTATATGTAGGATTTCCAAAAAAGTGAACGAGAAAAAAAGCAAAGGGAAAAAAAAAAAAAACGGAAAAAGACAATATGCAAAAAGAAAGGAAGATGTTTGTTTTGTCTCTATCGTTTGAATATCTTGAAGACCATGTAAAGAATGGAACCGATGAATCGAATGGCGGACAGACCCGCGACCGACCAGAGGATGAAACCAAGGTAGTATGTGCTGCGTTCTTGGTATGTGCCGAACCACTGGAAGATTTGGCCGTTGGTGATGACGGCTACCAGAGCCATATTCGAAATCACCCAGCACAGGACGAGTCGTGTACGGAAAGCCTTGTAGTAATCCTCCTGCTTGGTCTTGGCATCGCGCTTTTCGTGGACAGGCTCGACCACCTTTTTGAGCTCGAGGCAGGCCTCGTCCCACTGCTCATTCAGATCCTTCTCTTCCGTCGGCACTTCAACTTCCACGTGGTGCTCGCCATCTTTGCCCTTTTTGGTCTTCACCACACCGAGGTCAGTGGATACCGAGTTGTCACCCTTCGTACCCCATGACACATCGTGTGTGTTGCAGAAAGCGTAAATGTTGAGCACGTTGATGTAGCTTGGCGACATGAAGATCTAAAATATTATCATGAGTGTACAGAACGCAGCAAGAATTATGATCCACTTACGTATTGGATGAACGAGGTAAACATGTGCCAGGGGTCAAGGAACAAGAAACTTGCCAAAAAGTAAATGACATAGGTCGAGATGATAGCCACAATGACATCGCGGAATGCGCTCTGCTTGATCAAGGCCATAAACATATCGTCGGATTGCTGTGCTTCGGTGACAGCCGTATCAACGCCCACGTAGGTGATCCACACCGTGCAGAACATGATGTACACCATCAGAAGCGCAAAGAAGACCATACTTAGTGTATACGCCCATCTGAAACCTTGTGGGCGATTACCCATGGCAATCAAGAATTGGATGACGAGGAGGAGAACGTAGACATAATTGAACGAGATATGGAGGTAGGTAGCGATCTGGGCGGAGAATGGCTTGGGGTCGAGGTAGTCCGACTCCATAGAGGTAGTCATGATATAGAAGGTGAGATAGAAATTGCCCTAAGCCGAATCGCGTTAGCATGCTTTGTTAACATTCACGTTCACGTCCACGCCACTTACAATGGCGAACCAAGAGAAGATGAGCTGGTAGGTTTGATAGATGCTCTGAAGAGTGAAGCCAATCTTGCGGAGGAAAAAGTGATCGGAGAGCCAGATCTTGCCGAAATGAACGAGAGCGTACACACCCGCAAAGAAAGAACCATTGAGCCATCGACGACGCTGCGAGATGAACTCAGGGACGCTGTCCGGCACATCTGTCTCACCATAGGCGGTGTTGACATAGTGGAGGGTCCAGGAAGCGTGGCGTTTGGCGACGAGTTCGTAACAAAGGATACGATCCTCGGCGAGGTACATGTTGGCGGTGAAGATACCCGCATCGCTGCCGTGCATCTTTTCACCCAGGAAATACTTTTCGAGCGGGCCGGTGCCGTTCACGTCGTTCTGGAGGGCGGTGTAGCGGTACGCAGAGAAGGCACCAGGAAGCACAGAAATATAGCCAAAGACGGATTCGAGCGGTTTGTCGAGAATGTTGGACATCTTGTACTCAAAGTTCTGGGACGCAACGATCGGGTTGAGCAGCGCCACACCGGCCTTGCCTGTCATGGCACGAATCTCACCGCAGGCACCGGCGGTGTGCTTGTTGATATCGAACGCTTTCCAGAGATGATAGATTGAGGTATGGCCAGGGCGGGTACCGACATCAATAAGAACGCAGACATGAGGGTTGATGAGGGGGCCAAAGGCCTGGAAGAACCATCGATGGGAGTTGATCTTCTTTGCATTCTTTTCTTTGAGACAGAACAGCATCTGGGTCGGCACAATACCCTTTTCAGAACCACGAAAGTTCATTTCGGGGTCGACGGACATTTGAGTTGTGTGCTACATGCAGAACAAGCAATAAATAAAAAAAAAAAAGAGGTAAGGTTTTTGACTTTTAAAAAGTGCAGCACGTGTCTCACTTGCCTCGTAAATATGGGCCGTGACAGGTTTGCCCTCGACGATATTTTTGGCGACACCTTCTTGGTAACAACCGAGCGTGGCAAGGACGGAGAGTGTGCGCGGATGGATCTTGGTACGGCCGTCGGACACGACGCAGACCACGACCTTTTGCCAGGCGTTCTCGCCCCACGTGTGGGAACGGGAGCGCGAGCAGAGGTGGGCAATGTTTTTCATGACACCGTGCAGGGTACGGCAGAAAAGTACCTCGTCTTCCTATTATCATGCGATGGGGGGGGGGCCGGTGAGACACATGCAAAAATGGCACTAAATGCAAAGGATCAGGGTTTCCAGTCTTACGTTGTACATAGTCAGCACAATGAAGAGCTCCGTCTGCCGGTTCATTGCTTGCTGGCGCAACGTGTAGTTTTGGCTCACAAAGTCCGCCGGGTCGCAGGTCGCAGCCGTGTATCGCATGTGGGTGAATTCGTGGTCTGTCTTGTTCGGCATCATGGCCAGGTACTTTGTGGGAACCGGGTTGTCCAGGATCAAATTACCGTCCTTGAGCTTGACCTTACGCACTACACCGAGTTGTGTCAGAGACCTTGTTCTTGCCTCTGATTTGCCCTCTCTCCTTTCTCTTTCTTACCTGTCTTGTACCGACGGGGCTGGCGACGCGGGGCCTCGCCATAGCGAACGCCACTTCCAGGTGAATCCGGGATGGGAGGCGCGACGAACTGAACGCCGCCGCCGCCGCCCATGGTACGTGAGAAGGGCGAACGTGCGGTGGACGCCGAGTGCGGACTGGCAAGGAGGGGTAATTCACTGGTCTCAATGTGAGGCGTATCGTCCTGGTACGCCATGGGGTGGTTGCCTCGCATCATCTCAGGTTCATGTGCAAAGGATGTGTCCTGGAGAGGGTATTGCTCTGCGTAAGGGGGCACGGCTGGCGGGGTGCCGGGAGACCGTGAATGATCAAAAGGAGGTTGATACATGGACACGGTTTGCCTCTGTAGAACAGATCAGATCAGATGAAATCATCTTCTTTTGTTTTGTTTTCTATGGCTACCTGAGGGCGATTGAAAGCAAAGAGATGCTAGAAAAGAGGAAGGAAGAGAGAACAGAGCTGCAAGGACGATGTGTGGCAACAGCGTTTTATAGCAATCACCATTTGATGGGTTACACGAGCTCTCCGGCTTCCCCTTTTGCACCTATTTTTTCTCTCTCTCTTTAACAGTGAGATAGGATCCAATAATAACATGGCGCGGCTTGGGCGGTCTTGATATAATTGCTCTGGGGTCGCACGGACAAAAAAGGTTGCAAATTGATTTGTATTCCCAAAGCCCGCGCACACACACTGACTGAGAGGGAAACCGAAGCAGAATGGGCACCGGAAGCAGGAGTGAAAGGCCTTTCTTTTTACCAAAGTTTTGGTTTTATCTTCGTCCTTCACCTGCCTCTCTAAGCTCAATGGCATCACGTCCTATTATTTTGTAAAACAATCTAAAAGTATGCATGCATTGAAATGCATATGTATCGGACCGAGAAGGGTCTTTTTACATTCATACATGGATCCGTTCTATTCCTCCCTCGTGGGCGGTCCTTTTTTTTTTTTTTTTTTTTTTAAACTTGATGGCGGAGTCACAACGTGTGTGCGTGTGTGTGACCTCAGCCAAAACACAATATCCTCGTAGGGGAGTGAGTGTTTCTTGTTGCTTGCAATTACATCTCAATTATAATTACCTCTTTGGCTCGCCTCGTCCCGCGTTCCGGGCGTTCGTCTGATTTTGGTCTTTCATTAATATTTTTTGCCAAGCCCGCGTAGCCTAAAGCGCGCCCGCGCGTTTTGCATGGGAGGTCCACTTATACAGATAAAGATATGATAAAACATTGACGACGAATGTACTCTGCTTTTAGTGCGGGTTTCACAGGGTAGAGGGCCCTTCGTTAGCTTGGCATCATTTATAGGTCGTCTCGGGCAAAGCGTACCTTAACCGAAGTTTATTTAGTCCTTTTGAGCCGTGTGACGCCACAAAAATGGCATGGTGACCATAACAAGAGATGGGATCACACAATGCCAGAGTTAGGTGCACACACGTACGTTCTGCATTGGGTTTGGTTACTTGTTATATTTACTTGTTGTATCCAAAACGATTACCTACTTATGTTTGGACGCAGTGGCCCATGGCGATCAGTTTTGCTTTGTACATTGATGTACAGAAACTCCATGGCACCCACTGTAGATTTATCAAGGTGGACCTACGTGAGATCTCTACGACTTGGTATGACCGCTTGTGAAAGGTACAGAGTATAAAAAAAGATTTTTTTATGAAACGGGCCACCACCAGAGTGTCGGAGTAGGACAGGGCAAGTTATGAATGCAAAGCATACGGATGAAGTGAGTGCAGTTGTGGCGCGTTCATGGAGGTTGTGTTACTTCCGTCTTATACAGAGACCACACATACATGTATATATGCTCTCCAGGATGAAGACAGAGGGATGTGATATTTGCCTTTACTCCTTCGTCTGTCTATGATCAATACCAATAGAAAGATGAATCATGCATATTTATTTGGTAGATATCATGTAAATTACAGCAAAAAAAAAAAAAATTCAAGGAGACTTTGCGCAGTCGCATTTCGTGTTTTTCTCAATTAAACTGAACCGTAATCGGCCTAATGAGTCTTTTATGAAAGGTAAGCACGTAGAGCGCTCAGTACTTAGGTGAGCTACATCCAGGACCTGGGAACAACAAGATCAAGGCAAATTTGCCCTCGTTGGATATAATCATATAAGCATATACGTATATCCTTCCCTTTTTGCAATACGAATGTCTTAAAACGTAGACTATGAATGCACCCTCCGAGCTTATTATCGGACGCCTGGTCAGTTGTAGTTACGGTATACAATCGAGTACAGGGCTGGCATATATGTCAGCACGACAACGAGGTAAAAAACTCAATTTTTAGTTTACACAGCCTATGCCTTACCTGAATGCTGAACAAGACCAAAGTTAAAATACAAAAATGACAGCTGTGCATGTGTGGTGCATAACAGTAGGTGGGGCTTAAAGAAAATGAGAAGAAAAAAAATAATCCGCTTCAATGGCCGTGCTAACGAAGCATAGGGCTTTCCCCACTACCAAGGAGAGATATCTTCATCTGCTACATACTCTATAATCTGCACAGCAAAAAAAATGCAACACGTTATGGGATATGCCTAGTGTATCCGTCTGTGGAAAGTACATTGTATGTGTGAAGAGCGGTTGAAAAGCTGTCAAATGGGAAAGAAATCAGGATGGGCGGGGCTGAATTTGAGGTGGTGACGACACCGTCTTGTTTTTGCCGAACCCAGAAAGACGGCCCAGCAAAGACGAGCCCATCCTTACAAAAGAAAAAAAAACTCCCCACTCTTTCAATGTCTGCAGCACGAGGCACCCAAGATCTGCCCCCGGCAGGAGGCTACCCCCAGGTGCAATATAGACGCTACCTGCCCAACCGTGGTCCTTCTGGCTTCGTCATCCTCGCCGGCATCACCGCATTCTGCACCTTTGGCTTCTACCGTGTCTATCAAGGCAACGCTGAGCGACGGTAAATCACAAGACGAGAAAGGAAGAATGTCTCGTGGAATCATAACACTCACCATGTCGTCTATCTACGGTAGTGAGCTGAAACGCGAGAATCTGTGGTCGCGCATTCACCTTGTTCCTCTGTTGATGGCTGAAGCGGACCGAGACCTGTACCGCCGGACGCAGGCGGCCAATGCTCGTGAGGCTGAGATCATGAAGGACGTCAAGGACTGGAAGGTGGGCCAGTCTGTGTACAACACGACCAAGTACTTTACGCCTAGCTCGTACATTGTTGCACCTGAGAACTAGAAGAAATAGAGACACATTTGTACACGACGCTTGCACGTTCAGTCAGTTTTTATCATCCACACGTCCAGTCATCCCATTACCCATACGACAACCCCCGTCTATCCCAAGCGATTTGCAAGAAGAAAAAAAAAACAGATCTAAAAACGGTTTTTTGTCTTTCTAATGCACAGAAAAATGGAAGAAAGGGTCGACGTATGTGTCATTGTGTGTATATGCGATCTAATGGGTATTAATGGGTATGAATGTGTCAGGACAATCATCATTATCATCATGAATTGGTGCATTTTCTATTGACTCCCGTTCAGAAGCAACCTGATTACTGCAAAAGTTTGATATTGGTTGTGCCATTGTTATATGCCGCAAAAGATAAGAGGTGTTTTTAATACGAGAATGTGTGTGTGAGTGTATGTTGATGAACGGGTAGGATGACAACAAAGATCTGATATCAGAAAAACGAATGCAATACGAAAACAGAGAGTAAAAAAAGTGGGAAGAGAGGAAAAGCGGGGCGCTTAGAGGGAGATACCACGCTTCTCGATATCGGCCTTGTAACCTGGGAAGTCATAGTCGATGCCACACTCGACGAGATCCTTGCGACGCTTGTCCTCCCGTTTGAGAAGGTTCTGCAGGCGTTCCTTGGTCTGTTCCTCGGTGCGGTTCCGGTTGAGGGCCTTGGCTGAGCGGCGATGGTGCCTGTTCTCGGTGGCAGTGGGCGTCAGCTGGGTGCGCTTGGCAAAGACGGTGGGGTTGATCTTCTCCATAGGCAGGTATTTGCACTGCAGCAGGCGATTGAACAAGAGGTAGTTGTGCATGGTCTCGGCCGCGATCTGGGCCACTTGCTTGTCAGCAAACTTGATCATGGCCTTGTGGCGAGTGTTGCCGGTCTTGTAGGACCGGAACATGCGCACCGCGAGCAGTTTGCCAAACTGCTCGAAATACTTGCGCAGTTCCGTCTCTTCAAAGCCCTTGGGCAGGCGCGAGATCAGGACCACACCCGCATCTTCCTATTTTAAAGTGCGTGAGTATAAGCATACCGAGAAACCAGAAAAATCCTGTCCTGGGCACTTACGTTGGAGTAGATCTTGCGCTTGAATTCCTTGCTTTCGGTGGTGTCGTCACCCTCCATGAGCAAGCGCTTGATCTCGGCCTGATCGTCCGAATCCAGTTCCTCATCGTCGTCGTCGCTCTCGGAGGCAGACGAATCGTCCTCATCGCTTAGCAACTGAGTCTCCTCCTTCTCTTGCTCTTCCTTGTCCTCTTCTTCTACTTCTTCTTCTTCCTTATCCGACTGCTGCTCTTCCTCGCTCTCAGACTCGACGGGCTCCTGGACCTTCTTAGTCTTCTTGACATTCTTGGCCTTGACAGGTTCAGCCGCGGCCTTGCGCTTCTGGGCAGGAGCAGGCTTTTCGTTCTTTTTGTTGGCAGGAGCAGGCGCAGGCTTGGACTGCTTGGTCTGCTTAGCCGCAGGCGCAGCTGAAGGCGTGTTCTTCTTTGTGGCGGTTTGCTTCTTGGCCATGGCGCGACAGATTCAAGCAAGAGTACAAAGGAGAAAAAAAAAAAAAAGGACGAGGGAAATTAGAATTTTGAGTGGCTGAATTCGATTTGAATAGTAAAAACCCGGATCGTCATTTACAGGGCCAACGGTGTTTCTTTCTCATAAAATACAGAAAAAAAAGGGAATTAAATACCTATCCATTCATGCCTCGGCCTTACAGCGAAGTATGGAAGTACTTTAACGTGCTCGATGGAGGCAACGGCCGGCAGCGCAAGACGAGCTGCAAATACTGCGGCCGCCAACAGACCTGTGGCGTGACCCGTTTGCAAGATCACCTCATTCGACGATGCACCCAGATCCCTGCCTCGCTGAAGCAACTTCTCCGCTCGCGTCAGGAAGACACCGTCTTGAAGCGCAAGCGCCGTCTCGAAGAAAGATCCAACGGACGAACCGAGCGGCACCTGCCGACGCCGGTGCTGCCACCGCCTGCCGCGAGCACGCCCTCCAGCGAAGACCCGGCGTACGATGGTATGAATCGGGCACTGCGCAGCCTCGCCGAGCGTGCGATCCCCAACGCAACGCCGCTCGCACCTGCGCCTGCCCAGACAGCAGCACCGCAGCCAGTCGGCACGGTGTCGCAGCGGACACAGAGCATGCTGGACTGGCACCTGGCCCGGGCCTTGTTCTCGGCCAACATGTCTCTCAAAGCGGTGGAAGACCCTCATATGGCTGAGTTCCTTCGTCTCATGCGCCCAGGCTACGTCGTCCCACGCGCACATCGTCTGCAGCAATACCTCTTGAAAGAGCAGCATTGGGACTTGATACCGGACTCTTCTTCGCATGCCGACGATCTGCCCTCGCCTCCTCCTCCGCCTGCGCCAGCCTCGGCTCCCTCGCTCCCTCTCCCTCCCCCGCCCGCCCACCACCATCATCCTATGCATCATCAACCGCCCTTTGGCCTGATCCGCCCTTCGCCACCCCAGCGCGCCACTTCATCCCAAACCCAAACAACAACCACCACTTCCTCCTCCTCTTCTTCTTCTTCCTCTTCGACAGCTGCTGCCGTCGCCACCGCAGCCTCTACCTCCACCTCTATCGCCACCACACCTGCTACTGCTACCCCATCCCAGTCGCAATCCAATCATGTCACTACCTTCTCATCCACCCACCCCACTCCTCCTGCTCCTGCTGCTTCTATTGCTCCAGCTTCGTCCTCGTCTTCCTCTGCTTCAGGTTCCCCGCTCCCCAGGGTCCATCTACCCAACCCTGCCGAGGCGAACAGCACCGCCAACACCCCACACGCAAACACGGGGAGCAGTGCAACAACAAACCCCAATACCAACACCACGCATATGACGAATGCGAACAGTAGAAGCAGTAAGGCCTGCATTGATGGTAGTTTATAAGTGCTTTATCACTAGCCCATGAGAATCCCTTTCCGAAACAAGTTCTTATGGACACACGTCATTTTTTTTCTACATACCTACATAATTGGCCGAAGCCGCGGGTTTCGTCGATACGCGCTCACGGCGCCTTGGCCACTGCCTCACCTGGGCCAATCATATTCTTGAGCCACAGTTCCAAAATTATCTACAAGCCCTTTACCGGTGGGAAGTGGCGCATATGTTTTTTGACACAGTGTCACGCGTCATGGGAGGGGATGTTGTCGAATGTGGTCCCGACCACCGACCGCTCGGGTTAATGGGAAAACACGTGTGGGGAAGAAGGATGAGAGGTGGGCAAGCGGAGAGGATGAAGAGACGTAAAACTGAAAAAGATACGAAGGATGAAATAGAAGACGGCAAGCCAGTTAGGCATCGGAAGAAGGTTATTGATGTTCAAGACCACGCAACTCTTGACGCGACAACGGACTATCATGGTATTTTTTGCGTTTCAAAGGAAATTATTGGCTTATGCTGCTATTGTGCAATCCGCATACAGTATACCGACGAGAAGTAGAGTCCTTATTAAAATGGTATCGATGTCCTATGTGTTTGGCTGTATGTAGTGGTGTCGGTTATCAAGGATCCTATCTGTCTTCTTTATATCTACTTAAATGACACTCGCAGATGCACGGGTAGCAACTTATACAATCTTCTCGCTCATGTCAGTCGAAAGCAGACTGCTAGTGAGCAAGATGCGGTACTGGTTGTGTATTGATCCGAAAAAGAAACAGAGAAAGTGCAGTATATGACCTGATAGCAGGATGACGGAAACTTTGCTCGGGTGGCCAAGATTCGGCGCCTGTGTTGCATGCGGGTTTTAGAGTAAGTTATAGGGCAGAGCTACTTCCTGATATAGATAAAAGCAATAAAGCATATCAAACCAGCTGAAGGGACTCTGTTGCTATGATGGTCTATTTGTTTGCGTGCCACGTTTCATATTATTCTAGCATGACGTGCTAAAGTACCTGCAGGTTGCCCAGGATAACCCCTCCCAAGTGAGGAAAAGCTCTTTCTGAATACCTGTTTCGCTTTCTCTCTTTCTCTCAAACAAAGAGGTATGTCTCTAAATGATAGATGTTAGCCGCTGCAAAGCCAAACTTTTGAAATAAACTCCTGTAAACAAAGTCCACAGGAAATCCACAAGTGTTGCTGCGAGTACGCACAGCGTTATAGATGCAGCCCTATGGATGTTTACCACGGCACGCGTCATCAAAGGTATTAAGTGCAAGATGACGATCTGATATGACATGGGTCAGCCATCGCTTATAAAGTGGCCTTGGCTCGCAAGCACTTCCGTGGGCCCTGATCCCTGACTTGTATCCTGGATTCAGGATGGACTGCTAAGGGAAGGAGTGAGGGAGGGAGGAGACGGTCCAAATAGGTATTTCAGGGCACGAGTATGGTGATGGATATCATAGCCTCATGAAATATGTATCAATGACTACATATTCTGATCTGTGTTTGAACAAAACGATGTGCTTCTCGTGGTGATTTATTTGTGATTGCCTTGCCTGCCCGCCCCCCTATTATGCATGAAAAAACCAAAACCAAATCCAGAAAGTGTGAACGGACATAGGGCACTGTAAAAACGGATAAAAAAAGAAGGAAAAGTGGGGGGGGGTGGGTCATGACGAAGTTTCCTTCAATCCGATTCCAGCATGCAGCCGAGTGCGTACGAGGACCTTATTTATCAGCAACGGCCCCACGGCTATGACACGGACGAAGACGAGTATGACGAGGATGACGAGGATGAGGAAGAGCGAGAGCGCCGGGGAGAGCAAGAGCAAGATGAACTGCCGGCGGTGCTGCGGCTTGAATTGCGAGGCACTCGGATCGACCTGGATCGCGAGACGCTGGTGAGCTTACCCGAAAGCCTGCTGCTGGCCATGTTCCCCAACGGGCTCGTCCTGAGCGGCGATACCCACGCGGTCGATTTCGACCCGCGCTATCTCGAGCACGTCCTGCAGGCGTACCGTCGGGCGCTGACCCAGCACCACCCGGTCAACCACCCGCTCCTGGCCAGCCGCCAGCCCATCATCATCCTCCGCGAAGACCTCGAGTACTTTTGCGTCCAGGCCCCGCCCCTCAAGTCAAAGAACGTCTGCGACGCGGCCCACCTCAAACTGGCGTGCGGCGACTGGCTCCGATCCCAGGACACGATCTTTTGTGCGCTCGAACGCAACATCCAAAAGGAGAACAACGCGGCCGAGCAACATCTGATTGATATGCTCTGCGAGGCAGGCTTTGGCAGGCGCGATCGATGGGGCCACCGCGCCCTGGAGCCGCTGAAAACCTGTGTCATGAGCGTCTCCCTCGTCCTGCTCGACATGGCCGAGGAGCGCTTGCCCACCGCCCAAAAGCTGCTCCTCTTTTGGCGCAAACCTGCTGTAAGTCCTAAGCCCTGTGCAACCCCTTTCTGTGTTCTCTCTTTTCTTTTCTATCCTTTATTGATGTCACCTCTCTCCATGTATCTACATCGATAGAGAAAATGCTGGTGGGACAGCAACACGCTGCGGATCCAGGGCACGCCCGTGAGGGTGTGGGCACGACGCACATGGACCCTCGAACTGGCGCTCGTTTAGTTTTTTTTTTTCTTTTTTTTTCTTTTCTTTTATTGCTATTATTTTACACATACACGAGTCTTGAAAGAGAGAAAGAGGAACGCATCGTCCTGATTACGTCTGATCGACATCCATGCCTTCTTGTTCTGCTTGTTGGGCAGCCACTTCTGCCTCCATCGAGGCCACCTGTTCCTGACTGAGCTTGTATACGATCTTGCCAAACTCCTCCACATCCTGCATCTCTTCGCTTCCAGAATGGTCGTCCACCTGAAGAAAAAAAAAAAAAAAAAAGAACGCCAAACTGTGTGTTAGCGGATCATCCATTCAGATACAGGGTTGAGCTAAACATACGCTTCGTTGGGTCGGGTACGTTTCGTTAGGACGCAAGCAGAGCTTGGTCGGCCGTTGCAGAAGCTTGTCGAACACGGGCTTGAGCTCGTAACAATTTTCAAAGAGCTTCTTGTTGCCAAAGATGTAGAGACCCAGACGGGCGCGCGACATGGCCACCACCAGTCGCCGGACATCGCGGATATGGCCGACTGCTTTCGTGCGCACCAAGGACAGGATCACGTCTAAAAAGAGGAGTAGAAGAGGAGGAGAAGTTTTTTTTTAGCACGACGCGGCCCACAAAAAAAAAAGTAATTCTCCTGTCTGTCATTACTTACGGTCATTTTGCTGGCCCTGATACTGGTCGACGGTGGTGATCACCGCCGGTTTGCCAAAGTAGGGGTTCCACGCGCAGCGGCGCTCCAGCACGTCGTTGAGCAGCGCGCGCTGGCCATTGTACGTGGTCAGGATCGAGATGTGCTTGGCGGGGATACCGGTGAGGCGCATGTACTGGTAGAGCGCGATCGCATACTCGGCCTCGCCGACGTTTTGATAAAAGTACGGGACAGGCTCGGTCTCGCCCTTGCCCTGATAGGCCTCGACGTCAATGAGCTGATAGTCATAGGTCAGGCCCGGGTTGGCCTGCTTGAACAGGTCGGTGTCGACGATAGGCAGGTGACCGAGACCCTTGTATTGCCAGGCATAGAGGTCGGCGAGGGAGGGGCGGGCGCGGCCCTGGCGGTCGAGCTGGAGTACCGGTGTGCCGAGGCGGACGAAGCGCGTAAACAGGCTCTGCTCCATGTTGCCGTACTGCTGGAACGCGGCGTTCTTGACGACGGGCGGTAGCTGATGGTGATCGCCCACGAGGACAACGCGTTTGAGTCGATTCTCGTTTTGTAGGACGAGCGGGATAAACGTCTCGACCTCGAGGATCTGAGCTGCCTCTTCCATGACGACGTTGTCGTATCGAAAGCCGAGCTCGACGAGCTCGCGTCGCTTGAGCGCGGCGTGCGTGCATGTCATGGCGATGATCTTGGCCTCCTTGGTGACGAGGTAGTTGGCCCGGTCCGACCCATGCCGCAGAAGTTCAAAGGCGCGGATCTCCTCGAGCTCGGTAAAGATCTTTTCAAGGTGGCGGAAGCATCCCCGCGCGGCCTCGCGTGCGGCCTCGGGCGTCATTTCCTCCGTGAACACGGGCGTGGGCGCGTCGCTGAAATAGTGGGTGAAGGGGAAGGCGGTGCGGATGGCTGTCGCATCCTCCTGCTGCTGGGCTTGGGCATAGTAGGGCTCCCACAAGGTAAGGACGTAGTACTGGTAAAAGTAGCTGGCGGTTTCGCACGTCGCGCCGTGGTCGCCTGGGATGCCGAGCGACGCCGCGAGCCGTGTGACGTTCTGCAGGAGCTCGAGGCGGCGTTCGAGGAACGAGGAGACCCGACCGTACTTGCTAAAGCTGAGCTCTGTGTCGAGTTCTTCCTGACCGTGGCCGAGACGCACCAAATGGCGCGGGTCGATATCTATAGCATAGGTGCGAATAAGGCTTGGCATGCTTGACATGATGTTTAATCTCCTTACCTAGGGACATGATTTTCTCGAATATCTGATTGAGTGCTTGATTGCTGTGCGTGACAATGAGCGTGTGCTGGTTGGGGTTATTGTGATAAAGGTTGGCAATGATCTGGACCGTGACATCGGTCTTGCCTGTACCTGGCGGACCGACCACCATGGTAAGGCCGTTATTAATGCCCGAATGGATTGCCTCCACTACAAGAGACACACAACGAGAAAGGAGATGAGAACATGAATAAAAAAATCATTGACAGATAGACATACCTTGTACGGGCGTAAAGCGCACGGAATTCTTCTTGGGAATATCTTGCGGATAAGGGCCCATGTTGGGCACCTTGTAGGTCGATACCACAAGCTGCTCTTCTGCGGGAGGAGCAGCTTTTTTAGACTTCTTTTTCTTGACCGGTTCCTCGCCTTGGAATTGGATCACGTAGGGTGGGTTGATGGGTGCGTCCGGATCGGCTCGAACCGTCTATCATCACTTCAGACATTGCACACACAGACCACAGCATGTCGCCTATACTTTACCTTTCCTGGAAAAGAGCTCTGCACGTGCTCCCAATTCAGAAATGTGTCGCGGAAGTTAAGTTCCCGTAGGCGATTGGGCATGGCGCGGTAGTGAGCGCTGTTCGGATCACCGTAGCCCAAAAAGACTTTGTGGAGCCAGTCGGGGACGACGACGTCGCTCTGCATCAGGTCCCGGATGGTTTCCAAGACGGCCTTGAAGTTGTTTTCCTGGGGCTTGCGGCGTACGAGCACGTTGAATGTGTCGTGGACGTCCTCCTGGGCGTGGTGGTGGAGGCGATCCATATCGGCTTTGTACTGACTCGGGTCGAGCAGGACGCGAAGGGTGCGGCGGTCGCCCGTCCAGCGCTGCTGACGGTCTTCGACGGTGGGTTTGTTGATCTCATCGATGGGGCGGCCATCCTCGCCGAGAACGTCGAGGACTTCGCAGCCGCGGACGTACTTGATGCCATAGTGGGCGCGGAAATCCTCGCCTTCCTGGTAGGGGTTGACCGTGTTTTCGTTGGCTTGGAGGGTGACGAGGAAGAGGACGTCGTGGCGGCGAAGGCTGTCCCATTCGCGCTTGATGGTGTCGGTGTAGCGCGCGAGGTAGGTGATATCGGCCTTGACGTGGGCGGGTTGGGTCTGGCCCAGCTCGGGCGCAGCCACGTCGACGACCGAGACGTGCTCGATAGGTAGACCCATGCGGGCCCAGCCCGCAAATTCGGTGGTCATGTCCGGATAGGTAAGACGGGGCGCGAGGCGCTTGATGACGTCCTCCAAGTCCTGGCGAATTTCGTAGCTGCTCTCGAGGCGGAACAAGGTTAGGTTGCGTAAGAGATAGTCGTGCAGAGTCAGGAACTGGAGGTTCAGCTTGGGCAGCGCCAGTGGGCGGTCGCCGGTGTAGAATTGAGATTGAATGAGGGTGTCGCTGAAGAGAGTTTCCTATACGGTACAGTCAATAATGGTTCAGTCCAAGGCGCGCTGTTTGATGTGTTTGGCGCCGGGCGTACCTCATTCGGATAGAGCGACATGGCATTGACTTTCTCGACCTGACTAGGACGCTTTTCGTACTTGGCAACGAGGCATTCGAGCAAGTACTGCTTGGTGTCCAGGCCAACAATGACGATGGGTTGGCTCCGGATGTTCACCGCGTCAGCGAGACGCGCGAGGTGCGCGGCGTCGACCGGCTCCAGGTGCCAGAGCAAGTCGGCGCGGGACTCGATGGAGCCCAGGTTGGCGAGCGGAAGCTCGGGGAAGATGTCTTTGAAATGTTTAAAAGCAGTGTGCTGCAGATGGATGAGCTGCGCGCAGTGGGCCTCGGTCATCTCGAGGTCGGTCAGGGCTAGACCGGTCTGGTCATTGATCTCGAACTTGGCGTAGAAGGCCAGGCGGTCACTGAGCTGCTGGAGGAGCGTGGTATCAGCGCGGGCCATGCAGGGCGCCAGCCGGCTGCAAACAACGACCTGGTGATCGTCGAGGAGGGTGTTGACATAGCGTCGTGTCGGCAGCTGGGTCTCGAGGTCGATCAGCAATTCCACGACGCGTTCACAGTACAGAAGCGTAGGCTCATCAACTGGCAAAAAAGAGAGAATGGGTTGAGTTGCGTGAGCTCACAGGAGAAAGAAGAAGAAGGAAAAAACAGAAAGCATGCCCAGGATGGGAACATACGTTGGCCCTCCGCGGGAAGAGTGTACAAGAGCTCGATGAAGTTTTGGATAAAGACGCTGAGCCATGTGCTGTCGAAATCGAGCGCGGCCTTGTCCTCTGCTGCATCATAGTTTGTCTTGGCCTTGTTCCAGAGTTTGCGGAGAGGCATGTACTCGCTCAGAAGGGCTTCCCGTCGCGAGGTGCCGATGGTGTTCCACAGCGTGATGGGAGTGATTCTAGGACAAAACGTTGTGAGTGATTGGGTATCCAGTGGAATGGCACGTTTGAGGGTGGATAAGCAGCGTACTTGAGACACTCTTTACGGACGAGTGTGTTTTCTAGACTCTGGAAGCAGTGAATGATGAAAACAACGAGGTGGCGCCGCTGAATGAGCGTGAGTCGATCGGCATCGGGTGGCACAAGCAGGTGAAGCACGCGCTGGAACAACGCGGCAAACTTGACAGGCTCGTCTAAAAAGAGATCTACCAAGGAATCAGTCTCGTTATACAAAGACGCGTCAAAAGAAAAAAAAAAAGAAAGAGCCCTACCCCAAGGAGAGACGCGCTGACGAAACTTCTCGTTTACCATCAAGCAGATGCTTAGGACGTGGTTCAGGTTGGCCTTCTCCGCGTCAAAGTGTGGCCAAAGATACTGCAGACGACATACAAACGTGAGCATGATTACGTTACAAAGGAGATCTGCCTGCCTACTTTTTCGAGGTATTGATTGTACTCGAGGAGCATGATCTTCTGGGGGCTGTAATGGGCAGGTTCGAGTTCTTCGGTGACAATCGTGTCGACAACGGCAGGCTTCCATTTTATAGATTGGCCAAAGTGCTTTTGTGCGATCTGCGAGATGGCGTCTGTCTGGATATCGTCCAGCGTCAGATTCCGCAGACGTTGGGTCGATTCGCCAGGCGCAGCATGCAGCGGGAGGGTTGTCTTTTCAAACATAAAGGAAAAGCCAAGGTGGGATTGGGGCGATTAAAGTCACAAGCCTGTATATTTCACGACAACACCGCTCTTTCACTCTTTCTCTAGTTACCGTAGTTTTGTAGTTTTTTCCTCCTGTTTTTTTTTCACTCGTCTTTCTCTTTTACCGTTTCATACTCTTCTGTTTCTCTACTCTCGTACATTTACACAATGAGTGAGTCGCAGTTCCAGACCAATATTCCTCTTCCACCACAATCACAACCGCACCTTCAGCAAGTACAGCCGCAACCATCGTCACAATTACCACAAGTGGCAGCACAGCAACAACAACAACAACAACAGCAACAACAACAGGCACAGACACAGCATGCGCAAGTGCGCGAACCTGGCACTGGACCCGGACGGCGGAAAGCTGTGCGAAAGGGCATGTTTGCCAAAGACTGTGCGTATGCGTCTCTTTTCTATGCACTTTCTTTTGCCCCTTCACTAACATCTATTCGATGAAAGTAAAACTGCTCATGTACGGTTTTGGAGACGTACCGAATCCAGCCGCAGACTCCATCGCCGTCATGGATGACCTAGTCATCAACTACATTACGGACATGGTAAATAGGCAATTGACTGGACAGAATACAAGAAAACAAGCTGTACTGACAGTGGAAAACAAAACGAAACAAAAAAAAACAGTGTCTTGAAGCATCCAAAGTGTCAGATAGCCGTGGCAAGGTCCGAATCGACGATTTCAAGTATATTCTGCGCAAGGACAAGAAAAAGATCGGCCGTATTGAGGAGCTACTGTACATGAGCGAAGATATTCGACGCGCCAAGCAGCTCTTCGACGAGAAGGAAATGGACCCTGCCGATGAGGCCGGATAATGGACCTGGCTCCGCCCAAAGTGTATATAATATCCACATCTACTGTATGTACTGTATACAGTCCAGTATGATTGATTCTATGACGACGACGACGTTTTATTGTTCTTGTCCTTGATTTCCTTTTTATCGCCATGATTTCCATTCTCGTCTTCCCGTTCCCCTTCCTTTGCCTTTGCATCCTCGTCCTTGTCCTCGTCTACTTTCTCCAGGCGTTTTACAATCGACACGACCCGTTCGCCGCATCGCAGGCAAGGCCACTCGTCGCCAAAGACGGAGAGTTTGCTTTGAATACAGTAATAGCAGTAGATGTGACCGCAGTTGGTCTGGTACGGATTGTGCACAGTAAAATCGAGGACTTGCATCTGATCGGTCTCGGTAGAGGCGGAGTCGTGGCAGACTGCGCATTGGTTTCGAGGAAGCTGGTCGTAGCCTTTGGAGGAGACGAGGTATGATTTGGGGAGCAGCATCCGAGTCAGCTTGAGCTTGAGCTTCTCGACATTGATCAGCGGCACCAAAAAGAGCAGGAATTCGGTAAAGGCGTGCCACACCATCTGTCGGTTCAAAAATTCAAAGCTGACTTGGCGGTTCTGTGACTTTTGAGCATACACGAGGCGCATGCCCAGTACGCGATCGATCAATGTGCGGAACCTGCCGTATCGAAAATGAGACTGCATGAGCACTTGATCACTCCTTGCCCTTCTCCTTCGCTTTCACCCTCTTCCGTTTTACCTTCCGTTGGCCAAAAAGACCAGGAAATTGATGAGAGTGAAGGCTTTCCAGTATTTCTCGCCTGCTTGAAGGAACCGGTACACCTTGTTTCGTACTTCCGACTGTCGCAGAGATCCAAAGTATGAGCGACCCATGTCTGTCTGGCGCATCTGAGGTTACCTCGTCTAATTCACCCCATCCTTGCTCGGTGATGTATCGGTTGGCGCGCGTCCAAATATACTGGCCACCCACCGTGAAAAGACCGTAGAGGATCTTTTGTGTCTTGGAAAGAGGAGCGTCCTTTGCAATGGATTCCACTAACCTTTCCATTGAGAAAAAGGGCGTATCTTATACAATTCATAGGTCCAAAAAAAAAAAAAAAGAACTTACGAGCCCCACGGTGCTTCCACTCGTTGCGGTATTTCAGGTTTTGAAGCTGAGCGCCGTACGTAGCGCCTGAGTCATAGACGGAAAACTTGAAGAGAACCAGGTTGAGGAGAGCGAGTAGCTCAGGCTCAAACCGTTCTCGTATCGTGGGTTGGAAGAGCGACAGAGACGACCAGAGCTGCTCCTTTAGAATGTCAAAGAGCTCCATGTCGAGAATGTCGGAATCGAGCTGACTGACTCGCATAACTCGTAAGGGAAGAGCCCTCACCGTGGCCATCGACCTTCGCACTTTCCGAAGCATCGGCTGAAGTTCTTTCCACTGTGCTGTCCATTCCGGCTCAGGTACTTGGGAAGGTGTTCGTGGCATGACTTGTAAGAGTAATAGTTATCCGACTAATTATAGTAATAAAGAATAGCGACGACCACCAAGTAATCTAATGTGTGATGTGCTTCCTATGCTTAACCCCGCACTCTCCAGATGAGTCAGCGGCATCCCAATTCCTTTTCGGGATGTGGTATCATTGTGAAAGAGAAAGAAAAAGGAAAGAAGAAAGAAAGAGAAAGAAAAGCAAAAGAAAGCCAAGCAACAAGATGTACATACACAGTCTTGTATCTCTGTTGCTCTCCTAGCTGTATAGCTAAGAGTGTATCGGCCCTTCTATACAGAAAGATATACGCTCGTGAAATCCATACCAGTCAGTTCTGTTCGGTATGGCCTTTAAACACACAGCGATTGATGCTCTCCAGGACATATCGACCCTCGTTGTGGGAATTGGCCCATATTTGAGTTCCAAGGAGCAATTGAGTATCGCAACGCGTTCCATCAAAACGCATGCAGAATGCTACTGCATTTTTAATCAGTTCAGCCATGAAATCGCCAATTCATGGATCCATTTTGGGGTGGCTTGGCAGATTTGGCCCAGGGTAGTCTAAGCTGGGGGGACGCGGGAGAGTGATTCGAAGGCAACAAACACAGCCTTTTTCTGCACACAACCCCCCCGCTCTCTCTTCGCAAACGCAACGTCTTATAAAATGGGTCTTTCCGACATGTTTTCGAGCATCTTCCCCACCGTCTTTGCCGAGGAAGAAGAACAACCGGAGGAGGTTGTCGAGGTTGTCGAGGAGGTAGAGGAGCAGCCCGCCGAGGAAGAAGAGGAAGAGGAAGAAGTCGAGGATCCCAAGGAAGCCATCATGGAAGGTAATTAAGTCTACTCTAGTCTAGCCATTCACGCTGCCTTTTGGCGCGTGCAAACACTTAATCGACTCGACCTGACCTGACCTGACCTGACCTGACCTGACGTGTCAACAGAATGCGAGAAGCACTGTCCTGACCTCAAGAAGCACCTCGATGAGTGCAACGAACGCGTCGAGAATGGCTCGCACGAAAACTGTACGTCCCCACGCGCTTCCCTCTAGCAGCCGTACTTAATCATGTTGTTTTAGGCATTGAGGAGTTCTTCCACTACATGCATTGCGCGGACGAATGTGTAAGTTGACCATCAGAAGCATCGTTTCTTTCGACTCACCACATCACGCCTTTTTATGCTGTTCTCTCGCTGCTGTCTATCTTGGTGCATCATAGGCTGCTCCCAAGATCTTTGCTGCCACCCAATAAAGTGTCTTTCTAGAATTATGTACTCTTTATTCCAAAAGCCGGCTGCATATATCGAATGCACTGAAAGACAGAACCTGCCGCCAGTCGAACGAACTCTTGTCAGCAAAGTGAATACAAATGATGCTATCGTGTACATTATCAAAATATGTGGGCCCGACATCAAGGGCGGTCTCTGCTTAGTCTGCACAAGCTGCTACCGGGTTGATGTGAGCTCGTCATGACGGTAGAGAGATTAAGGTGGCATGGATGCAACAGAGGAAAGGCCAAGTCATGCGATAAAGAACGATATGAAGAAACATCTCCCTTTGCATTCCGCACAAACGACAGTATTGCATAGGAACACAGAGTGATAGCATGAAAATGAAGGAAAACGAGGACGCCGCATGGAACACAACGGGACGGTACGCTTAGCTGTCCTGTTAAAAAGGTCCCCATGGGCTGAAACGAACAAGATGAATGGAATCTGGGATTTTTTTTGTTTTGGAGATATGCCTACGAACTTACGAGGGAACCCTCGAAGCATTTTTGTTGTGCTGATATTTTCTATTGTTGTTGCGGTGGCTGTGGAGTGGGCCATGCTCGTGGTTGTGGTCATGAAGATGGCTTGGTCACAACCGGAGGTCGACCGCGACCAAAGGCCATAGAAGGCGCGTAGATGAGCAAAGAGGCCGAGTCTGTTGCGGAGTCCTTCCACCAGAAGATCAAGATGACCAGCCTTGAGCGTCTGCAACTGTAATTTAAACTCGCCAATGCGTTGATCGTTCTTCTCTTGCAGTACACGTGCAGTTGTCTTTTTGATTCCAGCCATCGAGTAGTACTCTGCGCTGCTCATCTTCCTGATCTCACGATTCTCCTGCCCCTGGCCCTTGCTTGCTACGGACATCTCCTTGAGCCCTGGCTCAGCACCGGAAAGGTCAAAGACATGCTGCAATTCGGCCTCGTCAAAGTCCTTTGCTTCCAAGTCAGGCTGCTCTTGCTGGGCGTATCTTCTTGCCGATGCTCGAAAAGTTGAGTACTGCATTGAACAGGCGTAGATCGTTTGCGCGAGAACGAGGACTCCTTGGAGCGTTGCCTCCTTGTCTATGCAGCGTTTCGCGAAGACCGCTCCGACTTTTCAAAGCAGACAGATCTTGGCCATCCAAAGACGCATCGCACTTCAGGAATGGCATTTGTGGCATCAAGGAATATAAATGCCATGGGCTTGATATCAAGTGCATTTCGGGCATAAGGCAATCTTCACGCAAGGACAGTGGCTTCACCAAACTGGCGGATATCATCCAGAAAAGGTCTTGAATACACGATAGATCGCCTGGCAGCCGCAATGGTTTCAGTCGCGGCGAGGAGGGAGGCGTCTCCTAGACGGTGAGCCACGATGGTACCTTGGTCCTCGGTATTGACGGCATCCTGGATGCGTCTGCTTAACTGATTACAGTATCGCCTGCCAAAGTTGGCGTACTCCTGCAGGCCGAAGATTCCTGAGGGCCGCACGCGCCTTTGCTGTCGTCGCTCCAGCTAGCGGTTGTTCAGCTGTGGCCCACCTTGGCCTGGGTGGTACACTCCATTCGGCGTAGGTAACGGAGCATAAAACGCATATACAGCTCTGGGTGAGAAGACAGACTTTCGAGGGTGATGGACCGGACATTCTGACCACCCAAGAGCCCTACTGCACGGTTGACATGGTTGATGAAGATACCTTACAGTGCTTCCGTTGGGTCCACAGCAGCTGGCCAGTTTGGGGCAGCTTCACCATCTGCGAAGCGGGCATATGCGTAGTTGGTGAGGCTCTTGGCTGCTTGCGTATCTGAGTGCTCGTCGCTTTCCAGGAGACTGTACAGTACATTACTGGAAAAGCTTGAGGGCACGGGACTGGAAGCGCTCCGTCAGCAAGTTGACAAAAGAAGTCCTCATTGTGGTAAACCATCACCCGTCGGGTAATTGTGTCTTCGTTGAGAAAGTCTAGACTTGCCTCTATACCCAATCGTTGTATCGGTTGCTATCATGCACTTATTCAACTCCATCGCCGGTTCAATTACTGCATTTGAAACCGTCCAGAAGTATTCCGTACCGCTACTCTTATCTAATGGCACATTTCCATGTGCAAGCTGCATCTGCCATTGTATATTTGAGATATAGGGTAGGTAAGATAGAGGTTGTAGAGAGAAAAATAAAGATAACAGAAGAAGTCTGTGAGAATGTGTGTAGGTTGTTTATAAGGTAGTTGAACTTGTGTTCTGAACTAATGCTACTTGGGTTCTATCTTCTACCCTTTATATACACTTCTTGGATATTATATTCAGATGCCGTTATCCGATGTTCGGTCTTAGTACGAACCAATCGGTTATTAAGTGCGTAATGCGGGTATTTCTGGACTGAGCCAGGCCATGGTCCTTTTACCATGTCTCGTAATAAGCACCAATGTTATTGACATGTCAGATCATATCGTCATTGCCAAGCCAGTGAGACCTACTAATTCAGGTACTCAGCTCAGGTGCTAATATAATAACAAGTCCTGGCATCACTTAGTGTGGGCACTACGCTAATAGCGGATATCTCAGACATTCTTGTCTCGGCAATACTTTGTCACTTTGTTCTGGACAATATGTCTCGGTATTATTATTAGGCAGTATAGATTGAGAGTAACCGTTCTAAGACTAAGTGGTGACATTTACCACATTACCCCCTTCCAGGTTGCGAACTATCTTTTAGCTGTACCTGTAGTAATTAATTATTTTTGCTACGTTGTGATATACGTTGAGACTTTCTCATAGGTAGATCTTGTGCAACAATTTTTCTTTTTGTGGGGTTAGTCTGTTGCTTATTGCTTTTAAGGTTATCTTTGCCTTTGTTATTATTCATGCTAGTAGTTGTCTTAACGGCTGTTTTAGACGTTTGTTCTTTGTTACTGGGATCTTCGTTACCTGAACGTTTCCAGTAGTTATTAATTGTGCTTCGTTGAGTAAAACTAGAAGCTGGTTCCCATGTGTCATCTTTAGGTGTATAACCTTTCCATCTGACTTTATATTCATATCTACCAGGGCCTTTTTCCCTATGAGCTAGAATGCTATCCACTTCGTACAGTTCATCCTTGGGTATTATCTCATCTTGAGAAATTAACTTCAATGCAGAAGGTGGGTAGTCTCTAGGTAGCGTGTCACCCTTTTCATCTTGAAGAGAGTAAGATCCACCTCTTGTCTTGCGTGTTACAGTATAAGGTCCTTCATAGATAGGATCTAATTTACCGTGTTGCTGTAATTTAAT